>CM070567.1:7120793-7547834 GCA_036346405.1 Phyllostachys edulis | reverse complement strand
GGCGATCCTGAGAGGAGAAAGACCGTATGACATGTGGGGCCCATGCAAAAAAAAAAAAATCCCAAAATCCCCATTGCTTTCTCTGTTTTACAAAGAGGAACAGAGAGGAAGCCTGCGTCAGGCAGCTCATGTGAGGCTGTGGCGGAGGCGGGGAAGGCCCAGAAGCGTGGCACAGGTAGTCGGAGGCGGCCTCGGTGGAGATAAGCGGCAGGAAAAGCGACGCCGGGAGGAAGAAAGAGGAGGCGGCGGTTTCCATGGCTTCTTGGCGCCCAGTGGCGGCAGATGGAGATAAGCCTTGTACGCAGCCTTGAGTGAGAGGTGTGGGAGAGTGGTCAGGAGGAATGGGGGGCCGGTGCGGCTCGGCGGCGGCACAGAGTGGAGAAAACAAGGTGGTGGAGGTCCACAGCGGCAGGCGGAGAAGGGAGGTGGGGGCGGACTCCTCGGGCCATGGGGCTCGAGTGGCCTGATGGCGCAGACGGGGGCTCAGGCGACCACCGGTGGCCTTGTGGCCAGAGGATGAAGCTCACGGTTTGAGGTATGTTTTCTTACCTTTGCAATGGGGCGGCGTGGAAACTCGAGGTGAAGGGGGCTTAAGGGGAGAAGGAGGAGGCGGGAGGGCTGCGGGGTCAAGGAGGGCAGAGTGGCGGTGCGTCCGGCGGAGGCATGGGACGCCTGTGGCAGTCCTGGCGAGGCAGGTGGTTAGGGTCTGTGTGAGGACAGCGAGGCAGCGGGTGACGGGCGATGACGAGCGCGAGGACACCGTGGCGAGGGTGGTGGCGAGCGTCCATCCGAGCCGACGTGTGAAAAAGAAAAGGGCGGCAGTGGTTGGCATGAGCAGGAGTGGAAGTAGCCTTAGAGAGCGAGGCTGAGCGAGGCTGTGCCATTCTTCTTGCAGAGAGGGGATAGGCGGCTCGAGGAGTTAGCGGCCGAGGGAGAAGCAGGAGGCTGGCTAACTCTTGATGCAATCTCTTTATAGCGGCGAGGAGAAAAGCGGGGGAGAAGAAGTCCTCCACCTTCTTCTTCTTCTTCTGTGGGAGAATGGGGAGGAGAGAAGAGGAGGAAGACCGGCTGGGCTTTGAAATTTGCGGTGGCAGAGAGCAAGGAATGGGCTAAGCCCGAGAGGGTAGAGTCCACTCAAACTGGCACGAGAAGACAAAGCGGAGGAGAAAACTCCGTTTAGCGAAGTTTGATTTCAAATGCTACAACCAGCGATTTGAAACTCAAACCGAGGAGAAACGAGGGTTTTCAAAATAGGTGTTAGTTGAATTACGGCGAAGAAGCGAAAGCGAAATCATTTACTATTCGATCGTCCAAAGCGGACGTTACAAATCCTACCCACCTTAAACGGAATCTCGACCTCGAGATTCGAGTGATCTGAGAACGAGAACGGGTAGTCTTGCTTTAGTTGATCTTGGCGTTCCCAAGTGGCTTCCTTGGCGGTGTGGTGACTCCTTTGGACTTTGCAAAGCGGATGACTTGACGTCTTGTTTGCTTCTCGATGACATCGAGGATCTTGATTGGATGCTCGGGATAAGTCGGATCTTCTTTGAAGGCGATGGCTTCAGCAGGCGTCTGCTCTTGGTACTCTGAGACACTTCTTGAGTGGGAGGCGTGAAACACATTGTGAACCGACAAATTCTCCGTAGCTCTAAGCGGCACGCAACTTCTCCACGCTTGGCGGTGATGGGGAATGGGCCTATATATCTTGGGGCAAGCTTGCCTTTAACCTTGAATCTTGAGTTCCACGGCGGTGACACCTTAAGGTACACTGCATCTCCAACTTCAAAGGTTAACTTTCTTCGACGGTTGTCGGCATAACTCTTCTGTCTTGGTAGGCCGCTTGAGACGATCTCGGATCGGTCGTACTTTCTCTTGGCTTGCTTGAGAGTATCTGGTCGAAGATATATCCTTCACGGATTCGACCAATGCAGAGGGTTCGCATTTTCTTCCATAAAGTGCTTCAAGCGGTGACATTTTGAGACTTGGTCGGTAGCTATTATTGTATGCAAACTCGGCATACGGTAGACACTTTTCCCAATCTCGGTAAACTCCAAAGCACAAGCTCGAAGCATGTCTTCTAGAATCTGGTTTGTCCTTTCTGTCGACCATCGATCTCATGGATGATAAGTCATCTTTGAAATCAAGGTGTGTTCAAGGGCATCATGCAAAGGCGCCCGAAATGCGAGGTGAATTGGGATCCTCGATCGGAGACTATCCTCTTGGGTACTCGTGTAAACACACAATCTGAGCCATATATAACTTCGCTAACTTGTCTCCCTTGTAAGTTGTCTTCCTTTGGGATGAAATGGGCTACTTTGGTCGGTCATCGACTATAACCCATATTGAGTCTAACAGGACTTGGTTCGGGTAGACCGTAATGAAATCCATTCCAATCTCTTCCCATTTCCATTGAGGGACTTGTAGGGGTTGGAGCAATCCTGTAACCGATGTTCAACTTTGATTCGTGACATACATCACAACAGAGCTACATACTCGTGATATCTCTCTTCATGCGTGGCCACCAATACAAAATTTTCATGTCTTGATACATCTTGGTGCTACAGGGGTGCGGGGTATCTGTTGGTGTGGGCTTCCTTTAGGATTAAATCCTTGAGTTCCTACGGTGGGGAACAAAGAGCGTTTCCCATACCATAGGATTCCTTGTCGATCTTCAATCATCTTGGGGGCTTTTCCTTTTGCCATGAGATGTCTGAATCTCTGGACTCGAGTGTCCTTGTTGGCGGTCTTGATCGCTCTTCTAAAGTTGGATGTGCTTCCATAGCATCTGCGAGTGCCTTGTTCTATCAAATCTGAGTTGAGAGCTTCAAATTCCTTATAAAGCTCGGGTTGATGCTCTTGAATCATAACATTATCATGATAAGACTTACGGCTTAATGCATCAACAACTACATTAGCCTTTCCGGATGATAATGGACATCAAATTGTAATCCTTTATTAACTCTAACCATCTTCTTTGTCGGAGGTTGAGATCTGATTGAGTGAATATGTATTTGAGACTCTTGTGGTCCGTATACATGTCACAATGATTTCCAATCAAGTAATGTCGCCAAATTTTGAGGCGTGCACCATCTTTGCTAACTCCAAGTCGTGAGTTGGATAGTTGTCTTCATGAGGACGGAGTCATGCGGATGCATAGGCTACAACTTTTCCTCCTTGCATAAGCACGCAACCAAGACCTTGGCGCGATGCATCACGATGAACTTCAAAGTCTTGATGAATGTCCGCGGAGGTCAACACCGGTGCGGTTAACTTCTTCTTCAATTCTTTAAAACTCTTCTCACAAGCATCATCCATTCATACTTCTTTTCTTTCTTAAGCAAGTGGGTCATCGGCTTGGAAAGCTTGGAGAATCCTTCTATGAAGCGTCTGTAGTATCCGGCTAAACCGAGAAAACTACGGACTTGATCCTTGATGTAGGTTGTTTCCAATCCATCACGGCTTCCACTTTGGATGGATCAAGCGCTATTCCTCCTGCGGATACAATATGTCAGGAAGCTGATTTCTTTAAGCCAAAATTCACATTTCTTGTACTTGGCATAGAGCTCATGCTCTTTTAGCTTTTCGAGGACCATTTGCGGATGTTGAAAGATGCTCTTCATTGGTCTTGGAATAGATCAAGATGTAGCCTATGAACACGACTACAAATTTGTCGGTATTCCATAAATACCTTGTTCATCGATTCATGAAGTAAATTTGGGGCATTGGTCAAGCCAAACGACATATTGTGAACTCATACAAACCATACCGAGTGGTGAAGGCAGTCTTAGGAATGTCCTCGTTCAGGATCTTGAGTTGATGGTATCCGGATCTTAAATCTATTTTGGAGAAAACTGAAGCTCACGTCAAACGGTCAAATAGATCATCAATGCGGGGCAAGGGATACTTGTTCTTGATTGTCACCTCGTTGAGTGATCGTAATCCACGCACTGTCTGGCGGAACCATCTTTCTTCCTTACAAAAAGAACTGGCGAACCCGGGGAGATGAACTAGGTCTAATGAATCCTTTCTCTTGCAAGTCTTCAAGTTGGGTCTTCAACTCTTCAAGTTAAATCGTGACCATTACAGATGGTCTCTTAGCAATTGGGGTGCATTAAGACTTCAAATTGATCACAAACTCGATATCTCTGTCGGTGGCATGCACAGCAATTCTTCTGGGAAGGCGTCGGGTAAGCTTGAACTACGAGCGTTGTCTCTAAGGACAACTCTCCAAGGTGGTGGATTGTTCGATCCAAAGGAGGGGAGCGATCCACACTAATCCTTATTGTGGTTTGAGGATCCTTGGCAAGTACCACTTTTACATTG
This sequence comes from Phyllostachys edulis, assembly GCA_036346405.1. Classification (NCBI taxonomy): domain Eukaryota; kingdom Viridiplantae; phylum Streptophyta; class Magnoliopsida; order Poales; family Poaceae; genus Phyllostachys; species Phyllostachys edulis. Next base: position 7,543,511 of record CM070567.1, on the reverse strand, counting down.
GCGCAATCTATCAATCCATGATATCGGCCAACCAATCCATCCTAGGATGATATCCGGTGTTTGGGATTCTAGCACAAGAAGAGTAGCTAAGAATCGAGAATCTTCAAAGCAATTTCTACTTTGGGACTAAGCAAGTAGCATATAGGGTTCCCGGGTGATCTAAGTACCACGGGTTTCTTTAGCTTATAAATCGGCAACTTAAGCCTTTCAACAAACTTTCTTGAAACAAAGGAGTGTGAAGCTCGAGAATCAAACAATACTTGTCTTGGTCTTGAATTAACGAGAACGTACCCATCAAGTACTCCTGCGGCCTCTTGTGCCTCCTCTGCGGTGACATGATTCACATTGCCACAGTTACGGGTTGGGGTAGACCTTGAAGCTTGGGAAGTCTGGTGACTCTTGCTCGAGCCGAGTCCGACCTTGAACTAGGCGGCTCTGGGTTGTTCTTTGGAGGCGGGGTTCTTTGCGATGAGGGCACCGTTAGCAAAGTGACCTTTTTCTCCTGATTGAAGCAATGGAGGTGTCTTTGCGGGGTTGTGATTCTTGTGGTTGTCTGTGGGCGAAGGGCGGAAACCACTTCCTTGAGAATGGGAGGCGGAGTGAGCTTTTACGAGGTGAAGGTTGCAGATGATCTGAAAGATGAACCGCCTGGAAAGTTGACTTCGGGATAGTTTCCTTGGGGCTTCGGAAGGGCATCTTCCTCTTGCGGCTAGTTTACGCTAACTTATTCTCATTTTCTAGCGATAGAGCCTTGTTGATCAAGCTGGTGGAAGTTGGCATAGTCATGGAGGATAAGCTTTCCACGCATGTCACCACGCATACCTTCCACAGCGGTCTATCTTTTCTTCTTCATCGGCTCGTCATTGGGGGCGTGGCGAGCAAGTCGAGTAAACTTAGTGACATACTCGTTGACCGTCATATGTCCTTGTTTGAGTTACGAACTCATTCTTCTTCAATCTCATTGTCTTATTTGATGCGAAGTTGGTCTTGAAATTTGCTTTGAATTCCGTCCGAGGAATTGGTACGCAGTCGGTTCATCCTCATCAAGCTGTATGCAACTTCTTCTCTGGTGCCGGATTGCTTGGTGCGAGGTCTTGGTTCTCGATCGTAGATGCTCTGACCACTTCTTCTTCTTCTTCTTCTTCTTCGGACTCTGGACTTTCCTTACCTCTGGCGGCAAGGTAATTCTCCCACCATGCTGGTTGCGGCACCTTTTAGTTGGTGGGTGGCAAAGTCCACCATGTCTTTGTTGGAGCAACGAGCGAGTCGAAGCTTCTTTTCGGTCCCCGAGCAGTCTTGACTTCAAGAGGTTCGTCCATTGCTGACAAGGTGAGGGCCTTGTCCTTAAGAAGTCGTGAGCTTGGAATTGCGGCCGCGAATCTGTCTGTGATTGTTGAGCAAAGCTTGGAGAATTTGGGTCTCTTTGGAACATCACTTGGGCCATTGCCGGTTCTTTGGTGGTGGAGGGGAGGTCTTGTCCTTGTCCACGACCACGGCCACGTCCACGCCTCTTCCTCGGCGATGGCAAAGGCTCCACAGACGGGGCGGCTCTTCTTGGCGGCATCTGAAGAAAAGATGAGACTTAGAACTAGGGAGAACCAAGGAAAAAGGGTATATGAGGGTTTACTAGCCCTCTAAGGCACACACAAAAGAACCAAGCAGAAGATCGAGCAGATACAATACAAAGCCTAGAATGGTGCATTATATTAAGGGGTTAAGTGTTACATGACTTCCATACAAAGCTTATCGCTAAGCTAAGTCATGACACAAGATACACATCGTCTACAAAGGGAGAAACAAAAGTGCTTGCAACCCAAAAGATCGCCTAGCAAGCAAGCGCTAGCTATCTAGCCTATCGACTACTCCATCGAGGAGGAGGCGGGAGCGGCTCTTGGCTCGTGACAGAGTGACCCGAGTGATGTCTGCGAAGCGGAGCGGAGGCAGCGAGCTGCGTCCACGCCGGGACCGGAAGGTCGTCGAAAGCGGGATCGAGGCGTCGCAGCTCTTCTTGTGATCAACTTTGTCGCGAGTCCTCAGGGGCGGAGGAGCTGGAGCTATGGCTGAAGTGGCGAGTGCAGAGCTGCTTTGTGAGGCGTGCTACCTCTGCAAGGGCGTCTCTCTCCATCTTGATGATGTCTCACACCTGACGATCTTGTCTCTCTCCCACATGGCATCATGGTGGGCTTCATCGCTTCGATCATGTTGGTGCGAAGGGTGTCGGAGTGGGCCTCGCTACGGTGAAGCATCCGCCGTCGGATCTCGATGGTGTGGGAGTGGATGTTGTGGATCATCGCTGGGTCACCGCACTCTTTGGGTCGGTGGGGCTCATCGTCGATGGCGGCGAAGGACTCGGGAGCTCTCTCCATTGTAGAGACACGGAAGAAGCGATCTGGCGACTCTTGCGGGAGGACCTCATACTCGACACAAGCGCGTGATGGCAACACGGGCGTATCTGGATAGCGTCGAGGCGGTGAGGCGGGGTGCCTCGACAAAGAACACATGGGTCGTGAACTTCATGATCTGGCATAGAGGAAAACCTCCATGTCCCAAGACTCGTGAGCCATAACCATCGTCTTCCGTCCTCTGAAGAAGCGGAGGCGGGGAAAATGAGGAATCGCATCATTTCATGAAGGAGATCGACGAAACCGCCTTCATTAATCCCATGAGAGCTATGGTCCCATGGGCTGCAAATGGGGAGAAGCCATCTACAAATTTTTGAAACAAGAGAAAAGATTAGTAACACTTAATGAAAGTAAAGATAAGTATGGAACTAGGAATGATGAGTAGAAGCAATAAATACTCTATATTTTTGGCAAACTTTTCTTAATTTTAAAAATAAGATCCAAGTCCTTAAGGCAACGACCAATCTAACTAAGACTCTACAGTCGTATGCTCTGATACCAGCTCTGTCGGACCCGGATTCTAAGAATCCAAATCCTCTGTGAATCAACATGCTATTCCTGGATCGATAGCTAGCACTTCACGATACACATTCTTTGAATCATTCATACAAGGCGTGAACGAAAACAAATATATTACAACACGGGTAATATAGACCTCATTGGGTCGAGTTTTACAAAAGGGCGCACAAGGCCAAATATATTACATTACAAAAGAACGACCAAGTCTACAATGGAAGCAAAAAGGGGAAGGTAGGGCTCATCTCACACGAACAGCGGTCAGGGCCTCAGGTACTGACAGATATTAACCAAGAAATTTGGATAATATCGGTTGTGCTGTACCAACTGAAGTCTACTTAGGTCGGGCGAGATCTAAACTCTGAAACTATCCTACTCCTCGTCATATCCTTGTCCATCATCTTACGGTCCATCGTAGTAGGCGTAGTCTCCTTCATCTTCATTATCGAAGGGTGGGGGAGAAGCGAGAATGAGCACTACTACAGTGCTTTCATGAGCCAACACACAAATGCAATTATATATATGCAAGGCTTAACAAGGATGGCTCGGGTTCTTTTATTTATGAAAGCAAGTTTTGCAATACTATAGATACAAATCCTATGACTTAGCATTTTTAACAAATTGCAATTTTATAAAGAGAGTAAATTGCAATAATTATTTATTGAGGTTACCTCCACCTTCATGCTTATTTTGATTATGGTTACATCCACCAATATTATCACCAGCAGGGTACATCCACCGAGCAAACAAATTCGAGGCTAGGTGAGCCATACAATTTTATACCACCCACGGGGTTTTGAAATAGAACTAACTCAAGTTAAGTTCCCATGTCATATTTGACCAGTAAACGCACTACATTTAAGCAGTTTAATACTCTGCGAGAGATAGCACACTTTACCCACAAGAGACAATTAACTCATTGCCCTACACAATTCCTTAGATGTGTAGTCGAGAGGTTGTCACAATAACGTTCGACTTATCTCGCCCTCTACGTCATTTCGCACATATAGGGTTCGCCCATAGTGTTGAGCGGGATGTTTTACCTCGGCGGCGGTATAGCGGTGCTATACCTCGTGACAACAAACGTCACCCTCCTCTCGGTGTCCCATTCAAGCGGAATGAATCCCTAACTCCCCATTTATCCGCCCGTGAAATGGCATCAAGGTTCAATAAACCTACTAAGCTAAGTCGCAAGTTTTTCTGCAACTTGTGGTTGTACTTGTTTAACACAGGAGGTCGTGACCCGATTAAGTCCTTAGGGTTATCTGGGCGGTTCATTCCACAACCCAATCATTCTCGTGCTCCCGGAGCACCAATCCGCCTCACCATCCGCCCAGATAGAGCTAGCATTTTTAGAGTTTTTGAGGAGTAAACCAAACTAGTTTCTCGCCTTAGTCAATGGACCACCAATGACTACCCAAAACATTTATTTTTGAAGACATGATGATTAGGGTATTTTAATACCCGGTATTGAGCAAGGCTAGCATGTCGCCCAAGTCACGACCTATAACTAGTATTACCATAGTATTACTAGGGTGACAAAGGATATTGGATTCAAGTTGACATGGATGGCAATATTAATTAATTAAACAACAAGTAGGTGATTAACTACCTTAAGCTTTAACATAACTTTGATTAAAAATTAAAGCATGCAATTTGTTAATTTAAAAGAAACTAATTTACATAAAATGTAGGAGCAACATGGTCAAAGCATTGACTACGCCTTGGTTAGAGGCAAGATGATCGTGATATTCTTGGTCTTGGTCGACTTGAGGATCTCCGTCTTGAATCCTAAGCAGGCGATTCTGGGAAAAAGCACAACGACAAAGAGAGCAAGTAAATACAAATGAATACACAAATAAACTCCAAATTAATCAAGGCCTATGCCATTAGCAAGGTCTCGACTTAACGAATTTTTAGAAATTTAGTTTGCAATTTTGGAGCTATAACGGAGAATCTGAATTAACGAAGATTTAATTGGAAAGAAAAAGGAGGAGAAAAGGGTGTGGTCCCGAGCAGATCATGGACGCGTCCACAGCATGAGGGGGTGGCTGGGGCTCACGACACAGTCGTCTTGTAGAGTCCACGGGCGATCACAGAGGAGAGAAGAAGTATGACATGTGGGGCCCATGCAAAAAAAAAAAAAAAATCCCAAAATCCCCATTGCTTTCCTTCTCTGTTTTACAAAGAGGAACAGAGGGCGAAGGGAGCTGCCTTGTCAGGGCAGCTCCTGGCTGATGTGGCCAGAGGCAAAGTGAAAGCCGAGAGGCCACGGTAGTCAGGCGGCGGCCTCAGTGGAGATAATGCGGGGGCGGGAAAAGCGGACGCCATGGAGGAAGAAAGAAGCGGCGGTTTCCATAGCTTCTTGTGCCCAATGGCAGCGACGCAGAGATGGAGATGGCCTGGCAGCCTTGTAGTGAGAAGTGTGGGAGAGTGGTCCAGGAGGAATGGGGAGGCCGGTGCGGCTTCAGCGGCAGGGAGTGGAGAAAACGAGCGCTGGTGGAGGTCCACAGCGGCAGGAGAGAAGGGAGGTGGGGGCGGACTCCTCGGGCCATGGGGCTCGAGTAGCGATAACCATGGTCAGGGGAGGGCTCACCGAGGCGACCACATGGCTGTGCATGGCGAGAGGATGAAGCTCACGGTTTGGAGGTATGTTTTCTTACCTTTGCAATGGGGCGGCGTGAAACTCGAGGTGAAGGGGGCTTAAAGGGAGAAGGAGGAGGGAGGGAGGCTGCGGGGTCAAGGGAGGAGCGAGTGGCGGCTGCGTCCGAGCGGAGGCATGGCGACGCGCTTGGTCCTGGCGAGGCGGGTGGTTGAGGTCTGTGCCAGGACGGCGAGGACGAAGCGGGTGACGGCGATAGCGAGGCGGCGAGACACCGTGACGGTGGTGGCAGAGGCGCGTCCATCGAGGCTGTGTGTGCGAAAAAAAGCGGCGGCAGTGGTTGGCGAGCGTGGTGGTAGCGAAGCGAGGAAGCGAGAGAAGGTATGCCATAGGCTGCTGCAGCGAGGGATGGTGGCGGCTCGAGGAGTTAGCGTGAGGGAGAAGCGAGGAGCTGCTGCTCTTCTGCATCTCGCCTTAATGGCGAGGAGAAAAAGCGGGGAAGAAGAAGTCCTCCGCCTTCTTCTTCTTCTTCTTTGTCCCGGGGAATGGGAGGAGAGAAGAGGAGGAAGACAAATTTGAAATTTGGGCGGTGGCCGGCAGAGAGAGCAAGGAATGGGCTAAGCAGGAGGGTAGGTCCACTCAAACTGGCTCGAGAAGACAAAGCGGAGGAGAAAACTCCGTTTAGCGAAGTTTGATTTCAAATGCTACAACCAACGCATTTGAAACTCAAACCGAGGAGAAACGAGGTTTTTCAAAATAGGTGTTAGTTGAATTACGGCGAAGAAGCGAAACGAAATCATTTACTATTCGATCGTCAAAGCGGACGTTACAATATTATCAAGGTACAGTAACTGTACAAGCATATATATATAATGTGCATAGTACATCACATGAAAGTAAGTATGCCCCGATAAAGGGGCAGCCGGGGCAGGAGCAACTTCTACCGTCGGTCAAACTCTGGGTGTCTCCGTAGCAGCGTCATCCATCGACCATTAAATTAGAGAGTGTGGTCTGAAGGTAAAGAAGACTCAGATTCTGTCAGCGCCTCTTTGTTTTATTCCTAGTTTTGTCACTGGCCAGCAGTGGTCTACTAGGGAGTATATATCTCAACTGCCATGGTAATGAGAAGATAGGATCGACCTTAGTTCGTTCAGCAGGCAATTAAACCCTGATAATCAGTAGCGACATCTGCTGATCGCTAGCTTGTTTTCTCGTGCCCAAACAGCAAACCAGGCCGCCGGTTTCGGTTCTCTTCTCACAAGGGTCCTGTGATGATGGCGACCCGGTAGCAGCAAGTCAGAATTCAGATCCAATCCGACAGTGACCCAGAGAGGAGGCAAACCGTGGGCACGCCTACGATGTGCTCCTACTGTTCGCCGTGCGGGGCCCGCAGGCCGCAGCTCCGTCTCATCTTCTCATCCAGAAAGAAAAGCCAATCCAATCCTCTCCGGCTTGGCGCCCTGTATAAAGCGTGGCCATGGTCCAAGCTGCTCGCTCATCCAGATCAATCGCATAGGCGTAGCCTCAGTAGCCACCATCTTACTCGTACATCAGTTTGAGTTTAGCTCGATCCATCGAGGTCAAGGCATCGAGTCATCGTCATGTCTTCGACGGCGGCGGCGGCGGCGTCCACCAACGTGGCCGGCATTTGGTTCGGCGAGCTCTCCGCCGTGCTGCAGGGCAAGTGGCAGGACATGATGAGCCATGGCCAGCAGCAGCGGATGGGACCAGCCATTCACGGCAAGAAGGCGGCAGTGATGACGGAAGCGGCGGCCGGCGCCGGGAAGAGGAAGGAGGACATAGGAGAGTGCGGCGGCGCCATGTCCGACACGACGGTCTACCTGCTGCTCGACCGGTTCGCGCCCAGCTGATCTGATCTGAGTCGTCCCTGCAGCCTGACATGATCAGCGCATGTGTACATACAAATGGCACGCTGTACTGTACGACCATGTAGCTACTTTCCCATGTGAATAAACGCCATCTTGCCTTGCTTGCTGCAAACTCTCTCCGCATCCTATGCCAAGCCACTAAACGATGTTGGCGTATCAGTTTCTCTAGGGGGCATACTAGTCCTGAAATGGACAGGTTTGGTTAGTGACATGATAGATCGCCCACCGTCTTCAGAACAATGGAGTCTGTCAGGCACGGTAACATCCTATGGTTGTGAACTTGTGATGGCATCCAACAAGCTGATGAGCAACCATGGAGCTTGCGTCGTCCTCTCACCCATTCCGGAGGCTGCCCAAATGCATCAAACACAGCACAACTTGTACAGGCAATCGAGCATGTTGGTGATAACCATGTAAAAGAGAGAATACATACAATAGTCAGAATTAGCCAACCCTCTTGCATCTCACTCTATTTGTAAATAACTAAACCAATACAAGCCGATGATCGGCTAGGAACGGAAGAAATCAGATACAACTCTAAGAAAAAGGAAGTCGCTGCAGGAGAGAAAATGCACAACTATTTACACCTCTTCTTCCTTCTTCACACAACAAAAGTAATGGCATCAGTGAGAGTAGGAGCTTGGCTCCTCGCTGTATATCGTCTCGCTGGAGCCGAACACGGGCTTCTCCTCTTCCCACTTGACGATCTCCCGGCCGTAACGGATGGCCGATCGGACCGACTCCTGGTCCAACGCGTTCATGTAGGACACGTAGAGCTTCCGCTCAGTGAGCGAGTGGAACAGCCTCTTAAACTTCACTGCGATGTAGTGTGCAGCCATCTGCGCCAGTGTTGCACCGGTGTGGCTGCTGCGCGCGCTTCTGCTGCTACGCAGGGGAGTGAAGTCGTCGAACCAGTCACATGAAGTTAGAGGACATTTGTCGATCTTCTGCTCTAGGAGATCAAACTTGGTGAGAAGTAGAAGGAAATCCATTTGCTCAAATGTCGGATGAAGGGCAATGCTCTCAAACAGCTGCCTGCTCTCTATCATCTTGTTGACAATAGTGCCATTTGCATCCTCGTAGTACTCATCATAGTCACTAACCGCAACACAGAAGATAACAAGCCTTACATCATCGAACATTTGCAGCCATTTACAGTTCTCACGCAATCCTTTACTGTTTATTCTGATCAGCTGGTACCTGAAAACACAATGAAATGCTTCATAGTTGGTACCATCACAGTTCCTAATATAGAACTTGAACCTAGAAGATAAAATATAAGGTGTCTTAGACTGAACAAAATACTAAATGTATATGTGAACTTTCCATCTTCAAAGACTATTGAAAATACATGGAAAAGGCATCACGCCCATACATCAGAAGGGAAAACTAACGCTTACTCACATACACAGAGAATTATCATCCTTATTAGAAAATTAGGATAAGGTCACACAACAGATGCATAAAAAGTTAAAAACCATGAAAGCTATAGAAAGACTAAGTAATGCAGGTAATAGCAGGCTACCACTGCCCTCTGAGTGACAGAATAACTGACCTTAGCAAGGTATCTTGTGGATTAGGCTCATCAACACCCCGTCCATCCAAAGTCAGCTGCGGGAAAGAGAAATCTGTAGATGCTAACCCGTCCGAGGATGTTATCCCATCAGCATATAGGATATCCGTATCAGAGAGCTCATATTCCGTTCGAGAAATATCACCAACCTGATCATCCCCAAACAACGAAATTAAAGAATGAACAAACACAATTGCACGACCCAATAACTACTTAAACAATCCCATCCTACATGAAACAGGGTAGAAGTGAAACATCAAACCAAGTAAACTAACCCAAAGAAAGAGAGAAAGAACAATAGAACAACGATAGTACCTTGTCAAGAAAATAACTGGCAGCAGATGGAAGGAACGACAGTTCACTTCTTCTATATGTAGCTTGAATAGCAGGATCTTTCCATAGTTCCTCAACCAGTGGCGCATATTCACGACTAGCTGCAGGGAAAATGTCTTCAAGATTACCTAAAGCCATGGCTTTTAGAATCCAATCAGAGAATGTTTTCAAGCGCGGAACAATGGAGTACTCATTAACTTCATCACAGAACTCTGATTCACAATGGCCTGCAAAAACACACAGAAGTCAGTTCCAGCCGATACAGTTAAGAACATAGGAGTCTTTCACTTGGTTCCATTGCTTCAGAAAAGCAAACAACTAGATGTCTCCTTGAGTCCTGAGACACTCGATATGTGAATTACGCAGCAAAACAAATGGTGAATAGCCAAAAGAATATAACTGTAAGAGTATAATCGTACCAGAGCTAGAAGGGTCGTGTTGGCGGATTTTTCTTCTATCAGCTAAAACTTCCTCTTCAAACCTTTCACGGCCTTCAAGTAGTACGCCAAGGTAGTTGTATATGTTGCTTTGTATGACAAGTTTGAGATCTTCACACTCATCCGGAGAAAATGGTTTGTTCTTGTACAAGAACTTGGCCTGAGATTCCATAGATCCAAGTTCAATTGCTACATTGATATTTCAAATGGCATGTAGTGCTGCAGAAGTTTAATCACTGCATGTGGAATGTAAATATTGCACTAGTGTTCCAATGCGAACAATTATAATTGGATGGTGATCTTAATGCAGCTGATCAACATATCTATTTGCACACATCAATATAATAGATGTCCGGAAACATTTGTACCTGCTTGAGAATGGTGCTTGCCCCTGATCCAACCAACAAAAACTTTTGGATTGTCCTTTGCTTCAAGTAGTCAGGGATGACTCGATTTACCACGTGAACAGCTTCTTCACCACATTGATTAGTTGCTTTATTAGGTGTTGGCAGTGACAAGATAGGACTAAGCAGCTTCACTATAGGCTGGTGAAAAATGAAGGCAAATTTCCTTTGGTTAGTTTCCTCCCAACAAATTACAGGGCAACTGCAAAGACAAATCCCAGAGTTACCTTATCCCAAATCTTCCCTTTAACGGTTTTGGCCTTCCTCTTGGTAAGACCCATCAGCATTCACCCAAAAGTGAGGTTTCCCAGCACATTGAACTCCTGCCAACTGAAATCAAAGAGAGTTAAAGAAAAATAACTCATGTATCTCAAATCAGGCAGGAGTATATATCATTCCAAACCTTAAGCATTTGCAGCTCAGACTTTGTAATCTCTCGGCCATTTATCAAGATTCCGGTGTTCCCATTGCTCGCCTTTTGATCTAGAACACCTCCAACATTCAGATTTGGACTTACTATGCAATGGGGCTTGTGTCCCTCCTGGAACATTTTCCAAGAAAAAGTTTGTAACCAGAGTTGTCAATGATACATCATTAAGCATTTCTGTATTTGTAAGAAGAAGCAAGCAAAATGAATAGTGCAGCAACTGAAATTGTGAAGTAGCGTGTTAAGGATAAAAGAGTGGCTTTTTCTTTTTCAGCATTTCATCTTCCCAAACAAATCCAGAGCCAACCCAAACTATGGCACCCAGATAGTAGACACCCACACTATCTCCTATATCGATGTTTTAATTGCTTTATATATGTAATGTCATGTTGGTACTTTCAGAAAGATTAATGTAATGGTTTTCATATAATAGCATGCATATGTCATGTGCCAGCCTTGACGTGCAACTTTGTGTTCTGAACCAGCATAATCGACAGTAGCAACTTCTTCTGATTTACACAGTTCCATTCACCAGGATTCCTAGGACTTCGATAAATCATTCGAACCATGATAAGACACCGCAATTGTGTTAATTCATCAAAGAAAGCTCCATCAATATTCTAAAGAGTAAACTAAACATTCCACAATATCAAGTTCAACAGCACTATCCCCCAGACCTTGCAACATGATTCCCAACAAAAATATATTCTCTCTTGATTCCCATCAAATGCAGAACCTAGACAGGTATGTCAGGTAGCTGTCATCTAAAAACCCCTAAAGAAGTGATCTTTCACTTTCAAATGTGTGCATTGCCAAGAGTAATGACCTATGTTCCACCTTTAATAACCAATAACCATAAATGTAAACCTAAGCATTCAACAAACTATACCAAATTACACCAGTTACTTAATGGAGTGATGTGCAATCCTTTTGAGCGTTCTCGAAAAAAAAACAAATTACGCCAGTGCTCTCATCAGAACCACAGATAGAAACCCAACCATTTAAATTATGCACTTGCAAAGCCAATAGCACTACTCTCCTGAAGGCCATAAATGCAAACCTCAGAGCTCATGAAACTACATGATTACCAAATATAACCGAAATCGTAAACAATTGCCTAAAAAGCAATCTTTACATCAAACTACAGGCTCGAATTAGAAAGATCAACCGAACTCAATGGGCAAGCACCGTAAAATCAAATCTTTACAGCTCACGTACCTTGCCCCAGAAGCCGGAGACCTTGTCATACCAATAGAAGCCAGGACGAAGCCTGGAAGGAGGGTACGTGCACCCCTGCAGCACCACGAGCTCCTCCGGCGACAGCTTGGCCCCATTCACGTACACGTCCTCCGGCCGCAGCTGGTTCGCAGCGCACCCCCGCTCGCTCCTCATGACGAGCTCCACCTCCGCCGAGCTGAGCAGCCGCCGCAGCACACGGGAGCCTCGCCCTAGCGCGTCCCGCCTCGACTCGGCCACCGGCCGCCCGATGCAGCCCAGGCACTTGCGCCCCTCCGGCATGGACCCCATCGCCCGGAGCACGCACCCCGCGCAGTACCGCGCGCCGCAGGCGAGGCACGCCTCCTTGTCTCCGCGGCCCCAGAAGCCACCTCCCTTCCCGCATCTGTAGCAGCCCCGGGACTTCGCTCCGCTCCGGTGGTGCGCCCATTCGAAGTGCGCCGGGGAGAGGGAGCCGCTCGATCGGGCGGCGGCAGCGTGGGGTAGGGCCTCGTCGGCGCCTTCCTCCTCGTCGTCGTCGGAGGATTCGAGGAGGGAGCCGCTGGTCTCGGCGAAGGTGACGGTGGGCTGATGGGGCTTCGGGGGCAGCGCTTGGTGATGGCGGCCACCGTCGTCGTCATCCGCGTCCTCGGCGTCGGAGGGGGAGGAGGGGAGCTCAGCGGAGTGGTGCGCGGCGGCTTGGTGGTTCTCGATGACGGATGTGGGGGAGTCCACCGGCGCGGCGCCGGGGGCGGGAGCGGGGGCGGGGGCGGGGGCGGCAGGGTGGGCGTTGTGGCCGTGGATGGCGGAGCAGAGGGAGGACGGGGTGAGCGGGCGGACAACGGGGAGCGGCGAGGCGGTCGGCGAGGAGGAGGAGAGCGAGGCGAGCGGGATGCGGGAGAGGTCGAGCGGGATGGCGCGCGGGAGCGAGTAGGGGAGTGGCGGGCCGTCGTACTCCGCCGCGAAGGAGTAGTCGCTGGCGCCCGCGGCGGAGGCCATGGCCGGTGGCGGCGGCAGGGAGGAGGAAGAGGGGGGCTAGGGTTTGGCCGGAGGCATGGAGGTGGGAAACCCTAGGCGAGGGGTAAGGGGGAGAGGGGAGGGTTAGCTTTTTGGAACATGCGCGAGGGAGGAGACGAGACGAAAGGGAGCGAGGCGAGGTGGAGTCGTGGTCTCGTGGAGAAGGTGACCGCCTCCGCCTGCTTTTGCCCTGCGCTGTGTCCATGGACCAGTACAAAAATTGTTGCTGCTGCCTTGAAATTGAGTGTTCTCCTTGCATGAATTTTTTTAGAGTAAAGTTCATAGACTTTTAAAGTGTGTTATCCCGGTCCCTAAATACTGTTTGGGTCTCAAACATAGCCCTCTTGCTTAGGCACAGTAATGGCACACTTTGAAAGTCTATGGACCGGGATGACACAGCATAAAAAGTTTAAGGACTAATTTGAGACCCAAACAGTGTTTATGGACCGGGATGACACACTTTGAAAGTCTATGGATCGGGATGACACAGCATAAAAATTTTAAGGACTGGTAATGGACTTTACTCAATTTTTTAAGAAAGAGTGTGCAAATCCTCGTTTCAAATGGCGAGGTTCAGCTATATAAGCCTAGAAAAAAAAAGAAGACGAGAGAGAAGAAGTGACGTGGCGAAGCTCAGTTGGTTCATAGCGAAAGAGAGAGGGGAGAAGCAGACATGGTTGTCCATTTTGCAGATAAATGTTCTTTCAACTTTGTACATTAATCCGAAACCTGACAGGTTAGCTAATAAAAATAGCGACATAGAATTCAATGGATTAGATAATTTTAGTTGTATTGTAGTTTGATGTAGTACATTATTTTAGGTGTGTATAGTTTAGTTTATCGTATAGATATTATTTATGGTGCGGTACTCGAATGATTTAGAATAAATCCGTAAAAACACTAAGAAAGCTTTATAGGTTTTTATTTTTACACGGTAAATATTTTGTTAATGCCGAAAATACTTTCTAAACTAGAAAAATAGCAAGAAACCTCTAAAAATTCTATAAAAAAAATCCAGAGTAGCTACATAGGGTACGTAGAGCTGAATTGAATATTGTGAACTTAATTTTTGTTTCCATTTGTACACGGTAAATATTTTATAAATGATGGAGACAATTTTTAAACAAGAAAAATAACAAAATACCTATAAAAAAATCTATAAAAATTGTAGAGTAGCTAAACCGGGCATGTAGAGCTTAAGCGAAAATAATCTCAACTTAATTTTGGTTTCCATTTGTGCACGGTAAATATTACATTAATGTTGAAAATACTTTTCAAACTAGGAAAATAGCAAGACACCTCTAAAAATTATATTAAAAATCCAAAGTTGCTACAGGGATATGTAGAGTTGAACTAAAATATTGTCAACTTAATTTTTGTTTCTATTTCTACACAGAAAATTTTTTGTAAATGCTGGAGACACTTTTCAAACAAGTAGCAAGATACCTATAAAAAATAAAGAGTGGCTAAATAGGGTATGTAGAGCTTAATCAAAATAATTCCAACTTAATTTTGGGTTTCATTTGTACACGGTAAATAATTTGTGAACAAGGAAAATAGCAAGATACCTATAAAAATTCTATGAAAATTCCAGAGTAGCTAAATAGGGTATGTGGACCATAATTAAAATATTGTCAACTTAATATTGGTTTCCATTTGTACACGGTAAATATTTTGTTAATCCCGAAAATACATTTCAAACTACAAAAACAGCAAGACACCTCTAAAAATTCTATTAAAAATCCAGAGTGGCTAAATAGGGTATGTAGACATTAATTAAAATATTGTGAACTTAATTTTACTTTCCATTTATACAAGGCAAGATACCTCTAAAAATTTGTACATCGACACGGTTGTGTGCGGTCGATTTAGATATGTCGCTAATCGTTCAATAATTGAATTAATTAGATATGTGGCATCTTATTACTTTTTGTATATGTTTCATAGTATTTATAATGTATGCACTGAATTTTCAGGTATAGCAGAGCCAAGAGACGTTGCATAGTGGCCGTATGAGTTGCTTGGCCCTGCCGTTGACACAAATCACCGTAGTCGCCTCGACCATCCTCCCTAGGAGGTAAGGTGGCGATTGAGCTTGGCGCGACGCTTGTGCACACTCCCACGAGGGCATGGAGGTGGACCCACGCTGGGTTACGAGATATGTGTAGTTGTGATCCTCGTACTCAATTGCAATCGACTATTTTGGGTAGACTCACATATGTTCTTAATCCATTCAACGCATGGTGAGAGTGGCGAGCCTCCTTCCACTAGCGAGGATGGTAGAGGCGGCGTGGGAGGGCGACCCGATCAGCATGCAAGCGGTGGTCGTACGTTGAGGCGGTTTTCGTACGACCGATACCTCGGCGACGGCAAGACCGGTTGACCGGTGGATGCCAAAGACGCACACGTTCCACCTACCATGCGGGTAGATGGCACCAACGCTTTAGGACGTGACCTTCCTGATTGGGTTGCCTTGCGTGGGCTTCCCCCTGGTGGCCCACGACGTCCCGACCATGTGGCGCACGGAGATCCTCACGAGGTTCCAAGGGGTGCTACCGCCCAACACCGGTTATAGGGAGATCAGCAGTACTCACGAGCTGTCTCTAAAGTGGCTTTACCAGTTCTACATAAGTTTTTATAACTATTGTCTTTCCACTTTAATTGCTTTGTGCAACTTAGTGATGTTTCTCTGTCTTCTTGTAGCCGGAGCATATGACAGAGGACGCACCCGAGTACACGGTGAGGAGGCACTTCGAGGTCTACTTGTTGTGGCTGTTTGGGTGGGTAATATTTTTGGGGTCCCACGGCGACAGCGTCGACAAGAACATGATCCGCTACGCACGTGAGCTAGTGGACTTGAAGGTGGAGGCGGTCCAGCCATACGCCTGGGGCCCAGCGATGCTGTGCGTGATGTACTGCGCCCTGTGCGACGTGTCCTACCAGGTTTGGGATAGCTCCATCCTCTCCGGATGCTCGTTGCTTCTTCAGTTATTATCCTTCGAGCGTTTCCAGATCGAACGACCACAGCTGGACCTGGGAGCCTACACCACCGCCATGTATGCCAGTGACAACGACGTGGACTAGCCAACCATGGGTACAGTGTGGTGTCATCGACAGGTAAGTTTTTTAAACATTTCTTATTTTTTTGTAATGTAATTTTATTTCTTGTGCTAAGTTTCTGTTGTTCTATTCCACAGATCACCTTCACTCTGATCACTATGCACACGTCCAACCCGGACTACGTTGCAATGTTCGATCAGTTGATGGATGACCATGTTATTTGGACATCGTACACTCCCGATAGGGGTATATGCGCGTGCACCCTGAGGCCTGTCGAGCATGCGCACGCGAGATCACATGTACTTGTACACGCAGAGGAGCTTGGTGCACGATGTCTTTGTAGAGGAGTACCACGTGCACCGGGTGATGTGACAAAAGGTCCCAATTAGGGCTGGAAACGAGCCGAGCTGAGCCGGCTCTAGCCGGGCTCGCTCAAGCTCAAATGGAATAGTGGCTCAGCTCGGGTCATTTTGGGAACGAGCCAGAAGCCCCTCCCGATTCAGTAGTGGGCTCGAACTGGCTCGCGAGCCCTCGCAAGCTTGAGGCACAGCACGGACTCCATGGTAGCGCACGGCACATCCAGACACCACCACGCTACCGCACCACCTCCCTATTCTATGCCAGCACGAAGAAGGCCACCGGCGCTCCTCCTCCCCTCCGCCTCCCCCTCCCACCACCGAGCTCCTCCTCTACCACCTCTCCATGAGACCGTGACTCCATGGACCATGGTCATCTCAGAGTGGCTTTGATTTGCATTGAAAGAACTAGCAAAAAGAACACCAATCCAACATGAAAGGCATGAAATCATCTGAAGAAGAATATCATACACACCTACAATTACAAAACACCAATCGTAATTTGCAACCCAAAAACATCATCCACATGAACCACATCTACGAAGGCCGCCGAGGAAGCTCCTGCCGGCTATGGAGCACCGTCAGTTGAAGCGCGTCGCCGAGAAGCTTCATTGCCCACCCTCTAAGAGGAATAGCAAGGGGAGAGGGGGAGGCGGCGGGTGGAGTTGGGCAAGCGGGGCGAGGAGGAGGCAGCGGGTGGAGCTAGGCAAGGAGGGGAGGCGACGGGTGGAGCTAAGCGAAGGGCGAGGAGGCAGCAAGGTGGAGGGGAGAGGAGGAGGTGATGGGTGGAGCTGGGCGAGCGAGGCGAGGGGGAGGCAGCGGGTGGAGCTGGGTGAGGGGGAGGGGGAGGCGGCGGCCGACGGGTGAAGCTAGGCGAGGGGCGGGGGGGGGGCGGAGGCGCGGAGTGAGTGAGGTGGAGGTGGCGTCCCCCTCGCGAGCACCACGAACAGCAGCGGTGGACGGGGAGGGTAAAGGGGATCGGGATAGATGGGGAGGGGAATTGGGGAGCGGGATGGGGAGGTGTTGACGGAGGAGTTTGGTGGGCACAGGCGGCAGGGGTTTGTGGCGTAGTGAACGAGCCAAACTGCTCCTGGCTGCTCGGGCTTGGCTCATTTGGTCCTCGAGTGGCGGGCTTGACTCGAAAAATCACGAGCTTGAGCTAGCTCACGAGTCTCGAGCTATTTTTCTAGCCCTAGTCCTAGTCCCCAGGGGTAGCGGTTGCCGCTAAACATCCATGGGTAAGTTCACGTTTATTTCCTCACCTAGGCGTGGCGGGTGGGTCCTTGTGGCACCATGCTGGGAGTACCCCTGCACAGTTCATAGGTCAACATAAAACACTCGCGTCTGGTTGTTTATTTCGAACTCCACTAGTTGCTAACAGCAATTTTCTCTGACAGGTCTGGAGTTCCACTAGTACATGGGGCAGGAGTACACGAAGCCATTCGTTGCCTTCGTGCGACGAGGTATGTCCATCTTGTTTGCATGCATAACATACTATTTTATCATTTTCGCCATGTTTACATGTATAACATATTGTTTCATAGTTCGCACACTCCTTTAGGACAAGGAGGTGGTGTCACACGAGGAGTCACAGTCCAGGGACTTCGAGTTCGAGTAGGCGTGGACACTACAGTGCCAGGGTGGTGGGCCTTCATACGACGATATGAGCCAGGTCTCTATTGGGGTTTCACAGCTGCACGATGCGCCCGGACTGAGCCTGCCTATGCAGCACCCTCTCGGGACACCCCCTCAAGCTACTTGTGTCGGTAGGGTACCTCGGCCGCCAGAGCCTTTGACGTACTCGCACCAACACGCGTAGTCACACCAGGCGAGGACAGGGGCCACACGTGGGGTATGCCCCAAGAGGGCCCGCGAGTAGATATTTGTTCTTATAAATATCTGTCATGTCATGTAAATATTAATTTTTGTACAACTTACATTATGCCAGTCTCGTGTTTCTATACTATTTGTTCTTGTGTCTACAAGTAACCATGTGAGGGAGTCAGTATCGCGACACCCCACACAACCCTACTTCTAGCATTTACACCCCTCTTTTGCATAGTCGTCTCACGGTGGAGACATGCGCTAGGTACGTTCCCAATGAACGCTCGGGGGGATAGACGCGTCCCTCGAACAAATATCATTACCCTGGAATCTAACAGTCACCCTTCTCTGTAGGAGTATAGGAGAGAAGGAAATCCATGCTATTTTTTCCAAATCAAACGGCTGAACCGTGGTCCTCTGCTTCATTACGGCCCAATGGGCAATGGTAGAGGAAAACAGATCAACGTCGTGGGCATATAGTCTCAGACCTTCGTCTACATCCCAACCATGGAATCGTCCGGCAACCATGGCATGAACGCCATGACCAAGCACCTAAAGGTGATGCTGCCTTCTTCCTTCTACAGGCTGGTAAGTGGTGAGATCACCCGTCATTGCTGCCCTGCTCACACGGTGATACTTCATTGATTTAGGGGTGTTCATTCGGTTTTTTCGGTTCGGTAAATATGGTATGTACGATAAATACGGTACTGTTAGTTCGGTAAATACGGTGTGTATAAAAATACGATTCGGTTTCGGTAAATCCCAATTTTTTTGGTACGATATCGGTAAATCCCATATTTACCAAAGTTGACGCGAATTAGCGAACGTCGACATTAAAACAATGCGGCGATGCCAAAGACAATACTTCAGATCGAGCTCCCAATGCGAAGAAGAAGGCGTCGGCGACCACCGGCCGAAAGACTTCGGTGAGGTAGTGACCTGACCAGCACATTGCATATTTGCATGCACACAATGCACAGCAACACTCCAGTCGGCAGCCTCCAGGTCTCCAGCAGACTAGCAGAGGAAATGCAGAGCCCCATGTGAGGGAGTCAGCATCGCGACACTCCACACAACCCTACTTCTAGCATTTACACCCCTCTTTTGCATAGTCGTCTCGCGGTGGAGACACGCGCTAGGTACGTTCCCAATGAACGCTCGGGGGGATAGACGCGTCCCTCGAACAAATATCATTACCCTGGAATCTAACAGTCACCCTTCTCTGTAGGAGTATAGGAGAGAAGGAAATCCATGCTATTTTTTCCAAATCAAACGGCTAAACTGTGGTCCTCTGCTTCATTACGGCCCAATGGGCAATGGTAGAGGAAAACAGATCAACGTCACGGGCATATAGTCTCACACCTTCGTCTACGTCCCCACCATGGAATCGTCCGGCAACCATGGCATGAACGCCATGACCAAGCACCTAAAGGTGATGCTGCCTTCTTCCTTCTACAAGCTGGTAAGTGGTGAGATCACCCGTCATTGCTGCCCTGCTCACACGGTGATACTTCATTGATTATGGGCATTCATTCGGTTTTTTCGGTTCGGTAAATACGGTATGTACGATAAATACGGTACTGTTAGTTCGGTAAATACGGTGTGTATAAAAATACGATTCGGTTTCGGTAAATCCCAATTTTTTTGGTACGATATCGGTAAATCCCATATTTACCAAAGTTGACGCGAATTAGCGAACGTCGACATTAAAATGCGCGGCGATGCAAACCAAATACCTGATCCCGAGCTCCCAATGCGAGAGGCTAAGCGTCGGCGACCACCACCAATGACTTCGGTGAGGTAGTGACCTGACCAGCACATTGCATATTTGCATGCACACAATGCACAAGAACACTCCGGTTAGCGATCTCGGTCTCCAAAGAGACTAGCGAGGAAATCAGAGCTTAAGAAGGCGGCAAAGACTAGCGATCTAGCACACCAAGACAAACAAGACTTACGATTACCACTTAGGCACTCAGCACTAGCAGTCATTCAACAGTCAACACTTAAAGTCTACCACAGGCCACAGCAATCAAGTTGCACTTGAAGTACAGTCTACAAAGTACAAAGTCTTTCATTTGATCATTTCAATCTTTCAAAAAGAAGTTAGCACTTAGCACTTACTGCTAACTCCTTTCTGAAAGATTGAAATGATCAAATGAAAGACTTTGTACTTTGTAGTTAGCAAGGATTAAGGAACTACAAAGTAATAACCATTAAGTCATTAACCAACAAGCATGCTCAGTTGCTCAGTGCTCACAGTAATTTAGTCCATAGTTCCAAACTTCAATTCATTGTCCAAAATATCCAACAGTCCAAATAGCAAATAAACAATTACAAAAGATTACTCATATTACATTCTACATAGTCCAATTTCATAGTTCTTCAAGCATCAAAGTTAAACATCAAAGTTGGATCTAAGGAGAAGACACTTGCTATTGGAATATCTTCCACATCTTGGGCCATCTCCCCGATACCTACATGACACAAAAAGAAGATAATAAGTTGAGCATTTGTAACACTCATAAATAGAAATACGATGCCTAGACTTATAGTACCTTCAAATTTAGAAAGATCTGCTAGATCGGCTTCAACATTTATGCGCTTTGAACCACGCAACCAATCTTGTGCACATATCAAGCATTAGAGTGTTAATGGAGACAAGGAGCTTCTAAAATCATCGAGAACACGACCACTAGTACTAAAAGCTGATTCAGGATCAATAGTTGATATGGGAATTGCTAATATATCACTAGCCATGCGTGAAAGGATAGGAAAACGAGGTGAACTGCATTTTCACCAAGAGAGAATGTCAAAACCTTTAACATCATCTTCGGTATCTTCGACAAGGTACTTGTCCAATTCAGATTTACCACCACTAGAAACTTTCATTATCTTGTTGTATAAAGACCTCATTATATTTGTAGAATCAGATTTTGAATGCTCGATACCACTACCACTAGTTTGTGATTGTGATGAAGCTTGTCCATCACATTGGCTTCCAACTTGAGAATACAAATTCTTGTATTCTTTAAAAAGATCTAAGAATGCCTTATGAGCCTTGACCCATATCGTTTCACCTTTAATCTGGCCATATGTTGAGTTGATAATATCGTGCAAATAATCAGATTGTTTGGTCCTTGCATAAACATTAAACAAAAGTAAGATTAGCCAGTGATAAAATAAACAGATTGGCCGTATCTTGATAAAATGCACAAAAAAGGAAAAAGCTTTCACCTAGGATCAAGCATAGCAGCAATAAAAATTAAATCATTCATCTTCTCAGGATCCCCCCAATACTTATCATATTTTTTTCTTCATGCCAACAGCCATGTGTTTGAAGATATCATCATCATCTTCATCCTCACGTTGACTCAAATTGAACAATAAATAATTAACACCAGCAATATCTTCAAAGAAAGTGTTGGAAGTAACAAAATTCGTGCCAGAAACTTTTTCTGTAAGGTCGAAGAAATATTTTAGAAAGATCTTGAATTCATTTGCAAACACCCAATCATCATGTTTTGGAACCCCATTCATAGCCAATTCTGTCTTGTAGGAGGGGTCCTGGAGTTTAAGCCTTTCAAATGCCTTCTCGAAACCCACAGCACTCTCTAACATAAGATATGTTGAGTTCCATCGAGTGCACACGTCAAGAGACACCAAACCTTTTTCTTCTACCTTGCTGATTTGCACACATTTCTTGAAGTTATTCATTCATGCAGGGGAGCTTCTCACATATTTGATAGCACTACGAATACGGAAAATAGAAGGAGCCATTGTCTTCAACCCATCTTGCACCACAAGATTCATAATATGAGTTACGCATCTCATGTGAAGATGACTACCTTTTACAAAAGTAGCACCACGATTTGATAAAGAACTCCTCATGTAGCCTATAGCACCATCATTTGAACTAGCATTATCTACAATGATAGTGCACACATTCTCAATACCCCACTCAAGTAAGCATTTATCTAGAGCTTTCCCGATGTCTTCCCCTTTGTGGCTGTCTACCAAACAGAAGTTAAAGATATTTTTTTAAGTTGCCAATTGCTATCAATGTAGTGCGCAGTGAGAACCATGTAATTTTGAAGAGTTGAAGATGTCCATGTGTCGGTTGTGAGGATAACTGTTTGATGAGATATTTCTTTAGCTTTGCTTTCTCATCTTCATAAAGGCGTAGAACATCTCTATACATTGTTATCCTAGAAGGAACTTTGAACTGAGGACAAGCTTTGGAAATGAAGTCATTAAAAACTTCTTTTTCTGGAAATATAAAAAGCAACTCATCTATAATTATCATACGGGCAAATGCTGTCCTAACTTCTCCAGCATTGTATTGCCAAGGAACTACACAACTACTTACATCTGCACTACGTTGGTAGCTTAGTTGAGTTTGATTCTCGCTCCTATCAGGATGCATCTTACAACATTTTGCATGAGAGACTAGTGAGGAGGTACCGTTCTTTTGTGAATCACATTTGAGCACCCGAGAGCAATAGTTGCACTTAGCATTGTTCCGGTCATCTTCAAGTCGCGTGAAGTGGCTCCATATCTCTGATCTGGAACTCATTTCTTTCTTGCCAGTGTTCAGGGCTTGATTGGGTCTAATAGCTTCATCACTGCCAACATTAAATGACCCAGCAATAGGAAGAATCTCTATATCATCAGACTCGGACATCTGAAATTGCCAAAAGAACAAACAAAGTAGCGATTAGCAATTGAGTGATTGACAATTGACAGACAATATGATCCCATCATCATCACAACAAACAAGCAATTAGCAATTGGCAGTGAAAGATTGACAAGGAAATTTACATTGCACGATCCTATTGACTCCGTTGTTGGTAAAAATTGCCTTCGATTCAAACTTAACACCCAGTTCCAGACTTTTGATGCAAGTGTGCAACCCTAAATCCCTCGATCTGCTAAAATCCGACAACCATCAGGTCTCAGGCACCACATCAAGGCATCAATGATCATCATCAAACCATGCAGGGGGAGGTTAGAGGCTCAGTTACCTTGGACTTGGATGAATGGATGGAAGTGGCGAAGTGGAACCGGGGCGGGGAGGCCCGCCTTGATCATGGCCGGGGAGTGAGAGGATCTGAGGTGGAGGTCAGTGACGACCACAGCAGTGATGCAGTTGGCTTTGAACTTGGAGGCAGAGCCGCGGACGCAAAGGGCTAGAGGGCGGAGGCGCAGAGCCGCAGAGGGCCAGAGAGCGGAGGGCCGGAGGGCGGTGGCGAGAGCACCGCGCCAATCCTCCACTCTCGATCTCGCACTCCGACGAGAGAGTGAGACTTAGGGGCGCCAAGACGCCAAGAATGCTCTAGAGGAGAGAGGAGTAGAGGACCAGAGCGGAGATGATAGGCGAGAGCGCCGTGCCGCCGCCAGAGAGAAATGAGGGAGGGACTCAGGGAATTAGGTTAGGGATGGGGGCATGGGGCCATGGGGGTCATGACTCCAGAGAGGGGCTGTGGACCGTGGATCGGTGGATGGGCCGAGCCGCCGAGTGCAGAACAAAATGTAGCTCCAGAACATGAGTTTGGTTTTTTTGGTTTTGTTCGGTTTTCGACCGGTTTTTACCGAAAAACCGAAAAACCAGAATTCTGAATACCGTACCGAATACCGGTCAAACCGAGTTGGCCGGTATGGTTCAGTATTTTCTATTCGGTTTGTTCGGTTTGGTTTGAAAATGTACAACCCTATCATTGATGGATCGAACCAATATATTCTGCATCGCATCTCCGAAGAGCTCGCTCAGCACTTCGATGCTAGCGACAACGGAGATAGGATGCCCCACCCAATGGCCCTTGTCGTCAGCCTATTCGGCAATGTTTGGCACGTCGAGGTCGGTCGGGACAGCGATGGCGCTTTCCTATGCTGCTCCGGCATGAAGGCGACGGCGTGCTCACCGTCAAGGCATTTGACACCAGCTTCTGCCTCAAAGAATTCTGCGCTCCATCCACAGGTAATTTAATATTGGCATGCAAATCTTAGATTGTGCCTTTTGCATGTCATCAAATAATAGAGAGATCATTAATGCTGGTAATCAGATTGGACTCTGAAAAGCTACTTGTAAGATGTCAAGATTGGAGTGCAAGAAACATATAATCTATTTTTAGAAAGGATATAAATGGATCTTGTGGACTTGTGGTAAGTTCGAATTGGGAGGCAAAAGATTGTAGAAAGATATTTAGATCAAATTAAGCATATGTGATCTCTTTTCATTTTCTCATTTTCTATTTTACTACTACACAACCTCACCGCGAAACCGTTAGGTGCCTCGTAACAACCATGGAGGTTATTTTACTACTCTCTCCGGTCACAAAAGAAAGCCATCGTAGAATGCATACAGTCAAACGATATCAATTTTGATCAATGATATTATGTAAAATATATAGTTTGAATATACGAAAATAGTATGAGTAAATGTTGGCATTTCTAATGTACGTAACTGTCAGGACCAGATTTCTGAATCTGAACCCTCTATGTATTTCTGCACCAGTCCCAGATCAGTAGCTAGTGCACACAATGGAAACAGCGTCGATAACAATTTCGAATCACAGAATAACATTAATAAACAATTGAGTACCGGCCTTATGGCCACTTATTACAAAAGATGTCAAAAGACCTTGAGTCTTACGGCAGCGGAAACAGCAAATAATAAACTCCCAGTAGTGACCCATCAAATTGCCCACTGGCATTCGATTGGGGAGCACAACCTAGTACTTCAGGTTCTCTTCATCAAAGCCACAAGCGAAGTAGTCATAGTCCTCCTCAGCGTCGTTGAAGGCTTCTAATTTTGCTCTTAATACAGGATCATTTAAGTCAGGTTTCTTTGTTATTGGGATAGGTGAATTCTTCTGAGATTTAATTTGAGTGTAGCACATGAGTACATAAAGTACTCTGCAAGTGTTGGGAAAAATGCATATGCATAGCTTTAACAAATGATGCTTATATGGTTCTTTTGCACAAAGCCATATTTTAAGTTTCAACGGTTTTCATAAACCACGTTTGATAAAACGTAGTTTCAGTAATTAAACTAATTATATCACTAGCGGGGGTTCTAGCTACCAACCACTAGTATCAAGGCTCTAGACGCCAAGGTTCAAAGGATAGGGCTCTAGCTGCTAGAAAAACTACCCGATAGTCCCAACTGCTCTCGGGTTCCCAAAATTTACTCTTTTTAAATTAAAACCAAAATCTACCATGTGAAAATGCACCTTGCCCGCCCTTGACCGTGGGTATGGCTATTCGAATAGTTTTACACTCTGCAGAGGTTGTACAACTTGACCCACACGAGCTAATCAACATATAGTGTCTGTCTTACACACTTCCAAAGGTGTGCGACTAAGTGATTATCGCAAGGCTTTTACAATACTTTATCCTCACATTAGCCCGATAAGCTTAACCTCAAGTCATGGACGTCATTTACCAACGACCCAAAGCTCACCGTTGTGGGGGATAATCTGCCCGGACATGGACGTCAATTACCATCTCCTGACACAAGCCCCGACAGGCATGGAAGTTATTTACCATCGTCTGTGACCCAAAATATGGAAGTACATTTACCATATTCTACACATCTCAAGATATAGAAGTACATTTACCATAATCAAGAGAACACCTATCAACTACAGCCTGCGGGCTTTATGCTTGGACTCGGTAAATTATTCAGGCAGGTCCTTCTCATTTAAGACATGTGGTTGTATGATATTACTCAGTTTGAATAGTCACAAGCGTTGGTCCTTAATATGACTTGGGCGAAACTTAACGCAATACAAGTTCTCGTGCTCTAGCTGCACCCGCCTGAACTTACCATCCGCCCAAGTCTAAACAAATTTTCACCATTTTATTTTATTTTATTTTATAAATCAACGCGGCAATACCTATTGCCATTCATTTCTCAAAATGATTTGCATAAAAGGTAATAATAATTTCCTCCCAAAGGGTGATCATGACCGACAACACATGTCTAAGCAATTCTACCATTTTAACTACTCCATTAATATTGTAATCAATATCGTGGATTTGCTATGCTAGGGTAACAATGGATCATGGATAACAATTTCAAATGACGGTAATATCAAGTTAGGATTAACTAATAACCTATTATTTGAACTTATCATTTTATGTAAGTAGCAATGCATAATAATTTTGAAACTTAAAACAAATTTTGGAAAACATAGGTACAATATGGTCAAAAGAGACTTGACTTCATCGAAGGTTGAGGTTACTGCGTCCAATTGGTCCAAACTGACTTCGGCGGTGACGGACTCGACACGCACGAAACAAGGCAAAATAAATAACAGAAAAACAAATAAAATCCAGAATATATATAATTAGTACCGATAGAGAGATATTGAATTTAGACGAGTTTAGGAACAAGAATCACCAGAATCGAACATCATATGAAGAAGAACGAGCATCCGAAAGATTTGCCGAAAAGAAAATTGTTGAAAAGGAGATAAGAGGGAATATTCCAGGAATATTCCATTCTAATTTTGATATTGCAAAGATATAATATGACATCTTGGGTCCACTTCTAGAGAAAGAAGAGAATGAAGCCAATGCCATGTGGGTCCATGGTGTCATAGAGTCGAAGAGCAATAAACAAAAAGCAGAAATAGAGGAGGTCATGGTGGGTCGGGAGTGATGGTGGTGCCGGCGATCGGCGGTGTAGGGCGGCCGACCGACGTGAAAAATGGGACCTCGGCGGGGTGGCGGCCCCACAGCTGGCGACGACGCCACCGGAGGGGCTCCGAGACGGCGATGCCTAGGCACACGATGGCGGTGGTGGTACGACAGCGCGGTGAGGAAGGCGGCGGGCGCATGGGCGGTGCACGGCCACGGGGAAAGAGCGATGCCAAACAAGGAGGCCGGAGGGGCTCCGAGGAGGCGGCACGACGGTGGCCAGTGGTAGAAGGAAGGTGGCCATGGTGGCGGCACTCCACGGCAATGGATAGGTCGATTTGAGAGGGGGAATAGGAAGAGGATGTTTGGGAACACGTGATGACGTAGTTCAATTGACGAAAAACTCACCGGGAAAGAAGATCGAACGACGATGGTGATTTCGGTCTAAAGGAAGACAATGCCGAAATTCCGACGATGTGCTGTGGCAAACAGAAAATTGATTTGAGGGAAATGATCACTAGGCTTGAAAACGCAATGTGACGCGGTTAGTACATCAAGAAGCTCACCGGAATGACGGAAACGCGAAATAGAGGTGGTGGCCGGCGCTCGGGAAGACGGCAAATTTGTCAGCGACGGAGCTCGGTTGACTGAGGGATTTCGTGGGGAGTGGGAAGGGGTGAGAGAGGTTATGTTGCTTCCATTTAAAGGCTCGAGCAAGAATTGAAGCGACGGTAACGCGAGCGTCAATGCTAGCGACGTTACTGACCTGAACATGAAAATGGATGAAACGACAATTCAATTGAATGTCTGAGGCATTGAACATGCATGGAATGATGGGGCTTTGATGGCGCAGGCGCACGCGGAGAGGATGACGCGGTCGTGGCCGGCTTGGCATGGCATGGGCACGGCTAGGGCGCGCTCGGGTGCAGCTTGGGTGCAAGCGCACAGGAAAACAGTAGGGGTGGTCAATTATGGTCGATGGGGCACAGGCACACGCGGGATGGCACTTGCGGATAGAGAGACAGTCAGCCGAAGTAGAGCAAAGGAAAGGAAAAAAGAAAGAAGAGAAATAAAGAGGGAAAAGGAAAAAAGGAAAAGTTTTTTGGCCCAAGGAAAAACAAATGAAATGAAATTATGAGATTTACATTTTGTCAGAAATTCAAATAGAAATTTGAATTTGAATTTCGACTTAGGTTTGAATTGAAGAGAGATGAATTCAAAATGAGAATTTTGAACTCAAAATTTGGCCGAGAAATTATTTTAGAATTTGATTTGAGATTTGAATTGACATAATCAAGAACTTCAAATCAAAAGCCAACACTTTGAAATAATTAATTTAAATTACAATTTTGCAAGAAAGAAAAGATTTTTTTTTGGGAAAACTGAAAAGAAATAAATAGAACTCAAAAGGAATAACAAAAAGATCTTGGAAAAATAAATCCAAGAGAACACCAGGAAATCAAATAATTTTTTTTAATTAATTGAAGTTTGATTTACTCACATTAAATTGTTTTTAATTTCTAAAATTTCAAATTAAGCTTTAACAATTCAAGAAAATTCTAATGGTTATTTTTATTTTGAAATTTTTTAAAAGACACAAAAATTGGGATATTACAGTAACCAAACCCAACGCGCCATGTAATTCACAATTAAATTATGAAGTCTTTCAAACTTAAATATCTTTTCCCAAATATTTCGACTATTAAATATTATGTAATCTTTTCCCAAAAGAATCAGTTCTACGAACAATACAATCGGGACAACAACGTGCATGGTAACCCTAAACTCAGATATATTTTTTATTTCGCTCCGAAGGGGGCTGTTTGTGTTATTGCGTCGTCGAACTCGCGTTCCAAGTCGCGTCGCCAATATCGCATTCTCTACTTCATATTTCGTTATCTTCTCCAATTTCGGATTCCGAACTATGCAGACACTTTAAGGTATTACCAAAAAACTCTGTGAAATACACTAAATCTTTATGTTGAATTCTGTACACATAGATTTTAAAAAATAAATATAGGGTCATTTCGTCATTCCAATTGGCAACAGGTTCTTGTCGCTGATTGAATTGGGGAAATTGTCTTGACACTAGTTCAATTGGCGACATGCATACTGTTGCCAATTGGAATGGCGACAAGCAAATTTAACCATTCCAAATGGCGATAGTGGCCTATTTTTTAAAAAAATTACTATTTTTTGTAATTATCTTTTAAATTAATATTATTTGAAAAAAAAAATCCTCCTTGCAGCACTTACTAATGTGCTCATGTGTTGCAACGGATCTCAAAAAAATTATATAAGTCTCTTAGAAAATGAATAGTGAAAAGAAAAAAAGAAACATGCATGATTAATGTTTCAACTTTGAAGCACAACTCGTGAAAAGCGACCAAACCAGTATAAAATCACAAAAAAAAAATATCAAAAATATCTAGTTAGTCGTGATCCGCACCATCAAATAATTCCACTCAAGTGTTACTTCTTTAAACCCTCAGTTGTTCTTCTATTCAAATTGATGTTAAAATACAATATGAACTACTCATATTTATTGTTCCCCTAGTAAGGATGTCAAGTACATCAATAGCATGTCCTAAAAGTACCACAATTGTCACGATAGTTTCATGATTCGGTAACTATGTCAGTCCTAAACAACAAAACTAAGAATTAGTTGTTACAAAACGATAAACATCTACATCATCTATTCCACTGAAATCCCAAAAAAAAAATGCTTACTATACATATATTAAAGAAGTCATAAATGCATTACTTAGTACTATTCAGGAAAACTAAGAATTAGTTGTTACATAACTATAAACATCTGCATCTATTCCACTGAAATCATGCAAAAATGTGCTTACTTTACATAAATTAAAGAAATCATAAACGTGTTACTTAGTATTCACATCAAAGTTGTCTTTGCTGCATCTTCAAATCCAACAGAGGCAACCAACATCTTAATGTTTCCTCGGTGTATTGTCACCAAACGATGTAGTATTATATTATACAGAACAATGGTTAAAATGGAACTATAGTGTTGCCATCGCATTATACTGCTGTAGAGGCCAAGGCCTTGTACTCAGTTCAAAACAAATAAAAAACTTGCACTCAACAGAACTGACAAAGACCTACAACTTGACATCCTTGATACATGTCTTCACATATGCTTGACTTGATGATTTGATTGGTTTTCATATAGGGAAAAGCACTATAAAATATTACTTGATCAGTTGATTGCAAAGAGTAAAAGAGAAAAGTTTTCTTGATAGAAGAATCACCCTGCTATAACCATTTGTCGCAAGTGTTTTCAAAAGAACTAGACACCAATCATTTGGAGTTAATCAAGGAATTAGCACGGAAGCATAAATTTGGAGTGCTATAAGAATCCTCCAGTATAATTAGAGGGAAAATTGAGGCTTCAATTTGATAGCCACGTCGCCCTGTTTTTTTGGCCCATCCGATTTCGTCTCGGTCGCTTTTCAACCGTTTGATCCACCGCTGTCTTCAGCTGTGGATATCATGGGGATATGTTCATGATCTTAGGATGATGAAACAATTGGCGATGGCATTGATGGTTTGTCGAATCACGCGTTTTCGGCGAAGTTAAAAGAGCGATTAAGCGCAAGCGATCGGGCCGTGATCAATGACCGGTTAGGCAAACTGGTGCGATCGACCGTAGTTGAACTATGTCTCGACCGATTTAGCCGTTTCATCGTCCAAATTGTTGCGATGAGTTTTTCGTTAAGTCAAGGACTTGGGCTTCAGTGAATATGTGTTGCATGATGCATGTTTTTACTAACGTGGGTCAAGTTGTGAAGAACTTATTCCCGGATTCGATTTCTTTGTCTATTGTTGTGTAGGTTGCTTGGAGGTCAATGACGGTCAACGGCGAGGATGATCGGGACTAAGCTTGGAGAGCTGAGGTCCAGAATGATCGGTGATGCCGGTTAGAGTCAATGGAGTCAAGCGTGGTGCAGAATGGACAGAGGCGACCGAACGGGCAATTCGGTGCGACTGGTTGGATCAGCGGCGCGGGTCGATGCAAGTGCCATGGTGGTTCGGTGGGAGCCGGATGGGAGAGACTTACCGACATGATGAGAGCCATTGGATCAACCCTGCGTGGCGAAGCATGGGAGTGCCAGCGTGTTCTGACTCGGTCTTGAAAAAGATCGAGAAGGGTATTTTGGTAATTTTACCAAATACCGCCTTGGTGACCTTTGTCAACCCGCACAAGAAGCGGTCGTCAAGCGGATTAGGTCAAGAGGAGATGAAGACGACGCTTCAAAATACGTGCGTGTGTGACCCGTTTGTGTTGGGCCTTAACGGGAGCCCATTAAGGTTAACTCTTCAAGAAGCTAGGCCTCACTATAAATAGGAGGGGTGCTGTTAAGTAGCCCTCAAGCACTTCATTTGCAAAACTCTAGTTTGTCTTAAGGCTTAGAGATGAAAGAAGAGGCTTAGAGATGAGTTGAGTGAGTGCTCATGGATTGAGCTCTTGTCCTCCATAAATGGAGTGGTTATAAACTCTCTTAATCTCAAATCAATCTATGCATGATTTCTCAAAGATGAGTTTTCTTGTGTTCTTCATCTCTATTTGGTCATTTTGAGTCATCCTTTGATCCATGAGTTTTTGCATGGTTTCTTCTCTTGGTCTTACTTGCTGTGACATGTGGGAACCTATTTAGGATCATCTAGATCATCATTCAACCACGAGTAAGTTTCTAGATCTCGTTTTTGTTTTTGTCCGGTTTTGAAACCACCTTCATTCAAATGGAAAAAGGTCAGGACTTTGGCATAGATCTGGACGATCGTTGCTTGCAATAGGTTCCTGATATCCTTAGGAAGGTGTGTTTTAAGTTTGGTCAAGTTTCGTCGTGTAGATCAAAAGTTAGACCGATTTTCGTTTTGGATTTTGGGTTGTCTGCACTGTTTCTGGTAAGGTCCGGTCAGACCACCTGGAAGCCATCGGTCAGACCACCCGCCGGTCTGATCGCGTGATAGCCGTCGGTCAGACCAGGCCCGAGGGTTTGATCTCCGTGTTTTGGGTCTTTTGCTTCGGTGTTTGATCAGATTCAACACAGGTCATCCACTGTGCTTGTATATAGATCTTCGTAGCTTTTATAGCTATTGGAGTGAAAGTAGTGTTGAGTTCGATCGAAGTGAAAAATAAAGAAAGCGTCTATTCACCCCCCTCTAGACGCCTTTTCGGTCCTACATTAGCCTTCCTTTTGCCTGCGCGTTCGCGCGAGACTCTCCACGCGCGGACCCCACGCACGGACATGGCTTACGGCGCGCCCAAGGGTCACTCTCTACGCACGGATCCACGCACGGGCGTGACTCACGGCATGCCCAAGGATGCGGCAAGCTACTAGTCCTCCGGTATAAAGGGCAGAAAAGTTGAAACTCGAAATCGCGGGCCACGTCACCCCCGAATTCTTTTTGCCGTCGGATCCCGCGCACCTCTGTGTCCCGTCTGTCCGATTTTTTTTCTTTGCGTGCCCGGAGCCCTCCCGTCTCCTCACTCGCTCCGTCCTGTAATGCTTCTCCTCGCCTCGCTTCATTTCCCCTTCGCTTCCGATCTCCTTCCTCTCCCTCCCCCGCCGAAACCGCCAGAGCGACGTCGCGACACCTTCTCCAGATCGAGGGTTCCCCCGGCCTCTCTCCATCATCTAGAAGCTTCGTCACCTCTCGCAAGCGAGCCACGTTCTTCAGGGGGACTGAGCCATGAGGGCCACCAGAGAGCACACCGCCGTTGTCCCCATCCCCAATACGCCGCCCAGTCGTCGCCGCGCCGCAGGGCCACGCGCAAGTGGACGCGATGGGGCCAAGGTCATGCAGATCGATGCCGCCCATGCACATGGGCGTCCGGCTCAACGCGGAGGCAAAGGCATACGCTGCGGGGACGAGCAGGTCCTGTCCCCTGCTGCCCATGCCATGCCCCCTGGAGGCGCCAGTGACAAGAATGGGCGGAGGAGCTGTGAGGCGGTTCTGTCAACCCCACTGGCCTAAGTAGGCTGTGGAGGAAGCCGTCAAGGTAGTCGCTGGTGCCACGAGAGGTTTGCAGCTTTGCGGTAGTAATTTTGCGTGGACTAATGCACTAATTTGTTGCCTCTGGCCTGTAGAGAGGAATTGGCTTCATGGGGAAGTTCCGTGTGAATGCACACAACCGAAATGAGGCAAGCATGGGCTACTCCTTAGTTTGATTGTTTTTGTTTCCGTGCAACTGTTGGGTAACTATGGAAATTTGTGATTTTTGTAGGCGTACTGCACAATCGATGGTATCCCGGTGGATGTTCTCATTACAGGGGCGACGCAAAACCGAGCGGTAGGTTCAGGTCTGCATGCATGCTGTTCTAACTGATTGGGTGTATTACAAAGTGTAATGCGATAACTCTGTAATTAGTAGATACTTCATAAGGAAATATGAGGATAGTACGAAGGTAGGCTGGTAATTTTAACCTATCATGTATGTGCCTCACTGCCTTGATTTGCAAATTAAACACATGCATGTCTCGCTAACTGATTAGGCATATAAGGAATTGGAATGGCTAACAAATTATTGTAGTTACATCACTAGGAATCAGGAAACATCAATGCTTTTCATATTTGGCATCAGATGAGCGTCAGGACAAATTATGTACAACACTGTTACACCTGTCCTCCCCATGATCTAGCATCATTCACTGTTAAGTTTCTGTCATACCACAGGATTGGGCATCTTGATTCATGTTGATAGCTTATGACTTCTAGACAGTACGCACAGAACCTATGACTAATCCGCTCTCCCCGCAATTTGTTCAAGCACATTAGACCTTATCTGCTCTTGACATGATTTCGAGTTCGAGTTGACTTGGTATTTCAAGTTGAACTTAGTCAGGACTGCAACCAAAAAGTTACGCCCTTGGAACAAATAACATGCTTGAAGTCTGGATTTCTGAATGTGTTGATCACCTCAATAACTATTGCATTTGAAAATGATTCGAGCAAAGCTATATTATAGGTTAGTTTTACCTTGTTATAGAAATGGATGTTTATTTCTGCTCACTTACATTGCCTACACTACATACCATTGTTGTATCCACATTAGACGGATTTTCGAATCATATAATCTCTTCGAAATGGATGTTTGGTTCTACTCACTTGCATTGCCTACATTACATGTTATTGCTATACTGTATCCACATTACACAGATTTTCGAACTTACAATACTATGTTCTCTTATGAACTACTTTGCAGGTTGAAGGTGATCTTGTTACTATCACACTAGATCCTGTTGCTTACTGGACTAGAATGAAAGGACCGAACGGTGCATGCAACCCTGCAATACGAGGAGATGCTGCTGTTCGTGAAGTTAGTGAAACAAATGAGAATCATAGTTTGAAGAAAGGACAGACAGATGCTAGCTGCAGGTTTGAAAATTGCAGTAATGAGCTGCCTGTTTTGGACAGGATGCATTACCATCATAAGAACAGTGGTTTTAGCCAAGCTGTTAAGTGTGAAAATGGGCATGCTACTGTCCCAGAAAGCTACGAGAAGGACTTGAATTAAGGAAAGACTGACGCTACAAGAGTATTACAAAGGATCTGTTCTATGATATACTCTCACCCAAGCAGACGTCCTACTGGGAAAGTATTATCTATTGTAAAGAAGTCCCCTTCTAGATTTATATTTTTTGACAAATAAGCAGGATGGCCAATACTTCCGGCCATCTGATCCAGGCTATGAGCAAGTATTTGATTCACTTGCCATGGTTGCTAGGCACACACCTTTGCCTCTTTTGGAAGCTCATCTTCGGTGGAGAGAAAGGTATGCTGCCCTGGCACTCTTAGATTTCCATTATGCCGCATTGAGCTTTCAGATTTATTGCTTACTGTTACCTTAAAAAATGTTGTTGAACAACTCTAGAAAATCTCTGCAGTCTTTTACCTTGTACTGAAGTATTGCTCTTCACTGTTCCGTAGTGAATCACCAAAAGGTTCCCATGAAGCCCAAGGCGCACCTAAAGAAAGAATGCATTCTTGGATACCAACAACATTATCGGATTCCCGTATACCAACACTGTGTTCATAGATGTTGGTGGTATCTGAGAATGCTAATTATTTGTTCTTGTTTCTTTGGCAACACTTTTCTTCACGTTTCCAGGCGTGCCAAGGCGCGCGACAAGCTACTAGTTTATCATTAGAGCTACAATATTTCCCTCTTCCACATAAAAAAGGATATTCAAGTAAAGAAAGGGGTTAAAAATAACATTTAGTGCTTGATCGAAAAAAGGAAAATTGTGCATAAGAAAAAGAAGAGAATGAAATCTTACACATTCTTTTCTTACTCCAAATCAATAATGCAGGGAATAGTACCCACCGAGAAACCTCAGTGCAAAAGACAACCTTGGAGTTATGCATCTGAAAGACAGCAAGTTACAGAAAATTTTACTGTTCTGGCCCTGTAGCAACTTTTAATTTTAATTTCAAAAGTAGCCTCCTTTCGCTATAATTTACAAAATTGGCCTCTGAGCGATTACACGCACCACGGTGTCGGGCGGCAGGCGACTGCCTCGCCATCGAAGCGCAGCAGCACTCGCCCTCCCCGCCGGAATGGCTCGCCTTGCTTAGGTGGGCGCGACAGTGGTGCTCCACCCATGCAAATTCGATTTTTTTAAAAAATGATTTTAAAAAAATTAGAAAAATTTAAACATTAAATATTATTGAATTTTATTTTATTCATAAAAATATCAAGACTGAGATTTGTAAAAAAAACCTTTCATTAAGAAATAAGGGCACCGAGGTTTGTAAATTAGGGTCTCCTTTTCTCCGAAATTAGGGTTTCGTCGCGGTTTCAACGCTGTTTGTAGTAATTTCAAAATATAGCAAATGAGTTTAGAAAATTACGTAACTTTTTGTGGAGCCTCCCGTCATAGTGTTGTTGCTTCTATAATTTTTGTATAATTTTATTTGTTCAAAGAAAGGATAATTGATAAACATATCAGACGATGTATAACCTTGAGGATATCGTCCAAGCAAACTTTGTCTGCTGAAACACTTGTTGTGTGTTAGAAGTGGGATAAAAAGGCACCAGTACTATTGGAGTCTCTCCTCGATGAAGTCGTTTGAACGTATATATAACCAGGCAGTCGATGAAGTACTCTATGAAGCTTATACAGAATAAGATAGAAGGGGCTGAGAATGCTCGTTGTGATTATGAAGATGCCATAAAACATGGAGGATTCGATGTCGGTGCGAATGGTTCTTTCTGGGATTCCACTAGAAGAGACATACTTGCAATATAGGCTTGCTTTGATGGCTTAGCCGAGACACAGAACTAGAAGTACATTAGAGTCCGCGGACAGAAGAACGTTACACGTAGTCACATGGCCTGATGGTTCGGCTAATTGCTTTAGTCATCCTCGCTACTACTACAGTACACTACGACACAAGCATCCGAACCATGTAAGTATACATGCCTTTATGGGATAGTAAAAAACATGGCGGGTAGGACGAGGGACTACTATGGAATGACCTGACCTACTGCGTGGACCGGGGCCATTTTTTCTTCTTTGCTAGCTCGACGTTGAACTCCTCGCCGGCCTCTTTGGCCTTGGCCGCAATTTCCCTCTTTCTCTTGCACTCCCTCTCGCGAGCCTCGCGCTCCCTACGCCTGCACGCCTCCAAATGAGCTTGCATCTCTCGACGTATGCGCTCGTTGTGCTCGTCGTTGCGGCGTCGCTCCTCTAGGATCTCGCGGTCTCTTTGTTCATGACACTCGTCCATGTCAAGAGACCACTAGTCATATGGGTGGATCTCGTGGTTGATCCACTTGCGGTAGCCACATAGTGGATCCGGGAACTATAGGTAGACGGGAGAGGTTGTTAGTGCGTACTTTGAAAGAGGAATAGTATGGGAACACACTGTAACTGGTCCTTGTCGGCTGCCGATAGTTGTTCGTGTCCCGACGTCAGTCGGGATAGTCACTAGAGTAGTTCGCGCAAGCCCAGTAACGCATGCTCAGGCTGAGCGGGTCCCTGCACCAACAGAAGGGCGGCGTCTCCCCCTCGGGCGGGTGTTGCGGCGAACGCTCGGTTGGAACGTTCGGCATAGGGTTGCTGCTACGGAGGGCTTCATTACGAAAAGATGCCATGTAGGCACGTGTCTCTTGTTTGACCCGGGCCCTAGCAGCCCTTGCTCGGTCGTCCCGCTCCCCGGCAGCCCTTGCTAGTTCGCGGATCCAGTCCCATTGCCTCTGCATATCGTCCATCTTGGCGTGGTGAAGTAAGCTTTGGTGTAGTGTTGGGTTTGGTTGTGTAGTGCTGGGTTTGGTTGTATAGTGTTGTGCAGTGTTGGGTTTGGTTCAACCCCCTTTTATAAGCCCCAGGGTTGGCATGGTGTGGTTAATTTCATGCAGAGTCCTGTCTTTTACTTCTGAAAAGCCGGCGAGGCATAGTGTTGTCACGTCTTACTTTGCAGAGAGAGTCTCGTCTTTTCGGTATGAAAAGCTGGCGATGCATAGTGTTGTCACGTCTTACTTTGCAGAGAGAGTCTCGTCTTTTCGGTCTGAAAAGCTGGCGAGGCGGTCAGGGTTGTCAAGTCGATCTGAAAAGCTTAACCCTAACCCTAAACCCTAAACTGTGCAAAGCTATCTCCTTTGGTCTTATCACTGCGCAAAGCTGGCCCGTGTGGTCTTGTCACTGCGCAAGGCTATGTCCTTTGGTCTTATCACTGAAAAAAAGCTGCCCCGTGTGGTCTTGTCACTGCGCAAAGTTGTCTCCTTTGGTCTTATCACTGCGCAAAGTTGTCTCCTTTGGTCTTATCACTGCGCAAAGCTGCCCCGTTTGGTCTTGTCACTATGCAAAGCTGCCTCGTCTAGTCTTATCACTGCGCAAGGCTGTGTCCTTTGGTCTTATCATTGCGCAAAGATGCCCTGTGTGGTCTTGTCACTGCGCAAAGCTGTCTCCTTTGGTCTTATCACTGCGCAAAGCTGCCCCGTTTGGTCTTGTCACTACGCAAAGCTACCTCGTCTAGTCTTGTCACTGCGCAAGGCTGTGTCCTTTGGTCTTATCACTACGCAAAGCTGCCTTGTGTGGTCTTGTCACTACGCAAAGATGTCTCCTTTGGTCTTATCATTGCGTAAAGCTGCCCCGTTTGGTCTTGTCATAGCGCAAAGCTGCCTCCTTTGGTCTTGTCACTGCGCAAAGCTACCTCCTTTGGTCTTGTCACTGCGCAAAGCTGCCCCATTTGGTCTTGTCTCTACACAAAGTAGCCAGCCCCATCTGGTCTTGTCATCTGCAAGCTAATACATTACCTGCTTTGTTAGCCTCCCCCTGCGGGCTATAAAATGCACGCTCCACGCTTCGAAAGTAGGACCACTCGACCCTTGAAACCATAGGAAGAAGAACCTTCTCCGCCGTATAGTAATATATGATGACAGATGCCCAAGGACCAGTCCAACCGGAGTCGCCGAAGTAAGACCTTCCCTTGGAAAGGAGGGAGGACTTCGGCCCTAACTACCGGTTGATGCCGAATAGGCGTGCTTTCAACCCAGATGGCGAAATGCGACACAGTGAGGATGTTTGTCGTGCGTGTCTTGGACGACCTTTTCTATGGCGATTTACGCGTTTCTTCCGATGCCCACACTCTGGGGTAAATAGTTTTGTTCATGTTACTTCTAATACATCCTCTATACTAACCGTCCCTTGCAGCAGATGGCGAATTCAACTTTGTCCGCTGGATCGATCCTCCCCATGAACGACATGTTGTGATGTACGTGGATAGATTGTGGAACCGAATCTTTGAGTTGGAGGCGCGGATTGACAATCTCAACGAGGAAAATGATGACCTCCGGCAACAGATGCAGCGCGAGAGGGCAACAAGGAGGTCGTGAACATAGGAAGTTCCTATGATCCTACATGCTGCTGCGCAAACCCTAGCTGCATATGTGTGTGCCACTACAACGATGGCCAACCACGTCCGAGGCGCCCCTATAGAACACTCTATGTGGGTAGTGAGAGGCACCTTCTACCATTAGGCATGGGTGGAGAAGCTTGTACCTCGGTAGTCTTCCCTTCTGTACGCACTTATGTTCAATCTCCTAAAACATGTAACTAAATGGTGGACGCGTCATTGCGGTTAATCTACTACGTGCTCAACGTATCGAATCGTCACGGCGTGCTGCACGGTGCGGGTCCAGCCCCAAGTCCAAGCGTTTGGCGTGGCTAGGATCTGCATGTCGGGCCGGGGGGGCGCCTGTCAATCTCGTCCGCGTGTGCCGTCGTATCACTCCAAGCACGTCGTCGAAGTCCCTTCATCATAAGGCCGTGCCTCCCCGCAAAATGGAATCGATGGCGTCGCCGCAGGCATCTACCCACTACCGCTGCGTTTAAAGCCGATCGTCGCTCTTGCGACCCTTCTTCGTCTGTTCAAGGTGGAACAACATAAATAAATTATGGTACTGACATAACATATGACTAAAGGACCTACAATATTATTAAGCAATGCAATCTACTTACAAGTGATTACGCCTCGCAAGCGGTCGCCCTAGAGCAGGGGGGATCTCCTGGTGCACCTGGAATTGCCTCATCACTCGTTGTGGGTTGTAAGGCTCAACCATGTGGGAGAACACTAGATGACAAGTTGTCCTCCAAGACGTCGATCTCGGTGGCATAGCAAGCTCTGTTGCCGTCGTCTTGTGGCGCCGCACGAAGGCATCCGCCCAAGGAGCCCATATTATGTCGCCCTCGCAGGCCTCAAATTCGCTAGGAACTTGGGGTATATGCGACGCGCTTCTCCTAGCCCACCCCAAAGATCGCCATCCATCGAAATCCCATGGTCGGGCCTTCCACGGATCCTCGTCCCGCTTCCACCATAGAAATGTTGTGTCTTGGGTAAGGGTGGATCGGGAGCGGAAGTACGGCCGTCTGACCGCTGGTGCTCCCATGACCACAACAGAATAGCGTGTGGCAACCCGAGAGCACGCAGCGTTCTCGCGTAACGCCGCTAAGCATTGACGAAGCCGCGAAGATGAAGCGCAAGCTGGTGAACCCCAATCGCATCAAGCAAGCACGCCTCATCGCCGGCGTCCACGATGGACTCCGCAAGGTGAATATAACTCGGGTACACCATGGCCCCCTGCGTGCTAGGGAACATGACCCACCCGAATATAAACAACAAATATGCAATTAGGTGGCATCAAACCACCTCCTCCGTTGCATCATTTGGGCAATGTATGAATCGTCGCAGCCAGGCGTGTGGAATGCCCTTAGACCTCTCGGGGAGAGGCTGTCCGAAGCGATGATTGAGACGCGCCTTCCAGTCCGGCGACCTCGGAGGAACAACGCGACGGCCTCGCAGAACGACAGTCGGTAATGAAGCCGACGCCTTGCGGTGTCACCGCTATCTCCCCACCTGAAGTGGAACGTGTGGTCACCGCCAACGATCAACTAGGGCGGAAAGAAGGGAGGCATCAATCAGGAGGTTCTACCCTATGTTCAGCATGCGGGCGAATGCAATCAACCCAGATTGACGAAGCCTCGAAACATACCGCTCGTCCAACGACCAGGTCTCCCTCGATCCCTGTGTCACCAGAGTTGGCGGCCCATCGCCACTGATCCAAGTGTGACAGCGATGCTGGGCGTCCCATGCCTTCTTAAGTAGGGGTGGTAGAGTACGTGCCATTGCTGCAAATAGAGAATAGCTAACAGTTAGCGAAATCTAAGTACGTACTTAACGTTAAAAATTGCAATAAGAAAAAAAAATTAAATACGTACTTAGCTAATCTAATCGTTCCGATGCGCTGCGGCTTATGAGCGATTCGTCCGCGCGCGTTCTTTATATACGCAGAGAAAAGGGACAACGAATGACATCGACGCGATTTAAAGAGAGGAAAAACAAAACCGAATGTACCAACGAGCTTTGATGGAAAGCGTCATGAAGGCGGCGAGGAGCGCCGGCCGGTCGAGGCACCTGCGCAAGGCCACCAATGGGCAAGAAGTCACACACCGGGGTCGGGCAAGTGACTCACCACGCCAATGGGGGGTGTCGTCGTCGCTTCTTGCACGCGACTTGACGCAGCAACGTGTAAAGGCCACTTTTGCAAATTATGGCGAAAGAGGGCTACTTTTGAAATTAAAAGTTGCTACAGGCCACAAATGCAAATTTTTCCAAGTTACACAACATTTAGCCATCATTCTGACTATAAGCTATATACCAATGTCTAACCATTTCAATTGTTGTATCAAACACCTAGCACAATCTATGCACAAATATAAAGTGTCTTTTAATCCATAACACTTATCTCACAGTATTAATAAAAACTGTAGAGTGTGCAAGTTTACTCAATCAAATTCATCTTGAATGATAGATGGTACGATCCACTTTGAAAACTCTTGTCAATCATCCTTGCACAACATTTAGTAATTGTAGTCACAAATGTCTGTTGTTATCTATACAAAATATTATCTTCCATAGTGAAACACTATCACATCAGGAGTAGTCACTCTATTAAGCCTGAATAATGATGCGACTCAATTATTTT
The DNA here is from genome assembly GCA_036346405.1 of Phyllostachys edulis. NCBI lineage: Eukaryota > Viridiplantae > Streptophyta > Magnoliopsida > Poales > Poaceae > Phyllostachys > Phyllostachys edulis. The sequence continues at coordinate 7,502,298 of CM070567.1, read as the reverse complement.
TCTACCAAGAATTGAGCCAATATACCCCAGCAAAGGAGTTAAATGTTTTTTTTAGCAAATTTAAAATTGTTTGAAATTGGAAAGTGAACAATCCAGGAAACAAATGTTCAATTATATCCCAGAAAGCCTACAATTTGGTTGATTGGGATAGTAGGAGCACCTCGCATCCACTTTTGCAGGAACAGTAGACACATGAGATGCAGCCATGTAAGCATTAATAAAGCTCATTATTATATTTTTCAATATATTTGTCTCTTTTATGGTATAGAACTCATTTTTTTTACAATTGTAATTTGTAATTTTGAATTCTATACATTTTTCTAGATTTTTTGCAATTTTTAAAATTTTTGGACCAAGATGGGCTACAGGGCTAACCCTGACCCGTCGGGCTAATCATGCCCTGGTCAGCATGGCACGTCTCGTTTAGTTAGACAGACCGGCCGAGCCATGCTGGCATGGGCCTGTGCTACCCATTTGGCCACCTCTAGCAGTGATGGTGCTAACATGGTGATCCCACCGCGTGGCGTGGACGATGGGTGGGGCGATCATTTTTTTTATACGATGAGTGGGAAGATTGTTCCATTGAGTGGGGGTAAACTCCGTCTTTTATTAGTAGAGAAGTAAAGAAATGGGGAAAGTAGCTAGGGATTTGAGTCTACACAACATCTCGTATAGCGAGTTATCTTTTAGATTCTGAAATAGTTTATGTACATTTGCTGGCCTATGTTAGCAGTTATGATCAACCTTTGTAGCATGAGTTTGTTTATTACTTGTGCGCGCACTGTTGTGCCTTGTATACATGTATAAATACCTATGATCAATACAAGTTAGGTGTGTTAGATCTATTCTCTTCTCTACATGGTATCAGACGCTCACCGTTCCTCAGAACCTTGAGCCAACCACTTCCGCTATCCTCTCCTCCAACTCCCCTTCTCTTTCGGATCTTCTCCATGAGTCCACCGAAGACCTCTCTGTCGGCTGCCAACTCCACCGCCGGTGTGCTACCCTTCGACCCAAATGGCGTGATAGGCACACCCCTCACCGCTGTCGCTTCCCAGCCCATTGCGCTGGCTGTCACCTCGGCAATGCTACAGATGGTCAACATCAAGCAGCATGTGCCAGTTGTTTTGGATCTAAAGGCTTCAAACTACATGCCATGGCGTACGTTCTTCAACATCGTCTTTGGCAATACGTTCTTCAACACCATCTTCGGCAAGTTTGTCGTCATGTTTCACGTCGATGGCACCAAGGCCAGCCACGACGACCGTGAGTGGACTCAGATCGACTTCACCATTGTCAACTGGCTCTACACCACCGTGACGCCGGAGATCCTCTCTGTCGTGCTGCAGCCCGATGACACAGCATACACTGTTTGGACCACGCTGGAAGAGCTTTTCAACGACAACAAGCTCACGCACGCTGTGTATGTTGATTTTGACTTCCGAAGCTTCTTCCAGGGAGACTTCACCATCACGGCGTACTGCTCGCGATTGAAGACCCTCGCGGATAGCCTCTGTGACCTCGGGCAGCTAGTGAATGACCAAACTATGGTGCTTAATATGCTACGAGGTCTCAATCCCATTTTCCACCACGCAATCCCGATCCTAATTGTGTAGGTCCCCTTCCCGTCATTTCTTCGCGCACGCTCCTTCCTCCTTCTTAAGGAGCATCACAAAGACCAAGTTGCCAAGCAAGCTGCCGCGGCGGGCTTCCACACCGCTAGTCTACCATGGCCGAGCACTGGCGGTGCCACAGGACTCTACACCATGCCTGTGCTATCGCCAAACGCCCATGGCGACTCTTCTTCCAAACCCAAAGGCAAGAAGTCTTGGAAGAAAAACTCTGGCCACAACGCCAGCTCCAACACCGGCAGCTCCGGTGGTGCTCCACGTGTACCACATTTGAGTGCACCCTGGATGCCACCTCCCGCCCAACCTTGGAGTGGGATGTTCCAGGCGTCGCCTCCTCAATGGCGTGCTCTAGGACCGGGCCTGCTCGGGCCTCGTCCACCCCTGGCTCCAACCGCTCCCACAACGCCTCACGCGTTCACATCTGCATCCATGCCCATGGCGCAGTCGATCTACGCACCTTCGTACCAGTTGTCGCCTGCCTGGGACCAGGCTCCTCTCATCGCGGCTTTGAATCATATGTCTCTGCAGCCATCTCCTGCTGCCGAGGATGAATGGTTCATGGACACTGGCGCCACCTCCCATATGGCGTCGAACCCTGGTATTCTTTCCATTGTGAACCCTCTCATTCCTTCCTCCCGCAATGTTGTCGGCAACGGCAACACTCTCCCAGTTGTTAACACTAGTCACACTTCTATCTCTACATCTTCTACACCTTTAGATCTCAATATTCTTATTTCTCCTACTCTTATCAAGAACCTTGTTTCTGTTCGTTCTTTTGATAATTCTGTTTCGGTGGAATTTGACCCTTATGGTTTTTCTATCAAGGATCTTTGAACCAGGGCAATGATTCTCTGGTGTAATAGTCACGGTGATCTCTATCCACTTCTGCCACATCGCTCCTCCGATCCACCGCAAAGTCTTCACGCATCTACTATCACCCTTTGGCATCAGCGTCTCGGCCACCTTGGGTGGGAATCTCTAGCTTACACTTTGAAGAAATTTATTTTTTCTTTTAATAAGGCAGAGAATAATTCTTGTCATGTCTACCAATTAGGAAAGCGTACACGTTTTCCTTTTCCATCATCTTCTACAATTACATCTTTTCCCTTCCAATTGTTACATTACGATGTATGGACCTCACCTGTGTTAAGCATTTTCGACAATAAATACTATCTTGTCAACCTAGATGATTTTAGTCACTATGTATGGACGTTCCCACTACGTCGCAAGTCTGAGGTCTTCCCCACCCTTATCTCTTTCCATGCATATGTGATCACACAATTCAAATGTCCAATTCTTTCCTTCACAATGGCAAAGGATTTGACAATCATGCATCCCGTGTTTTCTTCTCTAGTAGAGGCATTATACTCCATCTCTCGTGTCCGTATACGACTTCCCAAAATGGCAAGGCCGAGTGTATCCTTCGCACACTCAATGATAGTGTTCGGTCCCTTCTTTTTCATGCCTCCGTCCCACCATATTTTTGGGCCGAGGCACTAGCCACCGCTACATATCTTCTAAACCGCTGGCCTTGCAAACCACATCGCCTTCTCACACCATATGAGATTCTTCTTCGTGCACCACTGGAGTATACTCATCTACGTGTCTTCGTTTGTCTTTGCTACCCAAACTTATCGGCCATAGCCATTCATAAGCTTGCTTCGCGATCTGCCGCTTGCATATTCCTTGGTTATCCGGCGGATCACAAAGGTTATCGTTGTTACAATCCGGACACCCAGCGCATCATCGTGTCATGGCACGTTTACTTTGATGAGTCTATTTTTTCGTTTCAGGAACATTCTTGTGCTTGTGCACCATCTTCTACTCAAGGCGTTGTGGACGATCCAACTGATTCGGCGCCATACGTGCATGGCTTCTCCACGCCATCACCTATTCTACCTCGCCACGTCGTAGCTGATGCATGTCCAGATCCCGCTGCTCGCATCCAACCCTCGCTGGCCCAACCAACCGCGCCTGCTTCTCCCGCTCATGCAAATGCCTCGCCGGCCACTTCTCCCACTCGCGCAAATCCCTCACCGACCATCTCAACTGCGCCCGCTGCACTCGCTCGTGCCTTGTAGGCCTCTGCGCCCGCCACTCATGCACCACCACTCTAGCCGCACCCAATGGTTACGCATTCCAGAGATGGCATCCACAAACCAAATCCCAAATATGTGCATGTTTCAACAATATCCATCTCTCCCATTCCAAACATTGTGCACACTGCCCTCAAAGATCCGAACTAGCTATCTGCGATGCAAGAGGAGTATGTCGCACTGCTCGCCAACAAGACTTGGATGTTGGTGCCTCGTCTACACGGTGTACACCTTATCTCTGGCAAAGGGGTGTTCAGACACAAGCTGCGACCTGACGACTCGCTCAAGTGATACAAAGCACGATGGGTGGTGCGCGGCTTCTCTCAACAACCCGGCATCGACTTCGTCGATACCTTCAGCCCCATCGCCGACGACGATCCGCACCTTACTCACCATTGTAGCTCAGCGGCGGTGGCCAGTCCACCAACTTGACGTCAAAAATGTGTTTCTCCACGGCGATCTACACGAGCGCGTATACTGCCAGTAGCCAGCTAGATTCGTCAACATCAAGCATCCTGACTGTTGGAATAATGCATCATATCTATTCCAATGGGCCAAAGGCCAATATATAACATGTACAAGGTTGGACAATAGCAAATAACACTCTACACTATATACATATCTAACACCCCCCTCAAACTCATGGTGGATCGACAACACTGAATTTAGAGAGGTAGAAGCTATGCTGAGCTCGAGTCTGTGCCTTAATGAAGAAATTTGCTAACTGAAGCTCCGAAGGCACATAATGAAGAGCAATAACTTGGTCTTGCACCTACGATCACATGTATGAAGCATCCACTCCAATGTGCTTGGTAAACTCATGCTTCACGGGATCTCGAGCAATGTTGATCGCACTAGTACTATTTGATAAGAGTGGAGTCGGTGCAGAAAAAGAAACACCAAAATCCGCAAGAAGCCACCGGCGTGTGATCTTGGCTATCAACAAGCCATGGTTTTAACTCACCTCGGTAACGAGAAATCGCATCGCTTTTAGTCTTCTAAGCAATCAAAGAGGAACCAAGGAAAACACAATAGGCAGAAAGAGACCGGCGATCAGAATGATCGCTAGCCCAAATCGCATCAGAGTACGCCTGAAGCTGTAAAGAACTGGAGTGAGAAAAGAAAAGGCGTCGAGTGATGGTTCCACAAAGATATCGAAGAACACGAAGAAGGTGACTGTAGTGAAGCTGAGTAGGAGCAGAGACAAACTGACTCAGGATGTGAATTGGGTGAGAAATGTCAGGTCGAGTAATCTCAAGGTAGACAAGGCTCCCGATAATATGGCGGTAGCGAGTGGGATCCTCAAGAGGCTCACCATCAGTAGGCCGAAGGTGAACACCAAGCTCCATAGGAGTATCAACCACGCGCTGATCAGTGAGACAAGCGTATGTAAGGATATCCTGAATGTACTTCTCCTGGGAGAGATAGTAGCCCTCGGGTGCAGAAGTGATCTCAATCCCAAGGAAGTAACGAAGAGAACACAAATCAGACATCAAGAACTGCTCACTGAGACACTCCTTCACGAAGGCAATGTACTGAGAATCATCTCCAGTAATGATCATGTCATCCACATATAGAAGGAGGAGCGTCTGACCCCGAGGAGAGGTGTGGAGAAATCGACGTGTGAAGAAGGAGCTGGCGGAGAAGGCGCTGGTGGAGGAGAAGGCCGATGCTGGAGGCGTGCAGCTCGACCGGATTTGAGGGAGGCGGCGTTTGATTGGAGAAGGCCGGCATTAGAGGCCGACGTGGATCCGGTGCGGGAGGCCGGCGTGGAGGCGATGCTAAAGGTGCGGAGCAGACGCCGGCTGGAGTTGAGGAGACGACGCTCAAGTGGAGGCGGCGCTCGGGTGGAGGACGGCGGCGGCGGTGGCAGCTACAGCGGCGGCGGCTGCGGCGACTATTGGTTAAGGAGGTAGGGTTTCTATGGCTCTGATACCATGTTGGAATAATGCATCATATCTATTCCAATGGGTCAAAGGCTAATATATAACATGTACAAGATTGGATAATAGCAAATAACACCCTACACTATATACATATCTAACACCGACCACGTGTGTCTTCTCTCCAAGTCCCTCTACGGCCTCAAGCAGGCGCCACAGGCGTGGTACACGCGGTTCGCGGACTTCATCCACATGATCGGCTTCCACACCACCATCTCGGACACGTCGCTCTTTGTTTTGTGACAAGGAACCGAATTGGCCTACCTGCTACTCTACATGGACGACATCGTCCTAACAGCTTCCTCTGATGCTCTACTACGCACCATCATCAAATGTCTCCAAGCCGAGTTCTTGATGAAGGATCTAGGGCCTTTGAATTTTTTTCTCGGCATTCAGGTGACGCGGCGCTCCAACAGTTTCTTCCTCTCTCAGGCACAATATGCAGAGGATCTACTGGAGCGGGTGTGCATGTCCAACTGCAAGTCCGATTCTACACCAGTGGACACACGCCCAAAAGTTTCGGCTGCCAACGACGCACCACTTCCTGATCCTTCTGTGTGTCGCAGTCTACCCGGAGCCTTACCGTACCTGACAATGACTCGTACGGATCTCGCTTACGTGGTGTAACAGGTATGCCTACACATGCACGACCCCCCGAGACTGTCACATGGCTCTCATCAAATGCATCTTGCATTATGTTCGTGACACGACAACACATTGTCTGCATCTTCAAGCCTCAACCACCTTGGACATCCTGGCCTACTCCGATGCCAATTGGGTCGGCTGCCGTGACATGAGACACTCCACCTTTGGGTATTTCGTCTATCTCGGGGATTCTCTCGTGTCATGGTCCTCGAAGCGCCAGCCCACCGTGTCGCCTCCAAATAAGATAAGCGGAATATGTATTGTCGCGAACGCGTAGCAAAGTGTCTTTGCTAGCTACGCCAAACTCCTCGAACTACATCGCTTCTATCATAAAAGCAACGGTGATCTCTCATGCGACAACGCTCATAGTATATGGCCGCTAACCCGGTTCATCACAAGCGCACAAAAGCACATCGAGTTGGATATACATTTTTGTTCGTGAAAAGGCGGCGCTCGGTAATCTACGTGTCCTCCACGTCCCAACGAGTCAACAGTTCGCTGATATCATGACAAAGTAACTGCCTGCAATTGTCTTTCAGGAGTTCCGATCCAATCTCTGCATTATTGCCGGCGACGCAACAACTGCAAGGGGGTGTTAGCAGTTATGATCCACCTTTGTAGCATGATTTTGTTTATTACTTGTGTGTGCACCTTTGTGCCTTGTATACATGTATAAATACCTGTGATCAATACAAGTTAGGTGTGTTGGATCTATTCTCTTCTCTACAGCCTAGATTAGTTAGCTTGTTGCTATTGTTTTTCCGATGGACCCTTACATCCGATTGCAACCGCTGAAAAAGAGGACCTTGCCATGTTTGTCAGCGACAAACAGGTATTCGATCGGCTTTGTCCTATTGCATATAAGAAAGTTATTTTAGGTTACAGACAAACATTATAAACTTTCGGTTTCAATATTTTTTTGAATATTTAGATTGGACACATGAAAGTGATAAGTGTAGATTTGTTTTGAAAGTATTTTGATAATGTTGTAATTTTATTAGTTTTTATAAAAATATATTATAGTACCGGTAGAAGTTGTATTTTGAGCAGTTTTTTTATAGAAAAAAATTGAACGCTCCCTGGACCGCGTCCACCCAACAGCACGACCAGGATAGGAGAGAGGCACACGGACACAGGGATGGACCGGTCGCCTCAACTCTAGAAAGGGAATTGACTGGTGGGCCCCGCTCCGGGCAAATCTTCCAGGTGGGCCCTACAAAAGACAAACAAGACCAGGCCGGCCTGACCCGCCCGCGTTCCATCGAATACGTCAATGACCGACGGGGCCCAACACTGCCCTGCAGATGGGGCCTAGATTTTTTCTCGGTTTATTTTTTGCTGGGCATTGGCTACTGGAGGAGACGGTAGGGATTGATTAGATAAGATAGATGCGGATCCAGGTTTTTTTTAAATAATATTATTTTAAAAGAATTTTTAAAAAATGGTCAAAAAAATATAAAATTATGCTACCATCGTTATTTGAAATGACGAAATTATACCGTCGCCATTCCAAATGGTAATACATTCCAAATAACGACAGAGCCTAGAACAGTGCAGAGAGATCCTTATTGCTAGCTAAAATGGCAATAGGACCCTATCGCCAAGGGCGGAGCTAGGCCTCGGACTTCCGAAGCAATGATCCGAGATCCAACGTCAAAATGCCAACTAAAGGTGTTTGAAAAAACAGGAAATTCTAACTTCGAGTCAAAACTAGCTATGTCGGCTCGAGGCCTGACCTAGCGCCAACTTCGCCCTAGTGCCAACTTCGCCCCTGCCTATCGCCACTCCAACAAGCGATAGGACCTGTTGGCGATAATAGTCTAGTTTTGTAAAAAAACGGTTATTTATTTTTGTAAATTTCTTTTAAAATAACATTATTTTAAAAAATCGCTAATCCGGGGCCGTGCGAGGTCAGATGATGTGTGGGCCACGTCTGCCTTCTAGACGTATATGGGTCGGTGGGCCTGCAGTGCGTCTCGGGGAGAAGGGGAGGAGAGGAACAGGAGATGGACTTGCACTTGGACCAGGGACTGATGCGACTCCGGGTGGGCCCGGTTAGCACAGTCATATTTGGGCCCATAGCTCGCTCGTGACTCGACTCGGCCTGAGCCATGCGGGCCTTTTGGTAACCTGGGCCGACTCTTGGGTTTCATACATAGCATAGTTGGTTGGACTCGAGGTCTCGACGCTCGGTCCGTCACCGGTCGCCGTCGCCTATCGCTCCACTCCATCGGGGCGTCGCGCGGCTGAGCCCCCCTGTCCCCCACACTCGGCGGCGCTCCACCCTCTGCTGGTACCGAGCCGAGGTGGCGATTGTAGCGGCGCGCCGGCGCAACAGGTAACGCCGGAGTGAACACTGAAGCTTCTTTTGAAGGTTGCGGCTGTGTTCAAGTTGGATTTGATTTGATGATTTCCTGTTGGTCTGAACATATTTGATTTCGGTGATGAACCGGTGACTTGGTACTATGCTATGTATGAAACTATGAACTATGTAGTTTCTGCTTATTTCTTTTGGACATGGTGATTGATTGGTGCTTAGCTCTAAATTGCTGTCGTGCTTTGAATTTCGATCTGAAGTTGGTGTCACTAGCATATGCTAGTAAGGTATAAACCGAAATACCGAACCGATTTAATTCGGCTTATTAGGTTCGGTATTGCATTATTGTTTGGTAAATTCGACAGTTACATCTCAAAAACCCAAAAAAAAAATTAATATCGAAAAAACCGAATCGAATTAACCTAATAAACCGAATGCCCACACTAGCTACAGGATGCGTCATCATGGGTACACAAACTCTTTTTTTAGAGATAATGTGGGTACACAATTTCTGGACACGGATTCGATCGGAACGAATGGCAGCGCTCATCGGCAACTAGTCAATTAGCATGATGTCACGTACTCATCCGCCAGGGATTTTTTTATTGGCCGTAGCACTTGAAGGAAAGGTGGGCTGACGGTGGCCCAAAGAGGGAGATGTGCTGGGTACAAAGGGCAACAACCAAAGCACTGGAAGGGCATCAAACAACAGGCAACGCCGACTCTTTTCCCCCACTACTGCTCTTCTTCCTCCAGACATCCTCTTCCTCAGATCCCTTCCTCTAAATTCCCTCTTCCCCGATTGCTTCTCCCAGTCTAACTCTTAATTTTCCAAGTTGTATCAAACATACTTGTTTCCTGTGTTGGTATTGGATCATCAGTGTTCATCAGTATCTAGTCCAGGGTGTTCACTGTGTTCATTCAATCGGGTACGTGACAATTGGTATCAGAGCCGTCGATCATGGTGGATTTGTGCTCCGAGGTGACCATGACCGATGCTGAGAAGGAGAGCGAAGCACGGTGCAAGGTGATGTTGAACCAGTTAATCACGGACGTGAAGAAGCAGACGTTGGAGATGGAAGACCTGGCAGTCCAGATGAACGAGCTCACAGTTGGCTTGAAGGCCATCGTCCGGCCGCTAGGAGCAACCGTTCACGTCTCGTCACTGTCTGTAGCTGCACTGACGGCCACCCGTGCCGCTATTGAGGACCACGCAGTGGCGACAGCCACTCCACAGGCAGAGGCGGCACTCGCCCCCAAGTTGCCCACCTGGTGTTCGACGAATTGCTCCAACAACGACACCACCTCGCAGACGTCCGCATTACTGCCGGACGCAACCCCGGGTTCTCCCTCGACCGTCACCATCCCCGACCCCAATGTCGTCGACGCCAAGGTGCTCGATGGTGGTCTCGACTCTGAGGCTTGGTTGAATGCCAGGCCAATGCTCGATGCCGGTGGCATCATCTTCACTGGTACCCCTCGTCAACACCCATCCAGTCTGGGTCGCGCAGCTGGACACCTTCCCTGTCGGTGCTCCGTTGAGTGATGACCCCACACCACACAATGACCGGTTGGTAGTCGTCCAAGTTCCTACCCATCCTAAGAGTTGTCGCCAAAGTTGATGGAAATCGAGGCGATTTACATCATGTTGATGGTTACATCCAATGACCGACATATTGCCACCGACGAGGAAGTACAAGAAGGGCAAGGATGCAATGGCTTGGCTGCCACCCTGGCTGCTATCGCAAATAGCTGTGGTAGTGGTATTTCAACCGTGGCCACCACCCATTCAATTCCTCTCTGGAGTATTTGCTGAGATGGTGTTCTTAATGGTGAAAAGAGTGGCCTCAACACTGAAAGTGGTCGAGCTGAAACTGTGGCCTCCACCAGGACATCTAAGATGCTCAGTGTCCTGCTCTGTGGTGGGCACTCAAGGTTTGCCACTTGCACTTCCTTGGATGTGGCAAATTGGGAATGTTACTAAGCTAACTCAAGAGGAGAGGCAGCAGAAGTGTGGAGGAGTTCTTGACTTTGCATGCAAGATCACGGTGAAGGATTTCTTCTCTAAAGAGCAGACCAAGAATTATGGGGATATGTACAAGAATTTTACAGGCTTCATCGAGACCCTAAACTCTAGTCTGTTATGTAAGTTGCATGGCAAGGATGCTGATGCTGAGAAGAAGCCAGATGTTGAGAGCAGTTCATCAATGCACAGCTCTGACAACACAAGCATGAGAATGATGTTTTGTTTAATCACCAGGGGCAAGTGGGATAAAAAAGTACAAGCTTTAGCTGGGAGATCAGCCCACCTCAAGAGAGAGGGTTCTAGTCGTACAAGAATCATCCACTGAGTCTTCTTTTGCCGATTCGATGGAGAGGAAAATAATTTTGAAAGAAAGATTGTTTCAAACTCAAAGACGCCATGCAAAACTCGAACAAGAACTCTAGAGATGAAAAGACCGGGGTGCACATTCTCTCAATTTTGTTTTGAGGCAATACAGAGGTGACGATGATTTGGATTTTCGGGTTCGAAGCTACCTCGGCTCCAAAAGATGGGATAATGTTGTCGATGTTACTTATGGACTACGTGATCGAAAGCGTAAGGGCCCTTTAGACAATGGATTTTTCAACATAAATCTTTTAAGGAAATTGGTGCAGCGATGACATTCTAGGTGCATTGAGAAACTTTGAGTTCCCTCGTCCATCACATATTCAGGCTATGGCATATGGTCCCGTCTTGGAGGGGAGGAGTTGCGTTATTGCTGATCAAAGTGGGTCTAGCAAGACTTTGGCATATCCTTGGCCTATAATACAAAATTTAAGGAAGGAAGAAGTTCAGGGGCTCCATAAATCATCCCCTAGGAACCCACGAGTCATAATATTAACACCTACTACTGAACTTGCTTCTCAGGTCCTTGACAAATTGCCGGTCAATATCAAAATCCGGAGTTCCCTTCAGGTCTATGGTTGCAACCATTGGATTTCGCAGAAGACGCAGCTAGAAAGCCTTGAGCAAGAGCTAGATGTACTTGTTGCAACACCTGGTCGTTTCCTGTATCTACTCCAGGAAGGCTTTGTGCAAATAACTAACCTCAGATGTGTTGTGTTGGATGAAGTGGATATTTTATTTGGTGAAGAGGGGTTTGAACAAGTGCTTCATCAATTGATTACTGTTGCACCAGTGACCACACAATATCTTTTTGTCACTACCACTCAACACCTGGTGAACATATTCTCTGATGAAGCGAAAAATTGCACAACTTACATTTCCTTCTTACAAGCTGCAGAAACACCTGGTGGAGTCACTGATGAGTTTGGTGGGGCTCAAGTCCGGGCTACCACATATGCGCAAGAAACAAGTATTGCCGCTGGTATGGAGAGTTCTTGCTACTGTTTTTCAAGAGTTGTCTATGGAGAAGTTGAACATGCTGTCAGTGCTACGGATGGCATCGGCTTGGGGACAAGCCGAAATTCAAGGAGGGAAGAATGTCACGTACTCATCCGCCATTACTCATCCGCCAGGGATTTTTTTATTGGGCCTTAGCACTTGAAGGGAAGATGGGCTGACGGTGGCCCAAAGAGGGAGATGTGCTGGGTACAAAGGGCAACAACCAAAGCACTGGAAGGGCATCAAACAACAGGCAACGCCGACTCTTTTCCCCCACTACTCATCGTTCTTCTTCCTCCAGACATCCTCTTCCTCAGATCCCTTCCTCTAAATTCCCTCTTCCCCGATTGCTTCTCCCAGTCTAGCTCTTAATTTCCCAAGTTGTATCAAACATACTTGTTTCCTGTGTTGGTATTGGATCATCAGTGTTCATCAGTATCTAGTCCAGGGTGTTCACTGTGTTCATTCAATCGGTACGTGACACATGAAAACCCCATCTTATGCGTCTTACTACCGATCATTGTCACCACAACTAATGTAACAAACCTTAGTTCATAACGGAGTAAAGATTTCCAGGAAGAAGGCCAGACGGCGTTGGCTTGGTGGGATGAGAGATTAGACTATAGATTGGAATGATAGAACCTTGGAAGGTGGACTAGTTTATTCTTTTTTTTTTTGCTTGCTTGATAATTGATATATGCTATTATCTAAGAAAGTAAACCCAACTAACAAGGAAACTGACTATTTTTATCTCTATTTCCAACCACTAATGCATCCGTGGGCCGGCATAAACAGTGTGAGGCAGTATCTGTGTACTGTTTACACGTGTGAACAGTACCCGCCCGTGACAACTAACCACACTACTGGTTAACAAACCAAATCACCCTAATTAGGGTGTCAAGTACTTGGGGCTCCCACCTCGCACCTAATAAAATTGACTTGTGAAATCTAACCTCAAGTGCTAAACAACAGTAGCAGATGATCGTGCGGTTAAAATGAAGGACGCCTTGTTGATTACCAATAATAAGTAGCTTGATCACAAAGCAGATGTCTTTCTCACGAAAAGTCAGTCAGGCAATTTCCTTTTCATGCCAGCGCAGAAATCAGAAATCCATCTTTCATTAAAACATCTGGAGACGGTGTGAACTGGCTATGTAACTGCTAAATTCAGAGTCTTCATGTTCACTGATTTTTCAGGACCGGACCAGAGATGATCTTCCTACTAGTGCTGATCTCAGTTGGTGCAAGAAAATTAAGTTACAAGACCGGAAAGTGGACAAGGATCTAGACAGCTAAGCTAGCTTTGCTTATTTTCCAACATGAACCAAGAAGCAAGCAAGTACTACTAATCAACCATTAATAGGCTCGCAAAATCTATAGCTTCAGAGCAATTTTTCTGAGGCTTACGACACTTTAGGAGACTAACGATCGATACAGAAGCAAAAGGGATAGGCGGATATCCATCAGTAGTTATCTTGCAGGCAGGAACTGTAGGCCTTACATACACACATGCAAAGTTTCAGACCATTGAGATCAGTCTGGAATAGTACAGTGAAGACATCTATAGAGCAGGATAGATCCTGGCTGGATTAAGACATGCATGTTCAGTAGTACTAAAGATAATGAAAAGGAATCTGGGGTGGGGTGTAATCGTTTGCCGTATACATGTATGCGATCCTGATCGGTCTGGTAGTAATTGCCAGCAAGAACGGCAGTGTATGATTATAAATGTCAGTTTCAGTTTTCCTGGTTTACAAATTGACAGGTAGATGTACAGATTTTGCGTGCGTTGTTATCACCTGCAGGGATTTTTTTGCCGGCCAAAAAAGTCTGTACCGGATTTATCGGTGGGACCGATAGGAATATAAACCGGTCTAAAAAAACTGGTTTAGATGAATTTTATCCAAAAAACGAATTTGCTTGAATTTTATTCGAATTTGTTTTCTAAATTTAAAATCTGAAATATTTTTTAAAAATGAAACTTTCGGCCAAAATTTTCCGATTTTCTTGGCCTTACCCCCGCTAAAATTTTTATGCCGGTTTAAAAATCCCTGGTCACTTGTCAAGCAACGATGGTATGATTGTGCGTGTGTTGAAGGTCAACAGATTAACAGTTAAGCAGACAGAGGTGAATGCTTATTTCCTTGAAAGTTGAAACTAAATAGCGCTCTTCTGCGTGAATTTTTTTTTTCAAATAATCCATTTTTATTATTAATTATAATATTATATTCATAATAATATTTTTACGTAAATATACTTCGTCGCTCAACTGTCAAGATTGGTCCCAATCATTCAATGGTTGAGCGATCGACACTTGTCGTCCAACAAGCATAATGCATGTCCGCCAGATAAGTGAAATTTGTCAAGACATTAAACCAACTTGTTAGCGACAAGTGTCTCGATCGCCAACGGTTGAGCTATCAGACACTTGTCGCTCAACGGTTGAGCGGACGAGTATATTTCGTAAAAATATTATCGCAGTATGATGTTGTAACTAATAATAAAAAATGGATTATTTGAAGAAAAAAAATTCCTTCTGCGTCAATCAATTCGGTGATCTGTTTCTGTAGAATTAACCCGGCTAGCTCATCGAGCAAGGCTAGGGGTAGCTAGGATTAATTAGAGCATCTACAATAGTTTATTTCTTAGTTTATTACTAAGAAGAGATAGAGTACCCAATCTAATAAAAAGAAACAAACATTCCAATGGATTATTTCTTAAGCTTGTATCTAAGACTTTAATTGCTACAAGTGTACATGATTCTTAATGATCAACAATAGGGTACAACTTTGTGGCCTGTATGTTTTGACTCATTTATCATATCATCTGCGGGGGAAGCCAAGAAGACGGACTGCACAAGATCCGGTAGATTTTTGTTGGTAGGCAATGGGATCCACAAAATGAGTGTTTAGATAACAACTAAGCCTCTAATAGAGTTTTTTGTTGTTTCTTATGTCTTGGTATTAACAATCTGATAGATTCTTCATATAGAAACAGCTTCACCTTCTCTCCTCATCTTCTCTCCTCCACATCATCTAAAAGCTGATGTGGCAACCTCTTAGTAACAGTTGAGGTGGATTGTTGTAGATGCTCTTAGTATTTTTGATTTGTTTGAGAATTTTGGAGCATTTGATCAACACAAGCATGCATTGAAGTCGAAGACGTACGCCCGGAAGGTCATTAAATTCTGAAGCATTAGTCGGTGTTTTTAGGACACAAAATTTCGTCCGTGTACATGCAAGCTCGGAGAATATATATTACATGCATATACGTGCACGTAAGGTACTCGATCGGTACGTATACATATAGGCGGCAACACCATTAATTCAACCATATACTGGAAACCACGTTATGGTGGGATGGTAGCGTTGTGTATGTAAGATTCTATTTACCAAGGTCTAAATCCCGGTATCCACATTTACGCGTATGTAAGTGTGTTTTAAGTAGGAATTTTGTGAGATCATATATTTATCTTCAGTTTTTATCTTTCTAAATATATGCTAAAGGGCGTGTGTATATGTGTGGTTTGTGTCCATGGTGGTGTGTGTATTTCTTATAATCGAAAAAAATCAGCCGCATACTAACACGCACGTACGTGTACCTACAAATTGCGGCACCGTGCATGCAACAGATCGATCAACAAAAAATCGTCGTCGCCGGCCGTGATGTGAAGACTGATTGCGAGCTCACCAACGCATGGCCTGACAAATTAACATGCATACACTGCTACTGAATTACTGATGTACAACTCGACTTAATTTAAAGATCTGAGGTGGCATGCTTACGTACGTACGTACACTTTTATATACACTGCTATACTATTACTGTGCCTCCTGGCTGGCTTAATTATCCCCAAAAAAAATCTCCTGCTTCCTGCGTCGATCGATTGACTAATGACTAGGGCCACTTTTTCCCTTTTAATTCGTTTGCTATATATTAATCGATGATCATTACCGATCACTTTGCTGCTGCTACCACGCAAGGCGGCAAATCTTGCTCCAGCTATTTTCAATCGTATCCACTTGATTATCGTCCACGACTCTTTCGATCGATCGGACACTAGCCAAATGACACGAACTGTATGCGAACATTAACTAATTACTTGAGGAGGATCGTGTAAGTCAAAGCAAATTAAGATTTGGCACGACGTACGTCGACATATACAATTAGTTGTTAATAATGGCCGGCTTGCTAGCTTGCTGCTGGTGCCTACGTATTGCATCGATCGCCATGCTTGATGCTTGTTCTTGTCTCCCCGTAATTAACACTAATCCACGTTGCCGGTAGGTAGCTGGGGATCCTCCTAATTAACTAGAATTGTGTACACATCGCGTGATCTATCCTTAATTAGCAGCTGGCATCGAAAGATCTTTTCATCGGCCATATCTATAAATGCCGTACGATGTGCTCCCTCTAGTTCACAAAAACAAGTCGTTTTGGAATACGTGTAGTGAAACTTTGAAAACTTTGCCTATTGAGATATATAAAAATCATATGTGTAGATTTATTTCGAAAAATACTTTTATGATATTGTAAATTTATTGAATTTTATAAATATATCATAATAATAATTAGCAGTCAAAGTTATATTTCGTGGACCGGATCGATAATCTAAAACGGTCTGTTTTTTTGACTGAAAAAAGTAAGTTTATATATCGTACGATCGGTTCTAGTACCGTATCATCATTGTGTGCCTCGACTACGGGAGACACAAGCCTCTAGCTAGCTAGTTAGCTTAGTGAGCAGTTCAATCACCTGCGAGTGCTGCTTGGACTTTAGATTAGTATCGATGGCTAGTTAATTAATTAACCACTACCTCTTGATGATGAATTCGTGGTCGATTTTGCCTGCCCTTTACACCTACCCGGCTGCCTGCCACTGCCAGCCGGATTATCTCCATTCGTCATGCGTCACTTCTCTCGCTTTTCTTACCAGGTCTATCACTGGTAGATTAGACACGTAATTAAAGTCGATGCTCAGATGCATGCAGTGTATGTGTGCATCCATCACGATTACTACCCACTTCACAGTGGTACGAGCACAGAACCACCAAGAGCATATTTTTCCCTGCCCTTCACACGCATAACGAATGGAGCTCACGTCGATCGATCCCCACCGTTGCTTCCCATCTCGAGAACGATGCATCATGCATGCATGTACACGTTCATACATACGGCATGTGTAGCGTTGGCGACGTGGCAATCAAAGATCCAACCAGCTAGAGACGCCTTTCGCTCAATCACCAACCGACGGCGACGTATCCGGGGACGTGGGCCCAGGCCGTCGCGCCAAGAACCGGGACGGCGACGGGAGAAGAAATCATGCGTGTCGATAAATCAAATGTACGCTTAACTCACCAGAAATTGTACATGTGGCACTCTGCGATTGCCGTCGCGTACAATAATCTTTAGACATGTTCTCTGTTTTCCCCGTCCCTGCATCCGTGAATTAAACCAAAGCAGTCGAGCGAGACATATCTGCAGGTTGCCGTAGAAATCAATCCATCGAGTAATCCTACCAGGCTGCATTCGCCGCCACCGCCATATACGGATGGATGGATGCGTGCCGATCCAGACCGCCCCAATTTATGAACTTTTTGACGCTCGATTGCTCAGTTACTGCTCATCAGAGACTAGTCAATCCACGGCTGTACACATCCAGATAAATTTTTTTTGTCAGGACATGCATGGATATGACCTCGAGGGAAGGTAACCCACGTCCAATATCTGCAATCCGGCCGATCAGCTCGCTATGCACGCTCGATCGGCGCGCCATTTCTGACCATCTTCCGCGAACGCACTTGCGACCCACAAAGACGTGCATCTCCCCTCTTCTGGTTGTTGGTTGATCAGCTAGGAAGGCATGGATATATGACGGGAGCATGCGGGCCACGCAGGCGCGCGCGTCGGTCGGTTTGGAAGGCGGGCGGCGGGCGGCGGGCGGCGGAAGAGGCGACGACACGGACCCCAGCTTGGTGAGATTACCTGAGACTCGCGTGATTCCTCGGAGCCGTTGATTCGACCGCGGCCCCGCGCGCGCGGTCGTTTGCCCGTCCGTCCGTCGGCGTGTCATGTCACGCGTGCGCGGGCCCCGGCTGCTGTCACGTGTCGCGCCTCGGAGCCTGGGAAAAGATCGCTGCCGTCTCGTCTCGTCGCTGGTTGGTTGGTGTGGTGCCCCGTCGATCCGTCGTCGTTTCCGATTAATTGGGGAATCGCTCGCGTATGCGGTGCCTAGCCAGTGATCGAGTGGGGGCAGCACCATTTGCTTGCAGCAACAGTGTGGGTGTTCGTGGTGCGATGGACCATGGCACGCCAGACGCCACTGTCGTTGTCGTTGGGCACATGGGCGTTTGGACAGGTGGCGCCGAGATGCTGGCTTCTTCTGCTCCTTCCAGGTACAGGTTACCAACAACCCCGTGCCCAGCCCAAAGGAGAAATGCCCTTTCGGCTCTGTGTTGATTTCAGTGGTAATGATTGTATATAGCACTCATTCACAATCCCTCACTTTTACAAAGAACATCCCGGCCCCACGCGTTAGCCTCTCACTTTTTTTCCCACTCTCTCGTCCCGTATTTTTTTTTATATTAATTAACCTTTTTTAAATTTTATTTTAAAGTTAACTCCTGACGCATTTTATTTCCAATTCTAATCCATTTATTACGCCACAATGGTGGCTGACAAAACAAAGATTGCTACGCACTGCGATAAGTCTCCAAAATAAGACTTTTGTCACGCCACCTGGTTGTGGTGACTAATAACATCACACGCTACTTCCAGTGGCGTGACAAGAGTTAACCGAAATAAAATGACGCGACAAGATTATTTTATCATGTCACGGGTGGTGGCGTGACCAAGAGAGGCAGAATTAGAAATAAAGTGTGACGGAGGTTAACTTTAAAATAAAATTCAAAAAAAAGTTAATTAATAAAAAAATTCTCTCGTCCCTCACTTTTCCTAACTCTCTCGTAATTACTGTACTTAATTTGTAAATAGCTAGCTAGCACAATACACTCGTATTTGCTGTTTAATTAATCTAGCTTGTTGGGATCTCGTTGCATCACCATCCAATTCCAATCAATCACGCGTTGACATACATATGTATGCATGCGTCATAAATTGTCGCCATGCCTTAACCGTTTTTCGTTTTCCAGCTCGATTAATTTGCTATGTCTCTCTCTACGAACCTCTCTCTTTCAGGTTGACACGTCACATCCCACACATTAGCATGTAACAGTTACACGCACGCGCAGCGTAAGCGTATTCCTGCATCAAATTAGCAGAAACTTAACACGTCCGAGCTGCACCAACAGTATGTAACCGCGTGTCTCATCAACTGATATAGCGGCTTGAGTTTACTTAATCCGCACATGATCCGAATTGGTCAAAGGCGAGCGCGCGCGTGCTTAAATGACAGCAAGTGTTAGACCCGGCCCCGGCCGGCTTTGCCTTGTGAGTGCAGGTCAAACCAGCCAGGTGCATACGTTGCACTTGAGCTCCGTTTGAGGCGAAGCTGGGACTCGGATCGCCGGAGCAATGGTTTGAGATCTAAAATCAAAAAGTCATGTTAATTTTTTTGAAAAATCACTAAAAAACGATTTGAGTTCGAAATCAGCTACGTCACTGGCTGGAGGCTACTGTTTTCTTCGTCCCGGCCGGCGAGCGATCGCGGTTAATTTCCGTTTCATTTTCTTGGCTTGTGGTTTTCTTCCTTCCGGTGACGCACTTACGCACGCTTCGATGCTAGCTTCGTCTCGTCGAAACAACGGTGCTAGCTCCCTTTTGGTCGGTGTACGTGTTGCTTGGTGTAATTTTGGTCGTGATAAATTTGTATTGCCAGCACAAGCAAAATGCGCATTTTGATTACCAAAGCTTGTTTTTGGAAAAGGAAGTTATCAAAACTGTATTCTTCACTTCGGTTGAGTGGTATATAATCCGACTTGATAGGGCTGAACCACGAAATGATAAACCTAATCGTTCATTCTGAACATTGCGTATACACTTTATCACAGAGCACAAAGTATGGAAATCAAACGGTAAATAAAGGACCTAGATCGTTGCACAATCTCTGAATTTCAAATTAGCATGCATATGGAGTGCATGCATTTCTAATGCCATTTTGCAGTAGTGTACGATCGCGTGGTACACCACCGGCTCAGTGCGCGGGGCAGGGCACCATCACCACCCCACTCAAATTCAATCATGGTACCGCGCTCTCTCCAAACCCCGCCACGTGTCCCGTCCCACCCATCAGGCCACTCCTCTTTCCCCGCAAAGGCAGAGAGAGAGAGGCCTCGTCAAATCGAACCGCAGCCGTCCACCTGTCACAACCGCCCTTCCCCCAACCGTACACCCTGCCCGCCTCTATATATACCCCTCGCCCCCACCCCAACTCCCTCTCATTTCAAACCTTCGCCGAAGAAAGTCTCCTCGTTTCCTTCTCCGTCTCGTCTTCTCTTCTCGATCCCTTCGGTTCTCTCGAGGCAGCCGATTCGATCGTTCCAAAGCCAAACCTAAATTTTACTCGCAAAGATTGTCTGATTGGTTGGAGCTGGTGTGTGCCGGTGTTTGTGCCATGGGGAATCACAAGAAGCTGCTGCAGTTTCTGCGGCCGGACCCTGCGGTGGCCGCGGCCAAGTCGTCGGACGACGATGAAGAGGGCGGGTCTTCGCTGCCGTCGCCAACTACAAGCGCGAGCGCGCGCTCATCGCCTGCGGCGTCGCCGTCGCCGTCGCCGTGCATCATGTCGCCTTGGATAAACCTCCCGGGGTTCGGCGCCGAGGGGGTTGGGAAGGACGGCGCGGCGGCGGCGTCGACGGGGCTCCTGGGGTCGCTCGTGAAGGAGGATGGGCACGTGTACTCGCTCGCTGCGGCGGGGGACCTGCTGTACACCGGAACGGACTCCAAGAACGTGAGGGTGTGGAGGGACCGCCGTGAGTTCGCCGGGTTCCGGTCCGGGAGCGGGCTCGTCAAGTCCATAGTCATCGCCGGCGACGGGAAGATTTACACGGGCCACCAGGACGGCAAGGTGCGCGTGTGGCGCGCGTCGGCGGACGATCCTGCCTTGCACAAGAGGGTCGGGTCGCTCCCGAGGTTCACGGACGTTTTGAGGAGCTCAGTCATGCCGTCGCACTACGTCGAGACGCGGCGCCGGCACAGCGCCGTGTGGCTTCGGCACTTCGACGCCGTGTCGTGCCTCAGCCTGGACGCCGGCGCGGGCTTGCTCTACTCGGGCTCGTGGGACAAGACGTTCAAGGTCTGGCGCGTGTCGGACTCGCGGTGCCTGGAGTCGGTGCGCGCCCACGACGACGCCGTGAACACGGTGGCGGCGGCGGGGTTCGACGCGATGGTGTTCACCGGCTCGGCGGACGGGACGGTCAAGGTGTGGCGGCGGGATGCCGGGAAGGGCGGAGCCACGAGGCACGTCATGGAGCGCGTGCTACGCAAGGGCGAGAGCGCGGTGACCGCGATCGCCGTGGCCGCGGAGGCGCGCGTGGTGTACGTCGGCTCGTCGGACGGGGCCGTGACCCACTGGCAGTTTCGCCGTGGCGCCGGCTCCTCAAGCGCGCCGAGGAACGGCGGATCGCTGCGGGGGCACAAGATGGCCGTGCTCTGCGTCGCCGTGGCCGGGCGCGTCGTCGTGAGCGGCTCCGCCGACCGGACGATCTCTGTGTGGCGCCGCGAGGAGGGCGCGGAGCACGCCCACCTCGCCTTGCTAACCGGCCACACCGGGCCGGTCAAGTGCGTGGCCATGGACGAGGAGGATGACGCCCCCGGCGCCGACGGCCACCACCGGTGGGTCGTGTACAGCGGCAGCCTCGACGGGTCCGTCAAGGTTTGGCGCGTCTCCGACGCGCCCGACGCGATGGCGCGGACGCCGGCGCACGTGTGGAAGGGCACGCCGTCGCCGCTGGGGGCGTGGACGCCGTACGCCGCGTCGGAGCTGAAGCGGATGGCCCCGGCGTAACCGAGTCGGCGCCAATGTACATATACGCACGTACGGTGTTGCGTATTTTGATTTGTTTTATTTGGAGGCCGCTAAAATGGACGGACGGATGGGGGTGGATGAGTGTGTAGTGGTGTTTTGGTCGGTGATCTGAGAGGCCGGTGGGGCCCGGAGATGGTGAGAGAATTGGACGCTTCCAACTAAGCAGGGAAAGGTTTTTAGTTGAGAGATGTGAACGTTTTTTTTGTGGTTTTGGTGTGTGCTGTTTTTGTAAGAAAAGTTGTACAAAGGTTTTTGCTTGTGAGGGAAGGAAAGAAGAAGATGTCGGTTTGCTTTCATTTCTTTTTGTGTAACATTGGCTACCCATTTTTTTCGTCATTTTTTTCCTTAACCAAACTCTCTAGAAATGATGTGTGCAGTCTCTTACGTAACAACAATCGGTTTTAGATGTTGAGGTGGTATCGCGTATCTCTCTCGTAAATAACAATTAACCTTCAAATGCACGAGAAAAGACGGAAATGCTTCGAGCGTCACCCGCTTGCGCCGCCCTCTCCTCCGCTCGTGGCACCTCCGAGCGTCCGCCACGTGCATCGTACGCGTACTAAAAACGTCCTATGTACAGGATTGCTCGTGAATAAAATTGCATATATATAAAAGCAGCTAGGTTTGTCAATCATGAGCACGAACTGCAGCCAACTACTATAATTAAGAGTTTAAACGACGCTTCGTACTCAAAGTTCAAGCCACTTTGAAACACCAAAAACAATAATGGCATTAAACACAATTGCTTCATGAAACAAACAACCGGACGGATGCGCGTGCTTTTTCGCCACAAAGGAGGTGCAGGAACGGGTACACATGCCGAATCAAGAAGTAAAAAATGGATAAAAATGATCGAGCGATCAACCACCTCATTCAAATGGAGGAACATTATCCCCCGATATTTATATTCACCACAGTGTTTTCGTTTCAGAAATCGCTCAAATGCTGTTTTTTAGACATATACTAGTTTCTCCTGATTAAATCTGCAGTGCTGAATTTTACAGGGAGATGGCTTCGCTTTGCTTTCATAAATACATTTTACGTACTACACCTACACATTTTGCATTCATAAATAATCACATAAAAATATATATAGATATTTTGTCGCCATTTCTTGAGAAAATCGGGGGGAAAAGTCGTATGTTGTCGCTTGTTGCACCTGGCGTGCACTGCTAGTACGAACTCGTTGAGAAAATGAGGCGGTCTAGAGAGAATTGAATTCAAATCCCCAAGTTGTGTTTGACCACGGCACGGCATGTATGCAGGAGATCGTTTTGGCTCATTAATTGCCCTCTTACCAGCGAGATCCCGATCGATCGAGTCAAACATAAACCGGAAAAAGCCCAGTTTGAATTCACACCCTCCTTCAATTTCTCGAACTCCGCCTAATTTAATCTTGCGAAATTTAAACACGTGGTGTCGAAGAGATGCGAGGCCTCTTTCCACTTCTGGCAAATTCACATTTGGTCAAGCACAGAACGAACTTAATTTGATCGCCTTTCTTTCCTCTGAGAGGAAAAGAAACATTTCTGGTGATCTTCTGGTCTTTCTTTTCTTTGGGAGAGAAAAAGGAGCATTTCTGGTCTTTGATTAATTTGGTAATTAGGCAAGATAGCACACCACTAGTTTAACCTTGTGGGCAGTTAGGCAGCCAGGAAGGAAGAGAGAAGTTAATTACCTCTCACTTTGTTTACTTTCTCTCTCTAGGGCTTCAAGTGTCAGGTTACTACTAACACTAACACTAATACTACCGAAAGGCTTGTGGATTAAGAAACCAAAACCGGCATGAGACACAAAAAAAAAGCCTTTTGTGTTTTTCCCGGCAGCTCTACGAGTACAACAACAAAAAAGAAAAAGGCTATAAGCTTGAGCCAGACTCCTCAGGTGCAGAATCTTTTTAGTTTCGCTTGTTTAGATGGTCATAGCAGAAACAACTTGGTGAAAGAATGCAAAAGACGCCTTGCCAGTGGGCGTAAACGCCAAATTTCTCTGTTTCTCCTAATGCAGGCTATGCTAATGACGTTATTAAGAGGTGATCAGTGCATATTAGGTAGTATTAGAATGGATTAAAGTGGGTTAAGGTGAAATGAGGGCTATTAGAATATATTAAGACAAAATTAAAGTTATGCTAACATTTTCTTTCCACTGTCTCTTGCATCTACCCTTATGGTCAACGTCCTTATACACCCAACCAAACAACATCTCAGCATAACTTAGCCCAACAAAAACAGCCAACCAAACAACTCATATTGCATCTATACAGACTAACTCGTTTTAGCCTAGATAACCCGTACAAACCAAGCTAGGAGTATACAGGAACCAAACATACATACCCTATATGGGCTAAGCTTTGGGCTAGGTCGATTTGGTCTTAGATTCAAAAGACTAGGTCGGAGGAGCCAAAATGCCCAGCTCCAAAGCTTAACACGGCCAACTTCTTTGAAACTGAATCTTGGCGCAAAGCATGATTTTTCTTCTTCTTCCTGACCGGTTAGCAACAAAATACCGTACTGTATTATATTTTCTCCAGGAGGTCTAGCCATGGCAAACAAAAATAGCTCAAGTGTGTACACCATTAGAAATTGGACCCTCCTACCAAAACCACATACCCTGATAAAAGAGGGCATCTAGTTTGCGATTACCCTCAAACTCACCTCCTTCCCCGACCCCCTTCCTTCCTCTCTAACACAAAAATTTCAAATCGACAGGTTTCAACTCGGAAAAAATCAAATCGGGAAATTTCAACTTTGAAATTTCAACTTTGTTTCCTGTAAAGTAGAAATTTTCAATTTTCTAATTTGTGCTGGGACTAGGGAGGTCTTACAGCGGATAATTGATCGAGACTTTTCTTGCAGTTCTTTTGTTTCCCAAGCTGGTCTCTTTTGAGCAAGATTTTTCTTTCAGCTGCTCGCGTTGAACCTCGGCCTTGCGGACGCTTATGAGCCTCAGCTGCTACGTATGAATTCACTCGGCTGAAAGAAAGTGTGAAGTCACTGCAGGTGAAAGGGAAGTCTCTGGCGCCAATTACAGGTTAGCCCTATGTAAAATACAGATCTTATTTCTCATGCAGCAGTATATGATACTTTGTTGGCAGCTGGAAACTGATTGTCGATCTATCACTGACTACTGCACCTCTCTTGGTGCTTCACTCATTGCTTAGAAGTCCAAGAAGCAGACTGCGGCGTCACGCTCTAATGCAGAGGCTGAGCTTCGAGCCCTTACCACTACCACCTCAAAGATCATTTGGCTTCGATAGCTCTTAGCTAATCTCGGTGTTCATTGTGATAATCATACACCTCTATTTTGTGACAATACAAGTGTCATTTAGATTACTAGTGATCCAGTCAAGCATGAGTTGACAAAGCGCATTGATGTTGATGTATCGTTCATACGGTCTCATTGTTAGCAGTCGACCATCAACCTCAAGTATGTACCCTCAGACCTTCAAGTTGCAGATTTCTTCACTAAAGCTCAGATTCGAGAACAACATCAGCTTTATCTACTCAAACTCAGTGTATCAGATCCTTTTGATCCATCTTGAGTTTGAAGGCGGGTGTTAAAAGTTGTACATTCTCTCTCTCTCTCTCTTTTGGCTCATGTACATGTAACCCTATGTCTATATATACCCTCTTAATAATGAATAAGATGAGAAGCGAGCTGGGGCTCGCTGGCTAGTGGCGGTGTTGGGCACCCAGCCAAACCGTGCTCGAGCTGCCGGCTCGGCACTGGTATCTCACCTGGGTTCTTGTGAGGATTAAGCTGGGGCTCAAGGTGGAGAACTGTGCAGGGACACAGTGGTGCAGGGGAGTTTTAGGCTCCTAGCCCGCCAAGAGTCGAGCGCTGCTCCTGTGGACGTCTCACAGGTAGGATACTTCTTCTTTAATATAGACCGAATGGTGAAAAGTCCCAGACATAAAAAAAAAGTGAATAAGATGCACAATTATAAATAGCCAAATCACTCTCCAAAAAATCTAACATTTATCATGTACTACTTCTGTTGTTTCAAGAGAGTGCATGTCAACATAAATACCAGAGCTGCTTTCACACTCTAATACTGTACCTCTTCTTTTCCAAGTTATCCTAAAGAATCTACCACCAAATAGCGCTCTCATAAATGAAATTATGGAAAATGTGAAGAGGGGAGCAAGGCATTGTTAAAAGAAGATGCTTCTACAATTCGGCCTTTGCGCCATCTGTGAGATGAGCATGTGAGTTTCCTTTTAACCTGAAGTCGATATCTCGAGGGAATGGTTGTTAATGTTGAAAATATGCCCTAGAGGAAATCATAGAAATGATTATATTTCATTATGTTCATGACATTATCTTGTTCCTAGAATAATATTGTTAATATTTATTATCAAGTATGTGATTTGGTTGTGAAACTCTATATTTCTGCGATAATTATTCTTACACGATCCCTGGTCGTAAACATATGAGGACACATATGAATAGACTAGCATATGTATTGGTTGATGACTATGTTTCACGAGTCATAGATATGGGGATATCAAACCGATAATATGGACACATGTTAGAGAACATGATGTTGGATAAGACCCACCTTGAGACACTATTGAGATTGTTATGAATCTATGTGTCATTAGTTGGTCTCAAGCAATGATGATGTATAATCCTTAGACTGAGATCAAGATGGTTTCCTACATGTGTAAGAGCACTCTTAGGGGTTGCCAAACGCTGCACCGTGAATCGGGTAGTTATAAAGGTAGCTTTGGGTATGCTCAAACATGGAGAGGAATGTGACCGGTCGGATATGGGATTTGCCCTCCTAACATAACAGAGAGATGTCTCTGGCCCCTCGTTGATCGGATAAAGAAAGTGCATGGCCATGCCACTAGTAGTCGAAGTGTTCACCACGTAAAGTTATCTCGATACTCGATCGAGAAAGTATTGAACAGATCCATGGATGACACAACATCTCACTTGGAGTTCAACCGGACATCGTGAGGCAAAGGGAGTATACACGAGTAGGTCGCCAGTCCAACAGATTCTGATCGTCGAAAGCAAATACGAGCTAGTCGAGATCGGTCGAACGTAATCACAGAGTGGTCGAAACCAAGTCGTAAGGAGTTACGAGTTGGTCGTGATCAAATACTGAACCGTCGTAAGTGATGAGGACCTGGTCGATATCATATTGCATCAAGGTTCGTCCGATATAATTTGTGTGTATTCGGAATCGATATGTTACGCTAGGAGCCGCTTCGACTCGTGGTCGGAAGGGTTTCGAGTCACAACCGAACTACACATGAACCTCTGGGTCACACACTTAACGGGTTGAACAAACCAAGACGAATACGATTAAATGGCGTGTCCGGATAGGATCCGCACAAACACTATATAAGGAGGTGCATGAGGCTATTGGAAAGGGCGTGAAACACCACCGAAACCCTAGCCGCCATCTCCTTGAGAGCTCCACCGCGCGATTTGGTGCCGCACACCGACGTTCGGTTGTTCCTTCCTGGGCGTGTGGATACCGTAGGCGCTACTACGATTGTTGCGCTTGAGGACGATCCGCGATCTTCACAAGGAACCGCAGACGTTCTTTGGAGAGACGATCGGCTCGTGAGGACATTGACGATCGACTCGACCATCGTGATCGACTCGCCGGGCGTTGACGATCGACTACGACCGCTTCATCGACGCTCTTCGTTGGACCGGTCGCTCCAACCCTTCTTCCGCTGTTCTGCGCGTCTGTTGGTAACGATCTATGATCATCTACTTGCATGGCGTCCTGGTTTGCGTGGTAGAAATTTTTGTTTGTAGCTATCGTAGCCTACACGTGACCCAACAGTGGTATCAGAGCCATCCTGCGTAGTTTTTGATCTGGATCGATCGCATATACTTGATATGTGGTAGTAGTAGATTGGATCTATTACTGGTCGATTTTGGTAACCTAGATCAGTTCATATAGATGGAACGACCTAGACCCTGGTCGATAAGATCGATCGGTTTCTCGGTGGTAGTAGATGGGTTTACGAAGAGGTATGAGCTATAAGGACCAGATGGTTTATTGCACTTGTCCACGACCAGACTGCATATCACTCCTACCGGTCGGAATTCCGCCATCGGAGTATGCCGCAGTATGTGGTCGTATCAAGGCATTGATCGGATTGGTTCGGAATAGGACTAATTTGATTAACCCGATGATTTCCAAGGCTCGGATACGTGAATAACCCATTGATCGTATGCTGCCCCTTCGAACCCCGCCCGCTAACCGGCTAGCGGGACCGCCGTGCAGGGTATTCGTACCGCGCGCTATAGGTAGTGTGTGCTCATGTCGTCCGTTAGAATTAGATTCTGTGCATAACTTGTTTTTGCAGGGATTGATGTGAATAGTATGACCCATACTGTTTCATGTATGAGATGCATGTATGCTTGTAATATTCATGACCTGCGTGTCATGTTAATTGCAGCCCAAGGCTGTCTATAATTGTATAACGGCCTGCGTGTCGACTTGTGATGCTTCTTTACTCCTTGTGTTTCATTACTAGTGCTATTAGAAATAATGGCTTAGTAGGAGTGCTTGGAGGAGTCCACCACTTGAAGACATGGTGAACAGGATGCATGGCGATGGAGATTACCATGAAGAAGGGTCATGCTATATCACAATGCAATTTGATTGTCTGTGAATGCCTTTACATTCCTGTTCGTTTATTTCTATGCATGTTATTTTGCTTTAATTGCTTTTAACATGATAGAAGTAAAATTCCCTCACTTAATATTAAGTTAAATTGATGCCTCCCAAATATGCCGCACCATCAAAAGTCATGTATTTTTAATGGTAGGTCTTGCCAAAGCAGAGTGCCATTAACTCTCCTTGACTAGATGGGTTTGTGTCGACACTTACGCTACCGGCATTGGTTCAACTTAACAAGGTTATCATAACAGATTGTGGACCTTGGGGCATAAAGGTTGGGTCTTAGAAGCATAGAGATGTTGCCCAACAACAAGAGTCATATAGTAGATATGATTAGCAAAGGTTGCTTACCGTTTTCACTAGTCTTCTAGCAAAGGAAGCCAAAGCTCACTAGTTGATTAAATGATTATGGATCTTGAATCATTAAATGTCATAAGAGGGATATGGTGTTTAGTGGGAGTATCTTTATTAAATTGTTTAATAGAAGTTACTTTAATGAACATATGTCTTAGTTTTTGCATATATTTTTGTTGTAGATCATGGCACCAAGCTACGTACCTACATCCAGCTTTTGCTTTACGCTCGATACTTGAAAAGGAAAAACTTAATGGAACAAATTTTTCGGATTGGTCCCCAACCTGAGAATTGTTCTCAGGCAAGATAAAAAGGAACATGTTCTAGAAGAACCAATTCCAGATGTGCCTACAGAAAGTGCTGCTGCTGCTATTAAAACGCCTATAAAAGGCATGTGATGAGTCCTTGATGTTAGTTGTCTCATGCTTGCCGCTATGAACTCGCACCTTCGAAGCGCTTTGAGAACATAGAGGCCTACGATATGATCGTGGCGCCAAAGGCATGTTTGAGACACAAGCAAGAACCGAGAGATTTGAGATCTCAAAGAACTTGTTTGGATATAAGCTAGCTGAGGGTGGTTTGGTGAGCCCTCATGTAATCAAAATGGTTGGTTACACACGAGCTTGGAAAAACTTGGTTTTCCACTTAGCCAAGAATTGGCTCTGATTTGATTCTTGCTTCGCTTCTCGAAAGCTATGGCGGTTCATTTTGAACTTCCATATGAACGGCTTAGACAAGAATCTCACCGAATCGCATATGATGCTTAAGACAATGAGGGCAAGATTAAGAAATGCAACAATCATGTGATGATGGTGCAAAAGAGTACAAGCTTCAAGAAGAAGGCTAAGACTTGGATCAAGAAAAGGGCAAGGCTAAAGTTTGGATGAGATCCAAACCGACAAACCTAAACCCAAGACTAAGTCCGCCCGACTCAAGAGAGTGAATGCTTTTCTTGAAAGAACTAGGCCATTTGGAAGAGGAACCGCAAGAAATACCGGCCGATCGAAAAGGAATGGTGGGACTAAAACTTCCACTACAGTATTAATGTTATAGACATTTTTCTTGTCGACTCTTCCGTTAACTCATGGGTATTTGATACCGGATCGGTTGCTCATATTTGCAATTCGATCGAGTCTAACAAGAAGTAGGATGATTGCAAGGGCGAGATGGATCTTCGCGTCGGGAATAAAGCAAAGGTTCTTTGCATTAGCCGTCGGGACTATGCCACTACTATTGCCTTCAGGATTTATTATGGAATTGAATAATTGTTATTACGTTCCAGCCATTAGTAGAAACATTATCTCTGCCTCATGTTTGATAGCAGAGGGTTATAAGTTCATTATAGAGAACAATGGTTGTTCTATATTTTTGAATAAAGTGTTTTATGGCTATGCACCTATTTTGAATGGGTTGTTTATTTTAAATCTTGATGATGCATCAGTCTATAATATTAATGCTAAAAGGCTTCGGCCTAATGAAATAAATTCCACTTTTATTTGGCATTGTCGTTTAGGTCACATAAGTGAGAAACGCATGAAAAAGCTCCATAATGATGGAACTCTAAACTCATTTGATTTAGAATCATTTGAAACATGCGAGTCTTGCCTGGTCGGTAAGATGACCAAGACACCTTTCACTGGTCGTAGTGAAAGGGCGCACGACCAGTTGGAACTCGTACATACTGATGTATGTGGACCAATAAGCACGACGACCAGAGGTGGTTTTCATGATTTCATTACTTTCACCGATGACTATAGTAGATATGGATATATCTACTTAATGAGGCACAAGTCGGAATCCTTTGAAAAGTTCAAGGAGTTCGAATGAAGCTGAGAATCAACTTGGCAAGACAATCAAATCTTTACGATCCGATCGTGGAGGTGAATTTTTGAGCCATGAGTTTGGTAATCATTTGAAACAATGTGGAATTGTTCCACAGCTTACACCACCCGGCACTCCACAATGGAATGGGGTGTCCGAGCGACGTAACAGGATCTTGTTGGACATGGTTCGCTCAATGATGAGCCAATCGGATCTGCCATTATATTTTTGGGGTTATGCTCTAGAAACTGCCGCTTTCATTTTAAATAAGGTACCATCTAAATCAATAGATAAGACACCATATGAGATGTGGACTGGGAAAAGTCCTAGTTTGTCTTTTCTAAAGATTTAGGGATGTGATGTCTATGTTAAACGTTTGACGTCTGATAAGCTCACACCCAAATCGATAAATGCTTCTTTATAGGATATCCTAGAGAAACCAAAGGATATTGTTTCTACAACCGAAGAGGACAAAGTTTTTGTTGCTAAATGGTGTCTTTTGGAGAAAGAGTTTCTTTCAAAAGGAGTCGATGGGAGAAAGGTGCAACTCGAAGAAATTCGGAAACATCTGAAAGTGTTTCAACTCCTATTGAACCTCTCTTGGATGAACAAATTGTTGTTGAACTCAGAGATAAGGCACCACCCACGTAGATCTAAAAGGCCGTCAATTGCCTACAAGATATGGGCATGACATATTATTATTGAATAATGGTGAGCCTAAGACTTATGAGGAAGCGATGATGGACCCGGACTCGAGAAATGGCTTGGAGCCATGAAATCAAATAGATTCCATGAGAGAAAATCGGGTTTGGAACACAGGTCGATCCACTTGATGGTGTCAAAACCATTGAGTGCAAATGGATCTATAAGAAAAAGATTGATATGGATGGAAATGTTCACATTCACAAGGCTCGACTAGTCGCAAAAGGTTTTCTACAAGTTCAAGGAGTTGACTACGATGAGACTTTCTCATCGATGAGCGATGCTTAAATCTGTTCGGATCATTCTAGCAATTCTTCCGCATATTTCGACTATGAGATATGGCAAATGGATGTCAAAACAGCTTTCCTTAATGGAAACCTAGATGAGGATGTGTACATGACACAACCTGAAGGTTTTGTCGATCCAAACAATGCTAGTAAAGTATGCAAACTTCAAAAGTCCATTTATGGGTTGAAGCAAGCATCTCGGAGTTGGAATATACATTTTGATGAGGAGATCAAAAGGTTTGGTTTCGTCAAGAACAAAGAAGAACCTTGTGTTTACATGAAGGTTAGTGGGAGCGCACTTGTTATTCTGATCTTGTATGTAGATGACATACTACTGGTCGGAAATGACATTCCGATGCTAGAATCTATTAAATCTTCATTAAGAAAAAGTTTCTCAATGAAAGATTTAGGAGATGCAGCATATATCTTGGGAATAAGGATCTATAGGGATAGATCTAAGAGGCTAATTGGATTAAGCCAAGAAATGTACATAGACAAAGTGTTGAATCGGTTCAACATGCAAAATTCCAAGAGAGGATTCTTGCCCATGGCTCATGGCATTAATCTTAGCAAGAATCGGTGTCCTCGACCACCGATGAGCGAGACAAAATGAGTGATATTCCATATGCTTGGCCATTGGATCTATCATGTACGCCATGATATGTACACGACCGGATGTATCATATGCTCTAAGTGTCACGGCGCAGATACCAAGTCGATCCCGGTGAATGTCAACGACAACCAGTAAAAACATTCTTAAGTACTTAAGAAGGACTAAGGATGTGTTCCTAGTTTATGGCGGTGATGAAGAGCTCGTTGTAAATGGTTACACCGATGCGAGCTTTCAAACCGACAAAGATGATTATCGTTCGTAATCTGGTTTTGTATTCATTTTGAATGGAGGAGCGTTGGTGTCGAAAAGTTCCAAGCAAGAGACGGTTGTTGATTCCACGACAGAGGTCGAGTACATTGCGCTTCAAGTCGCAAAAGAAGGTGTTTGGATAAGGAATTTCATTGCTGAATTGGGAATGGTTACGAGTGCCTCGAGCCCAATGGATCTCTATTGTGACAACAATGGAGCCATTGCTCAAGCTAAGGAGCCTAGATCCCATCAAGTCCAAACACATACTCGAAGCGTTATCATCTTATCCGCGAATTGGTGGATAGAGGAGATGTTAAGATATGCAAAGTTCATACGGATTTAAATGTTGCCGATCCGCTGACAAAGCCTCTCTCACACGCCAAAGCATGAGGCACACACAAGAGCTATCGGTATTAGATACCTAAAATGATTGACTCTAGTGCAAGTGGGAGATCATGGAAATATGCCCTAGAGGCAATCATAGAAATGATTATATTTCATTATGTTCATGACATTATCTTGTTCCTAGAATAATATTGTTAATATTTATTATCAAGTATGTGACTTGGTTGTGAAACTCTATATTTCTGCGATAATTATTCTTACACGATCCCTGGTCGTAAACATATGAGGACACATATGAATAGACTAGCATATGTATTGGTTGATGACTATGTTTCACGAGTCATAGATATGGGGATATCAAACCGATAATATGGACACATGTTAGAGAACATGATGTTGGATAAGACCCACCTTGAGACACTATTGAGATTGTTATGAATCTATGTGTCATTAGTTGGTCTCAAGCAATGATGATGTATAATCCTTAGACCTGAGATCAGCATGGTTTCCTACATGTGTAAGAGCACTCTTAGGGGTTGCCAAACGCTGCACCGTGAATCGGGTAGTTATAAAGGTAGCTTTGGGTATGCTCAAACATGGAGAGGAATGTGACTGGTCGGATATGGGATTTGCCCCTCCTAACATAACAGGAGAGATGTCTCTGGGCCCCTCGTTGTGATCGGATAAAGAAAGTGCATGGCCATGCCACTAGTAGTCGAAGTGTTCGACCACGTAAAGTTATCTGATACTCGATCGAGAAAGTATTGAACAGATCCATGGATGACACAACATCTCACCGGAGTTCAACCGACATCGTGAGGCAAAGGGAGTATACACGAGTAGGTCGCTCGGTCGAGCGATTCTGGTCGTCGAAAGCAAATCTGAGCTAGTCGTGATCGGTCGAACGTAATCACAGAGTGGTCGAAACCAAGTCGTAAGGAGTTACGAGTTGGTCGTGATCAAATCTGAACCGGTCGTAAGTGATGAGGACTGGTCGATATCATATTGCATCAAGGTTCGTCCGATATAATTTGTGTGTATTCGGAATCGATATGTTCGCTAGGAGCCGCTTCGACTCGTGGTTGGAAAGGGTTTCAGTCACAACCGAACTACACATGAACCTCTGGGTCACACACTTAACGGGTTGGAACAAACCAAGACGAATCTGATTAAATGGCGTGTCCGGATAGGATCCGTCACAAGCACTATATAAGGAGGTGCATGAGGCTATTGGAAAGGGCGTGAAACACCACCGAAACTCTAGCCGCCATCTCCTTGAGAGCTCCACCGTGCGATTTGGTGCTGGCACACCGACGTTCGGTTGTTCCTTCCCTGGACGTGTGGATACCGTAGAGGCTACTACGATTGTTGCGCTTGAGGACGATCCGCGATCTTCACAAGGAACCGCAGATGTTCTTTGGAGACGATCGGCTCGTGAGGACATTGACGATCGACTCGACCACCATCATCGACTTCATTGGGCGTTGACGATCGACTACGACCGCTTCATCGACGCGCTCTTCGTTGGACGATCGCTCCAACCCTTCTTCCATTGCTACTGCAAGCGTCTGTTGGTAACGATCTATGATCATCTACTTGCATGGCTTCCTGGTTTGCGTGGTAGAAATTTTTGTTTGTAGCTATCGTAGCCTACACGTGACCCAACAGTTAACATAAAGATAATTGGAAAAAGTCTATTTTACATCCCCGAATTCTTCGAAAAGTCCAAAAAAATAACCCTAAACTATAAAACCAGACACCAGACACTCTCAACTATCAATAACATGCAAAGTACCCCATGAAGTTATTCCAAGCTAGTTTTCATCCAATGTGGCATCCACGTGGATCTAAGGTGGGAACTGTAATGCCCTTGGCCCACATAACATACTCTTGTTCCTTTCTCCTTCCTCCTCTCCTCTCCCCTCCTCCCAATCCCACCTCTTCTCCTCTCCTCCACCTCCACTGATGCCAGCACCACCGTCCGCTTATCCTCCTGAGATCTTCTCCCTCGGTGACCTCTACGCCACCGCCAAGGCCCGTCCAGACGCCTCGCGCGGCCTCTCCTCCTGCTCCTCCTCTTCTCCCTCAGCGACCTCTATGTCGCTGCCAAGGCCCGCCTGGACACCTCGCGTCGCCTCTCATATTGCTCCTCCGTCTTCCGCCTGCCTGCCCTCCACCTCCCCCACCTCCGACACCTGACCGCCGTCGGTGCAAAGTCGCCACCGAGCCCCTGCCGTTATGAAGGGATACGGGTAGGCTACGTTAGCTGATAATTCAAAAAATTCTACCACGTAAACCAGGATGTCATGCAAGCAAGAGATCATAGATCGTTACCACCAGACGCGCAGTGCAGCGGAAGAAGAGTTGGAGCAGCCTGGTCCAACGAAGAGCACGTCGATGTAGTAGTCGTAGTCGATCCGTCCAACATTCGTGATGTCGATTGACTCCTCCAGCAACCAGTCACTTTCTTTGAGAAGTCGTGGATCGTCCTTAAGTGCAACAGCAACCGCAGTGGCGCTCTACGGTATTCACACGTCCTGGGAAGGAACACTGTACGCCGGTGTGCTAGCACCAAGTCGCACGGGAAGGCTCTCTCAAGAAGATGGTGGCTAGGGATTCGGTGGAATAACTTTGTCAACGGATCAGAAATATTTAAATCCGTGTGCACTTTGCATATCTTCAAATCACCTCTCTCAATGATCTTACGAATGATGTGATATCGTTGAAGTATGTGCTTGGACTTTTAATGCGATCTAGGCTCCTTAGCTTATGCAATAGCTCCACTATTATCACAATAGAGATCTATTGGACTGGGAGATCGTCACTATGTATCTTTATTGTATGACGGGAGATCGTCAACGCCAATGGGTTCGTTGGTTACCATGGACTGAATTCATCTACAATACGTCGTACCACTCAGCACCGCACACTACCCCGTTCTGGGTAGTCTATGGGCGGGATCCACCACCTTTTTGTGATTATGAGCCTGGGACGGCACGCACTTTTGCAGTTGATCACGAGCCTTAGGGCCGCAACCTCTTTCTGTCTGATGTTCGCGGTCATTTACATCATGCTCATGCTCAAGAGTTTTACAAAAAATTCTATGACCGCAAGCATCGCAGCATCGACTTCGACGTGGGCGCATTCGTGTGGCTTCGTCTTCATCATTGGGCGGCCGCCACATTGCTAGGCACACGACGCGGGAAGCTCAGGCCTAAGTACTATGGGCCGTATCGCATTCTTTCCAAGATCAATGAGGTTGCTTATCAATTGGACTTGCCCAAGTCAGCTCTCTTACACGATGTCTTTCATGTGAATCTCCTCAAGAAGTATGAAGGCATTCCTCCTGAAGCTCCACCACCTTTGCCGCCTCTTCTACATGGTTGGGTTGTTCCAACACCGGCCACGGTGCTCTGTGCTCGCCTGTCTCAGGACAAGTGGCAAATTCTGGTTCAATGGGAAGGACTGTCCGCGGCTGATGTCTCATGGGAAGATGTTCTTGCCTTTCGCGAGTCTTATCCCTCTTTTCAGCTCGAGGACGAGCTGTTTGTCGAAGGAGGGAGAGATGTCATGTGGGGCAAAGTCTATGGAAGACACCATAAGGAGAAGGGGCAGCCGGCTATCGCAACTGCCGAATGGGATTTCAATTAATCCCAATTAGGAATATTATTATTAGAAAAGGTTATATTAGAAAGAGTCCAATTAGCATCAGTCTTTAATACCTTCTATCTGTAGTTTGATTCTAATTTTATATAAAGGAATGAATGAAATAGAAAAGGGCAAGCAAGGATTAGGGATTAACCTAATCCCTTGCACCTCCCACATCTAGCACCTCCTGGCGGCTAGGGTTCCACCTAGCTGCACCTCACAACAGCGCCCAAGCGCAACCCCCATTCTCCGGAGCTCATCTTTCCCTTCTGCCTTCGTTTCCAAAGCTCATCTCCTGACATAATGGATCGCTAAGGAATGTTCTTTTAAGGAATGTTCTTTTAAGGAAGGAATGTTTCTGTTTAGTGCTTTCCACTCCGCACAATGATGTAACTGTTTACTATATCTCTGCGGAACGCTTGATCGTCGGAAAAAGCTCATCATTGCTATGGATGTGGCATTTGGGATGGAATATTTGCACTCCAAAAGCATAGTCCATTTTGATTTGAAATGTGACAACTTACTTGTTAATTTGAGAGATCCTCAGAGTCCAATCTGCAAGGTAGTTTTCGATCCACATCAAGCTCTGGGGCGAGTTATCACCTTGGTTTATTGCCAATAAATAGCAAAATTTTCACCTTGGTTTTGGCCTTTTAATTCTGATGTCATTGGATTGTTCCATTAATAATTCTCAGGTTGGAGACTTCGGATTGTCAAGAATTAAGCGCGACACTTTGGTTTCTGGTGATTAAACTAGCGGGCTATAGCGGTTTCACGGCTCCGAACGATAAGCTATTTGTCAAATCTCCGCTATTGGTCTGCCGTAGGTTTTTTGCTTCCTTTTTTGACTTATTAACAAAGATCTAACATATATCCATGCTAGCCGAGTTGCTACGCATCCAGCGGTAAACATCTAATTGAAATGTGCGTTTTTGCTGTGCAAGAAGTCCATACACCAATTCAAGGCCATTTTTAATGTAATCGCATACCGCGCGCGACGCCCTGCTGGCCTGGCACCATTACCGCGTTCGCCTCCCGGGTCTAGACTATTCTCGGTACAATTTTTCTATATGATACTAATTGGAAATACTCGAGTTACTATTAGGGATTTCTTTTGGTGCATTAAAATTTCATTAAAAGTGAAAATTTTTCTTTAGTATCTCAAGAGAGGAATATTATTAACTAAAGATAACATGTTCAAAATAAATAGGAGGGGAAACAAAAAAATGTTGTTTTTTATTAAAGAGGAAACAATTCAGCATCTATTTATTGACTGCCCTATTGCTCGATTAGCATTTATAGGATCGTTAATAACAATTAGAGAAGAGGTAAATGATTATAGATGATTTTTCTACACCCAATCTTTGAAGAAAGAATCACGTAGATCGATCAACAAAGAATCTCAGACAATTAGTCTCGGCCCGGGCGTTCAAGAACCTGTACTGGGACGTAGCCGTTTTCCAGCAGCTGCAACGTCCCAAAACCGTGACATCAATCACATCCACGCATCAATTCTTCACAGCAAGCAAAAGATGTGAGGTCCTAATTACTTCCGCCACCTGGTATTACATCTCCATGTAAGTCAGCACACGCACAGCTACTTTCTATGCACCTCACGTCAAGAAGAAAGACATGCTGCATGTCCTTGCCGCCGCTAGCAACTCTCCTATGGACAGATTCTCAAGATTGCTTTCCTATCCACACGCACAAGCAAAAGCTCCGGCGGCCAAAGCCAACCGAAACCCAAACAGCCAGATGGTCTAACAAACGCACCTTCTCCCGTGAACAAACGCGCCGCTACTTTTTCTCCAGGAGCACACGGCCCTAAAACACACTCTCTACGTATATAGTCATGGAACCCTAATACAT
The DNA here is from genome assembly GCA_036346405.1 of Phyllostachys edulis. NCBI lineage: Eukaryota > Viridiplantae > Streptophyta > Magnoliopsida > Poales > Poaceae > Phyllostachys > Phyllostachys edulis. The sequence continues at coordinate 7,463,751 of CM070567.1, read as the reverse complement.
AACACACATGATCACCTAAACATCTATATACGGTATAATAGTCTTAAGACCTAATACATAGACTTTTACACCAGATTACACACTCAATTTTAGACACTCCAAAATTATCATGTGTCATAGCCTCCGGACCGCACCTCCGTAGCTCCAACACGCATTATCCAACTTTGATCTCCACGTGCTCTAACTCGAGCTCGACCGTCTCCTCCAGCATCCTCAACCCTCTGGACTATGACTTCGTACCAAACTATCTCCCGGTCACCGCCGTAGACCACGATCGTCTCCGAGTTACCATGCACATGTAAAGACCAAAACATCATCTTTTCCCGGCACAAGTTCTTACCAACTTGACCGACATAAGTCCACACACACCACACGTCTCAATTAACATCAATACCCAACATTGTCAATTATTCATCAACTAAAATATACGAGACCTAGCCACGTGGTCTAACAGCGTGGTGGGCTGTTCAATGTGCGTTTAATTTAACTCCTCCTGTGAGTATAGCAAATATGTTTAGGAATTGGCTAGTCGGTATTCAGAAAATTTTAAAGTCACAACTTCTAGTGCGAGCTAGTGCCTTATGCTGGTCTATCTAGCTATGTCGGAATAAGGTTGTTTTTGACAAAAAAAAATATCACTAATCTATTGTATGTTCTCTTTTTGAGTGGACACTGACAGATACCTAGGCAAATTTGTAGAAATCAGTCCAAAAGGAGGCCATGTTGACTGGGAGCGCCAGGTTGGAGTTTGTGCCGAAACAAATTTTAAACTTCTATGGGTGACGGTTTAGTCACAGAATTAGTAATGTTTGAGTTTAATTTTCAGTCGTCCTATGGTTGTAAAGCTTCAGACCACTGTTAACTGTCTTTGGTCCTTTTGGCACTATAATCTTTCAATAAATTAGACTGTGTGTATCTTGGATACATAGATCAGAAGAGTTTTTGCTTTTCTATTATCTAAAAAATTTCAATCTGAGACCACACACTTCCATGACGAGAGTGTGTCACATGTCTCGGAGAACTCTCTCTTAGACCGACAAATTCGAAGGCATGATGTGGGAACTGCCGCAATAAACTTCAGGACAACATTCGGATCTGATCATGATACAGAAGCTTGGCAGACCTAAATTACTTTCGCGATGAAGATCCGCATGGTAGAAAAATCTGTAAGGCGTGGTTCGTATTAACATGCGGTTCTCTAATGATGTAAAGAAAGCTTTCTCAAGACCAATTGGCAGCCTGTTGGTAAGGCCATGTGCTTGATGCTGTTAACCTTTTATTACTGTTGATCATAAATATTTCTGTTTGTCTATGAAGTATATCCCCATTTTCTATTTCCTTTTGTTCTCCTGTCCTTATATCATTAAGACTATCATACAATATGATCATCGACTTTTATGTTTATCTACGCGCAGGCCACTGGTACGTACAGGAGAGAGGAAGCCCAATTGTCAAAGATCATGTGCATGGAATGTTTTTTTTGGGTTCTCAGAGCTGGGAGACTAAGGCATTTTCTTTGGTACCTCTCTCTCTCCCCTAGTTGTTCTTGTATGTCATTTGTTGTCTGAGTTTTGAGCACGAGGCTTGACTTTCCTAACCAACAATGACTAGAAGCACAAGAATCTCCTCTCTTCTATACACCTCTATTTTTTCGTCTAATCCAAAATTCAACCAAAATTTTTGTTCAATCAAACCGGTATGATCACCAATACGACCGGTTTGACCACCGGCCCTTTGGCCTACCTATGGCCGGTTTAACTGTTAGGGATGGCTTGTTAGACCGGCACCATGGCCGGTCAGACCGTCTAAAGTCTGGTAGTTTCTAAAATTTGCCGAAAACTAGTGCTTCGACAAACTCTCATTATCATTGTCAATTATATCATCATTCTAAGATTATAGACTGTTCATATGGACTGATCATGAGCATATGGCCAAGATTTCCACAGAAATAATAGCAGCGTAGGCTGCACGACCATTCTGCAGAGAAACAGACGTTGATGGTTCAGTTAGCAAAGACCCACGAGTCAAGACATGTATCCGCCGTAAATCAGTCAAGTATATGTAATAAAGAAGAAAAACTCAAGCAGTAAGAGCAGTCTGCACGCACAGGAGAGAGGAAGCCCAAATGACAAAGATCATGTGCAAGGAATGGTGTTTTTTTTCTTTTTTTTTTGGGTTCTCAGAGCAGAGAGACTTAGGCATTTTCAATGGTACGCTCTCTCTCTCCCCCCTTTGTTGTTCTTCTACGCCATTTGTTTGTCGAGTTTTGACCATGAGGCTTGACTTTCCTAACCAAAGAATGTCGAAGCGAGCATAAATAAACAGAGTTTGAGAGACATCGCATTGCACAACTCAATGTTCATTCTCTCGTCCCCCAAATGGAGATTTTCCTTTCTGCTGTATTGGGTGAACTCACCACTAGATCTATAAGTTTCTTCATGAACAACTACTACAAGTTACCGATGCCGCCCGTGGAGGATTGCCTACAAAGAATTCTACTCCGGGCGCAGGTCATCGTCGACGAGGCTACAGGGCGGCACATCACAAATCGAGGCATGCTCCAGCAGTTGAGCATGCTCAGAGATACGATGTACCGAGGTTACTATGTACTTGACACCTTTAGATATCGAGCTCACCAAGAAGTGGAGGCTAAAGATCAGGTTGTGAGTCACTCTTCTACTCTGTCTAAATTCAATTATGCAAGATGTCTCTATCTCTCCAGTAGCAGTTCACAGACTTTACAAGAACTGCAAGAGGTGCTCGACAGTTTGAACACCATGATTCTTGATGTGCGTGAGTTAGTTCTCTTCTTGAAAAGCTACCTCGTTTGTACCTTGACCTTATAGCATTCATCTCTTGTTGGACAAATGCATGTTTGGCCGACAAATGGAAATGGAACGGTCATCAACTTCTTGTTGCACACAAAACCTCCCGGTGTTGACAATTCGATGTCCTACCTATTGTTGGTCCAGGAGAGTGGGAAAGAGCACACTTGTCGCTCATGTGCGCAATGATGAAAGAGTCCGTAATTATTTTTCACGGATTGTCTTCTTGAGCGACAATGATTCGAGAGATGAAATGCTTGGAATGAAATACCAAAATTATGACTTGCGAAGATGGGAGATTGCTTGTTGTCGTTGAGGTAGTTGGGGATCTCAATGAAGAAGCATGGGAAAAGTTGTATTCGCATCTAAGCGATTGCACAACAAGTGGTAGTAAAATCATAATCACAAGCCGATCGACAAGATCATAAAGTTTGGAAGTCAAAGCAGCTCTAACTCTAAAACCCTGTCAAAAGAAGCGTTTTGGTATTTCTTCAAGGTGATTACGTTTGGAAGCACAGATCTGAGATGCACCCAAGACATGCATATTTGGCCATGGAGATAGCTGGTGTTGCATGAAAGTCTCCTTCTTGCAAATTCTCTGCTTGCATATTGAGAGAAAACTTTAACATCGATCTTGGTGCAAGGTCTGTCATTTTTAAGCGGCGTACCTCTGAAACATCTCTCTAAATTTGGTGAACATCCAATTGATTTTTGAGCGAAAATAAACCAACATATGTTCAAGAATGGGTAGAGCTCTTGAAGATTTATTGGTGCGTGATCGTTATCAAACATGTTCTTCTCGGATGGACATTCCCAAGATAAACTTCCTAGATGTGATGTATGGAAGTGTTAAGCCTCATGGAAAATTTAAAGTCCTCAGATGGAAGTCTCAGATACCGCCCTACCATTACTATATCTATACCTGTGAGATTCGAGAGCTACAGAGTATTACAGTTGTTAAGAGGAAGCGCTCTCTGAATAAAAGAATTACACTTGGTTAATTTTGTCACTGTAAGGCATATATAGGAGTATATGTTATGGCACAAGTTTTTCTTCTCTCTACTATTTTCTTATATGTAAACTCCATGTGTTGACTAGCAGAATAATGCATAAAGCTGAGACATAAACTTTCGTGAGCTATTAATTACTGAGCTCTTTTACGGTACATTGAATTTAATATGGGTCATTCATTCTTTTTTATCGTTTATATTAGTTAGGATTTAGTTATACTACACCTGATAGTATGAGTAGTACAATTCCAAAGGGGTATAATTGTAATTGCTCATGTGAGGATCACGTGACACAAGAGTAATATTTTTAACCCTAGTTAGAAAAGCAATTTTTGGCTAAAATGACATAGTTGCACCGTAGATCGACAAAACTAGCTGTCCGTTCGAAAATCAAACGAAAAAATCTCACCGCAGAGTCGCGCAGACTCGCCACGTCGCTTTTCTCTGCAATCAAATGCCTATATCAATTGTCACAACATATATTTCTCTGTTTCTACAGTATTTCTACAGTACCATTGCTACGTACTGTTTACTTACCCATGTATCACTGTTCACCCGGTGATTCTCACGTTACAGCAAAGATCTAGATCCGATCCGATGATGGTACGTTGGTGCTGTACTCTAGTATTCATAGTAGTCATCAGAGATCACTGCCGACATTGTCAGTCAGAACGGATAAGCTAGGCGCATCGAATTTTACATACATACACTTGATTCGATTTTACTGCATCATCTCCTGCAAATTTGTTTTACTGCACAACAGCAAATAGTACTGCCTCATTATGTTTTTCTGGAGCTGATCCTGTAACAGCTCAATTTTGTGATCTTTTGAAATTTTACTGAATTTTATGGATTTTAAAAAACTTTTGATGCATGTTGTGAAATTACAAAAACTTGCATTTGAAAAGTCAAATGAAAATCCTTGCCTTAAATGGAAATTAACAAAAATCTACAAGAAAAATTAAGTGCCAAAAGCTCTTTGCATTTGAATTTCCAATTCAAATTCAATCATGAAATTCCCTAATAAATTTCAAACTCAAATTCTTTCCCTCTTCTCCCCTCGGGCCGCAACCCACCTCCTTGACCCAGCCTCTCTCCCTTCCCCCTTAGTCCGCTCGCGCTTGCCTCCCTTCTTTCTCTTCTTTCCTTTGTCTGCATGCGGCCTAGCTCCTTCGTCGCAACCCACCTTTGCGTCAGGTCGCACACCAGCTCGCCCTTGCGCCCGCGTCACCGCCCGGTGGCCCCAAGACCCACCTGTCAGCTGGCCCTGTTCATCGTCTTCCTACCCCGCGCCAGCGCACGTCTCTCTCTCTCTTCTTTGCGCTCCCATCAAAGCAAGCACTCGAGTGCTTCTGTCATGGTACACCTCAAGCACAGCAGCGCTGCGACCTTGTCCCGTCGCCAGCCAGCTCGTCGTCCACTTAATGCACGCACTCGCAAGTACTTGCCGAGATGGCCGCGACAACGCCACCTCCCCCGCCCCTATAAATCCCCTCCCAGATGCGTCACTATGTACACCTCAACCTTCTCTTCCTTTTACCCCATCCACTCTCACTCTCTATCGCTTGATCGACGGGAACGTGTCGAAGACCGAGTGCGAGATCTACCGCTGCCCTAGCCGTCGTCGCCCGTTCCTCGCTGCCCCGGTGAGCTTCGACCTTGAAGGTCGTGTCCCTTGGCATCACCTCATTCTCTTGTTGATGGTCCCCTTCTTCCAGTTGGAGCACCAGAGCATCGGAGCCCCTTTGTCCACGCCGTCGGAACAGTACCGCCCCAATTATATATTAAGTTGAAAAGGGCCATGACTCCCTAACAACGGAAGGTCCCTCATTAAATATGTGCACTTGGCGAAGGGCATTTCTGGGAAGTGGCCCCATAATGGGCACTGTCCCAGTCGTTGAGGGGTTTTTACCCAATGGAGCGGGTTTAATGCCGGGGCTAGGGATTAGAAAAGCTTTGTTATGATTATCTGTAACCCCAAGAGAATAACTGAATTACCACACAAGAGGCTCAGGGCATACATAAGAAAAAGTCATGGATAGATCATAGCAAGACTGACCTTGTAACAGCATAACCCGCAGATCAACATGTACACAAGGTGCGGGAGCATGGGTGCCATGTATCGGTGCTTCTTAAGCGTCACCAGCAAGTATGTGGAGCATTCGCCCCCTAGCATCCAAACAAGCCCGAAGGGCGCGTCCATTCCTGCAGTGGCAATCATGCCTTCGCCACTCTTTCTTTGGCGGTTTAAGGGCACGGATTTATTTACCTTCTGAGGTACTACAATGCGCCATTGTATACATTGTCTGTAAGTGCCGCACCTTTTTTCTGAAAAAGGGATGAATCTGTGCCATCTTTCGGATGTATCCCCTCGAGTAATATGCATTGTGTTGTTCATGGCCACTAAGGGTTTGTTTGGATGTTAGGTGGCAAAATCCCAGGAAAGAAAATCTCAAGGGGGGTTTTGAAGGGCATGTGGAATCCTCCTCAATCCCTTAGGAAAATGTTCCCTCCCGAGAAATATTCCCTACCACCATTTGGAAGACATAGGGATGAAAATCCCGGGTATTAAAAAAAAATCAGAAAATTCCCCGGAAAAATCAGGGGAAAACAGAGAGCTCAAGTGTAAAAGTGCCTGACATCTGCTAAATCAATACAATATCTTCCGACACTGCATTGTTCATACGAGTTTGAACAGATATCTCATGTGCTGCATTTCTATTTACAAATAATGCAATCTTCCTCCAAAATAATGATACAATCAACACAAACAGCCATAACTTCCTAAATTAAACTTCAGGAAGAGAAAATGTTTCAGGTTCATATCCAGCTGATGTCAAATTAAGTTTCAAATCTTCTAACATCTGATAAATATATTCGCTTTCTGTATGTAACTCATGTGCAGTGACAAAGGAATGTACAATGCCATCTACCTCGATCGAGCTGAGACCAGGTTTCTTCATCACCCCATGCTCTTCCATCCTCCTCCTCGTCCTCTTCAGGTCCTCCCATTGTCTAGCACGTGCATACGTGTTTGATAACAAGACGTAGGAGCTTCCATGGCTTGGCTCTGCGTATGCTAACTTCTGAGCGGCAACCTCTGCCATCTCAACATTGCCATGGCTCAGGCAGGCAGCTAGTAATGAGCTCCATATCACAAAACCCGGATCTTCTGGTAGACTGCTAGCCAGCTTGAAAGCTTCTTCCAAGAACCCGGCACGGCAAAAAAGATCCACCAAACAACCATAGTGCTTGATCGTTGGCCTGATGCCCATGCTCCTCATTAAGTTGAAGTACTTGAAACCTTCATCAACAAGCCCGCCATGGCTGCAGGCATTCAAGATGGCCACAAAGGTGACACCGTTAGGCTCAATGCCCAATTGCCTCATCTCAGCAAACAATCTCAGTGCCATTTCTGGGTGACCATGAACTGCGAAACACCCAATCACAGAGGTCCAATGCTCCACGTACTTGCTGGTGACGCTTGAGAAGCACCGGTACGCGGCACCCATGCTCCCGCACCTTGTGTACATGTTGATCAGGGCAACACCAAGAGCACCATCCAATGAGAACTCTCGCCGGATTACATACCCGTGTGCGCTCCTTCCAAGTCCAAGCAGACCGATATCGCGGACAGCCGTTACGAAGCTGACCATCGTTGCCTCATCTGGCGCCAAACCATAAACCGTGGTCATCTCGACAAACAACTCCACCGCTTCCTGAGCCCAACCATGCCTCGCGAAACCAGCCATAACAGTATTCCAAGAAACCACATTCCACTCCGGCATTTCCACAAACACCTCCCAGGCGGCATCCAAGTCCCCCGCTCTAACAACCGCATCAAGAAGCACGTTCCAAGAAACCACCGTCCTCTCCGGCATTCCATCAAACACCTTCCGCGCGTCACCCAGGCGGCCGAGCCGCGCGTAGACACGGACAAGGGAGGTGGAGGCGTAGACGCTGGACACGGACAGCGGGACGCCGGACTTAACGAGGAGGGCGTGGATCTGCTCGGCCTCGGCCGCCGCAGAGGGCAGCCGCGCGCAGGCCGCGAGGGCGGGTATCAGGGCGGGGTTAGCGTCGAGGGCGCGCCCGGCGAGGTGGTGCGCGCGGAAGGCGCAGAGAGCGGCGTCTCCCGAGGGCGCGTCGCGGCATCGGAGGGCGGTGACATTGGAGGCGCGTTTGGAGGGCGGAGGATTTGGGGCGGCGCCTCCATTGCCGTCCACACCACCCCTTGAGGCAGCGCGGCGGCGACGACCTCTTTGGGGGAGCTCCGAAGGCAACGGCGTTGGAGCAGTGATGAGGAAGCCGGTGAGCCACCGTCGGGAGCAACGAAGAGGGAGCGGAGCGAGCGATGCGCGAACGGGTGAGAAATCCCAACGAATCGGATTGGGGCAAAGCGAATCCATCCAACCAACCAAAGGCGAGCGATGGCTTACCGAGAAACACCAGCCCAGATCTCCACTTGGACAGGGGAGAAGCCGTTGACGAAGGAGGGGGTGGTCCAGAGACTACGAGGCAAGCCCCTCGGGTTCTTCAGAGAGATGGACAGAGAGACACCTATCCCGTCGGAACGGAGCGCGCGGCCTGCGCTGCGGCGGGAATGGCGAGATTGGCGAGGCAGCTGGTTATCTTTTTTTTTAAAAAAAAAAACTATTTATGTATATTTTTTGTAGAAATTTTTAAATATAGAAAATGAGCTTAAGAATTATGATTTTTTTCTTGGAGCCTCCTGATACTATGTAATTGCTTGTATAATTTTTCCAAAATTTTATCCATTCTAAATTTTTCTCGAAAATTCATTTAAGTATATTGTTTGTAGGAATTTTCGAAAAAAATTCAGAGCAGATAAAATTTTAAAAAATTATACAAGCAAGCACATAATGTCAGGAGACTTCACAAAAAAAAACTCATAATTTTTGGAGATCATTTTCTATATTTAAAAATTTCTACAAAAAGTATACATAAATGTTTTTAAAAAAAGAGAAAAAAAAGGTTGCTACAGTGTTCCCGCACGACTACCGTGCGAGAACGACGACGTGGTGGGCGGGGAGGGGTTCCTGCATGGAGGCTATGCGGAAACGGTGCTATTTTTGCAAATACAGCTGGAGTCGGTCATTTCTGCAATTATGCGTGAAAAAGTGCCAATACTGTCAAAAATTCTCGGATTAGATATTCCGATGTATTTACGAATTTCTGATTGAATATCCATTTTTAGGGCGTGTCTACATATAGAACATATTATAGATTTTTCTAAGGGGTGGGTGCAAATTAATCCGAAGAGGAAAGCAAATTTGCCTTTGTTATTGTAACTAGATGCAGAAAAATGCTGATGGAAAAGTAACAGATCTATTATATCCTCACTATCTTAACTATCTTCCCTATGTCTATTTTCTGTTATATATGATTAAGCTTTTGTCCTCTTTTCATTTTAGAACTTGATCTGTCAAAAAAAAACATTTTAAAATTCCAATTAGCATAATAGATTATGACACATATGATATTTACTCCAAAAAAAATTAGTGGACAAACTTTCTTCCTCTTATTATTTTCATCTATACATCAATCTAAACTTAATTAGCTTCTTAAATATGACTACAATTATATAACATTATTTGACTAATTAGTTGCAATATTATACCTAAGCATTTTGTTCAATTAATGGTAATTCATATTTTCCCATACTAAATTAAGAAAAAAAATCTAATATAATTTCAAAGACAATGCGTGAGTTTAGTCTAGTACATCATGTTTATTTGGCTGACCATGTTATTTTCTATAAATATAATTGCTCATGGTCGAAGTCATATCCCCATGGCCTTCTTATCGTCCTTCTCTTTCCTAGGAGAATGTGCTTCACTACGCCTCCGCCATCGTTCTCGTCTTCTCCTTGCTGCTTCTCTAGCCCACTCGGCTTCTTCTCTACCTTTCTTGGCGACCGATTTAGGCTCTGTGATTTGTCATGGGGAGGAGGCTAAGTGGCACGGCTCCAGCGTGGAGGAGGCCAAGCGGCGTGGGGGAGCGAATAGGTACAGGTGGGGGAGGGGATCGAACGGGAAGGGTTTTTAAGGAGTGGTATTTGGTGGGTAATTTTAGTGAAGTTTTAGTGTTAAATAGCTATCTCCCTCCCGCAATAAGCCAAAAAAGTGGGTGCGTAGGTGCTTTGGTGTTAACATGGACTTCAGATGTAGCTTAACCATTAAGCTGTTGCGAGGCTAGTCTATTTGAGGGGGAGGACTTCTAGCTTTTTCTGAAGCTAAAGCTAGCTTAAAGCTCCCCAAACATGCCTTAGCCTTCTTGCCAGACATGGCAACGAGTATTAGAGAGAGTTGCATTTATCTGACTACAGTATGCACAATGGATGGCTAGCGAATACTTACTAAAGAGAAGTAAGAAAATACGTACCGAGAGGTCGACGATGATGAGGCCAGAAGCGACGTTTGAAACAACACACAGTTGCCGAAGATCAAAATACTTCAGAGGTATGCGCTTGACGCCGCTGGCAAATAAGCTCAGCGAGCTCCACTTTTGGAGCATTTCTCCGATCTCCAAGTTTGTACACCTTGAAAAAGGTTATAAGGTGCTTTCGCCTTAAGCGGATGAGCTCGTTAGCTGAGGGTGTGTTTGATTACTTGTATCAAGTTGTATATGTATGTGTTGGTTTAAAAAAAAGTCATTCATGTGTTTGGTTATTTGAATGGAACCATCCCACTTTAAATGGTGGAATACAAATTTGTGAAATATTATATCTAGATGTTGAATCATCTTATCCACTCAAAACAATATAACCACATAGCGCAAGACCATTCTATCCCATTCAACTCTATCTTACCAACCAAACACACTTTAGACACCGTGCCACGATGGTCATATTTCTCGAATGGGCTCCTTAAATATCCAAAACAACGTAGCTACGGTAAAGATTCATATTAAAAACAGGTACCTGAAAGGGTACAGTCCGTACACATCAGATGCCACTACCTTGCATAAGTTTGTTCTAAAATTATATAGTAGCAACTAGCATGCAAATTTGACAATTGTTAGCTTAAATGCTTGCTGATTTAGTGCAAACCGGCATGAAAAGCGCTCTTAAACTAGCTCGATTAACAAGCGTTGAGCAAACCAACAAACCCACCTATAGCTAGCAGCTTCGTGCAACCTGTGTGCTGCGATCACAATTTGAGAGAGAGAGAGTCGATGTCGTTGCTCGTTGAACGGGGCAGGGTGTGGGGTGCTAGCTACAAGTCAAGGAAACAATCTTGAGTAGGACGCGCAGAGGTGCACACTATAGGGCTCATCTGGGTCCTCCTAGCGCCGGCGAATAGTCTATATCATTAGTGTACGATACCTCGTTAAAGCAATAAACAATAAAATTGCTATAATATACAGTAAAAAGAAGAACTGTTTATACAGTATTTTTGAACAGCACCATGGCAGGCTACTGTAACACCAGGCTAAAAGAAACTTCTGTACCTACGGTGCTTCTACGTAGAAAAGCCTAGGAAAGATCTTAGAAGCAATATTCATACATTCTAAATCCATATCCTACCAGGTAAAGGGCGCATGTTTGGGGCGAGGAGAGGTGTGCCGTCGGATTTTTCGTCGCTGCTGTTGCCGGCCGTCCTATCGTTCAGTCGTTTCGTTCGCCTGGGAGTCCTTCGTCTCAGTGAACGGCCGGATCCACGCGGCCTCGTTTCCCGTGCCCCCCGCGGCCACGGTAGTCGTTACGCGCGTGATGTAGATGGACGCGAACGTCGTCTCCTTCGTCGCTGTTCGCCGTCTCTCCGGCTACGACCACTCGGTCGCGCCCCACCACTCGTCTTCGGGTACCTCTCTCTTCCGATTCGGCTGTTTTCCTTGGCTTGTTTTCCTCTTGGCAATTGCTGCTCGTAGAGCGGATGCTTATGGTTTGTGTGCATGTGTCTGTATGTGTGTTGGTGTAGCGGAGGCGGTGACAGGGTGGATCGGTAGGGGGCTCTCCTGCGTCTGTGCGTAGAGGAGGGACAACGACGCGCGTCTTTCTTTTTATTTGTCGCCTGTTCAGGTGAAGATAGCTTTCTCTTTATTGACTTGATCCCCAGGTTGTCATGACCCCTGTTGACAGTATACCAGATAGGCAACTGCAAGGGAGCAAGACGGGCCGGCGTGAGAGGAAGCCCAACTCAAGATATGCTACAGGCGAATGGGTTGTTTAGCTTCGGGATGGACCAAGCCGTTAGCGTTGTGCTAAGTTTTGCCAAATAGTGGCGTTTGTGCCAAAAGAGATGACGAATGTAAAGATAATATCTACTTTCCTCAAACTGCTTCTTCTCTATTCCCCTTTCTCCAGAATATCTCCCCTTCTTCCTAAACCCAATCCTTGATCCTGTTGAATATATGCTCATATATTTGGGTACATAACATCTGGTATCAGAGCTGAGATCCAGCGCAAGGATTCGTCCTGGAGAAACCATGCTATCAGACGCGAGCCCAGAAGAGAACATCGGCCATAGAGCAGGAGCTAGCAGCGCTCACCCGAGCGATACAAACACAGAATGCAACCATTCAAACATTGGTGGAATCAGTGGCAGAAATCAAACCGGTAGTCCTGGAACTTAAGGAGTGGAAGCCGACGATGATCGCCACCGTGGATGACCTACGAGGCGAGGTTGTGGAACTGCGAGATCAAGTCACACAGATGATCCGTGATGCGGTCCCGGTGCCTAGGCCAACAGTGCTGCCTCCATTGTTGCCGACTCCAGAGCACTTGAAGATTAAGGAGACGAAAGAGCACATCACCGATCTACCGTTGAACAACGGTAAAGTTGGTTTGTATCCATTACCTATTCCACCACTCGATCCAGGAGATTCAGGTGGCAGAAACTCTAGAGGATATTATCATCAGTCCACAACCCCTAAATTGGATTTTCCTCATTTTGAGGGCGAAAATCCAAAGGCTTGGAAACTGAAATGTGAAGTGTACTTCCGTGTCTGTGCTACTAGACTAGATTTGTGGGTGAGTATAGCTACTATGCATTTTGGGGGAAATGCAGTTTTGTGGTTGCAATCAACTTAGGCACATACTAAATGTGCGAATTGGGAAGATTTTGTTGAGGCTGTTTGCGTACGTTTTGGTAGGGAGGAATTCCAACAGCAACTTCGGCTGTTTAACCGTCTCAAACAAAATGGAACTGTCACTGAATTTGCTGAAAAATTCAATGAAGTGACGCATAATCTCCTTGCTCATCACACATGGGATCCTATGTTCTTTGTGACTCAATTCACTGATGGGTTGAGAAGTGACGTTAGAGCAGCAGTAGTTTTACACCAACCAAAGAACATGGACACCGCAGTTTCCTTAGCTTGCCTCACTACTACAAAAAGGCTAATACTGGACGCCTCATCACAGACGGTTGACCAAAACCGTTGGTATTACATTCAATCACAGACGGTTTTGGTTTAGAGACCGCTGCGTACTCTTGAACTGCGCTAAAAACCGTCGTGAAGAGAAATATCACGAGCGGTTCATGTTGAAAACCGTCGTGAAGTATCACGAGCGGTTACTCAACAAGAACCGCTCGTGATATTAATCGATATCCTGAGCGGTTTTAAACACAACCGTCAGTGAAGTATCACGAGCGGTTACGAACAAGAACCGTCGTGATATTAATTAGTATCACAGACGGTTCTTAAAAATAACCGTCTGTGATAATATCGCTCCAGCGTGAGTTTCTTCATCGCCAATGCGTCTGTTCGTCACCATCCGCTTCGGCTCCCCGATGCGTCTCTTCATCGCATCGATCCGCTTTGGCTCCCCGGTGCGTCTCTTCGTCTCACGCTCCGAATTTATTCCTTGTTTTATAAAAAAGGATCATCCGCCATCCAAGATGATCATCCCCACATACTTATAAAAAAAGCAAATGGCGCCTCTTCCTTGTCGCCGCGATCGATGGCCTTCTGGTCGCCTTTGTCGAGCACCTCTCTCGGTGTAAGTTGAACCGTGCTGCGGAAGAACGCTGTTTGATCAACAGTGTCTTCACTCCTCTGCCCGCGCAGAATTTGCGGGAGCAGGTGACGGCCACATTCCGCCGTCTTGACATCCTCCTCCGCCGTGTCTTCCGAGTGATCTCCCACTTTCGGCGAGTTTACCGCGTCATCGACGTAGTCCTCCAAAACGACGTTGCACGTCTCTAGGAGGCTTGCCGTCACTTGGACTGTGTAATCGAGGCGGCGAGCGGCCGAAGTCGACGGTGCCGAGACCCTCAAGCAAGGGAAGAGAGCCTATAGGCTCAATTCTTCTTGGTTCAACGATCGAGGGTCTTGGAGACACTTTCGAGCAGCGCGTCAGCGGGTGGGCGCATTTGAGCTTCGTTCACGATGATCGAGAACCGTCCGATGCCGACACCGTCGCTTATGAAGTATTGCGAGATGGAGATAGCAGCCTACCTTCGCAACTAGAAAAACCTTGTTTAATTATAGGTTTACGCTTTTTAATATAAACATGTAATTTCTTCATGTCATGTGTATATACTTGAGAAAAACCATTTCACGAGCGGTTCCATAATAGAACCGTGCGTGATATGGACATATCACGCAGACGGTTCCATAATGGAACCGTCTGTGATATGTCCATATCACTGAGCAGTTCTATTATGGAACTGTCTATGATATTATCGCCGACGGTTCCATAATAGAACCGTCTCGATAAGTCTCTTTATAAGTAGGAGCTAGCCCGACTTGTCGCTAGGGTTTGCGCTCTAACTCGTCACTCCCAGTGACCTTACTCTCGTCTGTTCCTCTCCCGTCATTCTTGGCGCCGCCATTCCCCCCCACTTTCGACGCCGCCGCTCGACCTCGCGTCGCCGCCGCCGCCGACCCCTTTGCGCCTCGCTAGGTCTCTGGCCGAGCTTTGCTTTCCCATCCTCCTCTATTCTCCTCTAGATCTGTTAGCTTAATGTCTTTTGTTGAGTTTGATTTTTATGCATGAGCTTTAAGTTGTGTCCTGATGTTTGTGTGATTTATGCAAGGTAAAGGAAATGGATGAGGGTTGTCTTTGGTGGTGGGTCGCCACGATGGTTCTTACTGTACTAAGGTCCCTCTCTGTCTCTACCCTCCTTGCTCTGTGATGAAAATGGCTAGCTAGTGCTCTGCGATGGATGCCGAGGGCTACTCTTGGTGTGGTGGGTTTGGACACCCTTGGTCTTATTCTCTTGCGATGAACCGCTCAATGATGTTAATAGTCTTATCTGAAATTGAATTGATAATTAGTTCATATTAATAGTCCCCTTGCTCTGTGATGTAATGATGTAAATAGTCTTATCTTTGAAATTGAATTGATAATTAGTTCATATTAATAGTCCTCTTCTTTGTGTGATGTAATGATGTCAATAGTCTTATGCTGAAATTGAATTGATAATTAGTTCATATTAATAGTCCCTTGCTCTGTGATGTAATGATGTAAATAGTCTTATGCTGAAATTGAATTGATAATTAGTTTATATTAATAGTCCCTTGCTCGTGATGTAATGGTGTCAATAGTCTTATGCTGAAATTGAATTGATAATTAGTTCATATTAATAGTCCCTTGTTCATGCTTAGGTCAAGTTCTTCTACCTCTTGCGTGCAGTCGTCCTACCATTCCATTCATAATCTCTTCTCTATAAAGTCTCCAGCGTTGGTGCTTGTGTCATTAAAACGGCATCATATATATATATATTATATATATATTATTAAATGATCTCGACCACTTTAGAAGTTAGCCCATGACATGAGAAGAATGAGGCGGTATCCATGGGCAACCTCATTGAGCCTGTAAGTTTAAAAATATGGATGCAAAAGGCGTTAGGACATCCAATTACAGGATTGGGCGTCGCTATGTTCGAAAGTAGCGTTGATCGCAACTTCTCCGGTGGGAAGTGGCATCATATATTAGCAACCAACAATTCTTGAGCATGTAATTGTCTTTAAACCCAACAAGAACGCAAGCAACAATATGAGAATGGTTGCTTAGTGTTCTTGTTGGGTTTAAACGATTACTTGAGAATAATATGTCAACATTCTGATCAATATATTAATATATAATTTAATGGTACAGCGACCAGCTGAAACTATAGAGAAAAGTCATCCTGAGACGGTTCCGGCCACAAACTGCTGCGTGATATGTACTTATCACGCGGTTTGTGGCTCGAAACCGTCTATGATATGTGCTTATCACGAGCGGTTTGTGGTTTGAAACCGCTCGTGATATGTGCTTATCACGAGCGGTTTGTGGATGAAACCGTGCGTGATATTACTATCATGAGCGGTTTGAACCACAAACCGCTCGTGAAAGTATACATCACAAGCGGTTCAAAACCGTGCATGATGACCTCATGTCATCATCGACCCATAAACTCAGACGGCTCACGAAACCGTATGTGATGACGTTTTTGAACCGTCTGTGAAAGCCTTTTCTGTAGTAGTGCCTACAGGAGGAAGTCCTAGAGACAATGCGGCGAGAAACACGCCGACTGAGTTCGACGGTGGTCGACCCCGGCAAGGGCGCATTGCCATTGCTCGCCCCTGGAAGAACACCGGGTACCTTTGGAAACAGAGGAGAAGACAGGAGAGGTCCAGATAGTTCACGAACAAGTGGACTCATGACAAGTTGGCTGCACTAAGGGCTTACCGTCGAGCTAGAGGACTATGCCATACCTGTGCAAGGACCAATTACTAGAGCACGTGCTCGCCAAATAAATTATCAGGTAACTTTGTTTCTCGGAGTGCATCCATATTCTATGAACTCTATGATTCTGCCTAAAGCAAGTGATATTATTTTACTTAGGAATCAAGGATTAGGAGGCAAGCTAAAGGGAGATGATGGCCGCACCAAGCATGGAGACGATCATATGAAGAAAGGATATTTCTATATTACTTAGCAATAATTAAGTAAAGGAACTTGGTGCTGCGCCATCTATAATAATAGGCCATGGGCCTTGTATTTCGGGCTGGACACCTAGGGTTGGTACTGTTCATGCGTGAACAGTGCCCCCGCGGCCGCCGCCCCTCTCTCCCTCCTTTATATAGTGGCCGCCACTCTTAGGGTTTGGTGGGTTTTGTTAGATTGATTTCAGCTCAGGCTAGAAACACCATCGTTTGCTTGTACGACTAGTGCAACCAGATGCTGTCTTCGGAACCCCAAATTATTCAATACATCCATCTTTGTTCCTCAATTCATATTCAACAAGTTCGTTGCTTCATCTATTTTTCTTGCTTGATTCTTGATTGCATGCAGGAAAAGACCTTTGTGGTCAGATCGATCTCGTTGCCGGCAAGGTCGATAACGAACGTGAAGTTGATTCAGCGATTGCGGGTGCAACGATCGTCACACAGTTGTAGCCTAGATCGTGAGAGTTAGTTTCCACTAATCAAGTTGTATCATCCTCATCGAAAGATTAGGATAACGTTCCCATTATCATCTCCTTGGAGAATTTATTGTACTTCGCCAGGAACTATCCGGTGAGTGTGAATCCTTGATTCCAAAGATGTTTTATATGTACAGCAGTGCTGTAACACCAGTAATGACTAGTGAGGAGTTGAGGTTCTAATGTAGGCTTCATTCTTGCGCACTTCTACTTGAGTATAATAGAGATAATCTAGATGGTTTTTTTTTGGACAATGTGGCAGCACTAATAATGAAATGTGTCATCCTTCACTCTTTCTGGCTATAGAGCATGTAATATTTCTCTGATATTTACCCTTCACTCTTTCTAGCATAATATGATAATATTTCTCTGATAATTAGCTTACTATAGAAAAGAATAGGGGGGGGGGGGGTCCAAAGTGCATCTGGTAGACTAAACAGAAATAGTCCAACGTACATCTGGCAAAATAGAATGCTGAAAATGATTAAGTTATACCTGATATGATTATCAACTGAGGTTGAACTCCAATGTTGATCACATGACACAAACAGTTACCTCATACCTTTATTTTTCCTATTTATAATCACCGCAGTCCGCAGTAACCAATTTACTTCTCTATGCACAAATATTTTCAAGAACTTCTTCGTAAGCAGAATGGTGACCGTGCAATTTGGGAATATCCATTTGCTGTAGCTGGTATAAATATAACATTCATGCTAATTCAAATGCTTGATCTTCAAGTGGCAGGTTTGTTACGTTTGTCGCCCAATAGTTTTCGTTCTCATGCGGCTGATTTTTCCCTTGTGATTTTTGGCGAAATCGTGCGATTTTCGGCGTCGTCTCCTTAGATCGTACGATGTGTCCACGGCATTTAATCGCCCGCATTTGCATGTTTCTTTTGCAGTGACGGTTAACTTTATCCCTGCTTCATACTTTAAGCCAAAAGCCGCCTCCTTTGAGTGCTTTCCCATGCTTTGTTGTTTAATGGAGGAGGCTAGCTTGTGCAATCGTGCAAACTCTTGTTAATCACCGGATTCACTGCCCGTTTCTTTTTTTTTTTTGCCTTCTAATTAACGACTTTCCCTTCCGCTTGAAATCTTCCAGGTAGTTCTTCTCCCGAAGATCGCTGCTGCAAGTGGTGGTGGTGGGATTGTAGGCGGCGAGCAAGGACGAGGCAAAGCGAAAGGGGCGGTGATTTTGCTTTGGTGGTGGTGGCGGTGTTGGGGGGACCGGCTGGTCGGGGGGCGGCGATGGTGGCGATGCGGAGCGGGAGCGACAGCGGGTACGACAAGGCCAGGATGGACTCGGGAAAGTACGTGCGGTACACATCGGAGCAGGTGGAGGTGCTCGAGCGGGTGTACGCCGAGTGCCCCAAGCCCAGTTCCACACGTAGGCAGCTGCTGCTGCGCGAGTGCCCGATTCTGGCTAACATCGAGCCCAGGAAGATCAAGGTCTGGTTCCAGAACCGAAGGTGAGCATGCCGCAGCCTTGTGTGAGTGGGTGGAAACTGTTCAACGACTCGGTGAACGCTGCTGGTTTCTAGCTTGCCTCAGTATGCAGCATGGAAGTGTAATGGTAGCCGTAGAAATTGTGTAGGAAATGGGTCACAACAAATGTGGGTGCTCAAAGTCTCTTCTTGCTATTACGAGGATATGGTAAAAAATTACATGTTCAAGAGTTTACCAGTTCTGTATTGGAGCATCTGTTTTTTCCCCACTGTGGGTAGGTTCAGTATTCAAGTATAATTGTTGGGGCCTCTGGTGTGGTTGTAGGTGCCGTGATAAGTAGTGGAAGGAGGCTTCCAGGCTTAAGGCAGTGAACAGAAAATTGACCGTGATGAACAAGCTTCTTATGGAAGAGAATGAGCGTCTCCAGAGGCAAGTTTCCCATCTGGTTCATGAGAGTGCATACATGAAGCAGCATCTGCAGAATGTAAGCCATCATTTTGTTGATCTCAGACCATATTGGATGCAAATTAGCGGCTGACCGTGGCTACCTTTTGTTTCTTCTCACTTCATTTGTATCCATCGTCTGTTTTCAGCCATCGTTGGCCAATGATACGAGTTGTGAATCAGATGTGACCACTCCTCAAAACCCTCTAAAGGATGCAACCAACCCTTCTGGGTAAGTAAATTTTGTTATAGATGTCCCAGTTTTGGCAACTAGTGAGATTCAATTGACTCTTTCTTAAAGATTTGTTATAGTAATCTTTCTTTCATTTTCTTTCTAGACTCCTTTCAATTGAAGAGGAGACCTTAACAGAGTTCCTCTCAAAGGCTATAAGAACTGCTGTTGATTGGGTCCAGATGCCTGGGATGAAGGTTGGTTGACAATTTTGGATGTTTTATGTTCCATGACTAATGTTAACTGGATCTAAATGTGCTTATTTTGTTCTCCCTTCTGTGATTAGCCTGGTCCAGATTCGTTTGGTATTGTGGCCATTTCACATCATGTACATAGCTATATACATGGTTTCGTTGTCTAGAATAAATCATATTTCGCCCCTCTCACAGATACAAGCTTTGTGTCATTGCTACCGACGGAACAGCTGAGGCTGAGTTCATCTTATTTGGACATGTTGGGCACCGTGTTGTTGGTAAACAAGTCATCGCTGTGCTTAGATCAAACCGAGGAGGTGATGAAATAACCGCAAACATTGCTCAGGTTGTATGCCAAAAATTTGCATGGCATTTTAGCATCACGAAAAGAAGTTTCCATGGGCCGAACAAGACTTATCAGGTAAACCGAGTCATAACTGCGCTACGAAGACAACCTTCTATTCCACGAATCTCGAATTTGGTACATCCCACATCGTGCTCAACTGAGCCTGCTTCTTCCTCTGCCAGACTGATAGGTTCAGTTACTACAACCGATCAGGTTCTTCTATCTCTGCATCTCGGTGCTGTTGGCAAAGTTGTTGCCATGCCTCTAGCTACTAAGGTAATCCTATTCTCATGCTTTCTCCATCACGCTACACTTTTCACACTGATAATCATTGTGTCCTCCTTTGATAATCATGAAACTTCCTTATATTCTACAAAACTAGACATTGTTACTTTGTTGGTACATTCATTACAGAACGCCTATTTTTCCTTGCACTATACTTGCCCATACCCTCTACGTGCCATACCATACTACATACTTAACAATGCATGTATCACACGCTGATTCAAATATCTATTCCGCTTAGTTCCTGCACTATGCATATTTCCGCTTGTGTACCTTCTCAGAAGTTACACACATTAATTCTAGCCGTTAATTCCTCACTAAGTACATAGATAACCACAGATACACTACCTTCTCCTCAGCATCTGTCTATTACAAAGGAAGCAAAACAACTGCTGTATGTTTCTATCATTTACTCATCGTTGCTACACTCTACAATGTCGCATCTATATACACTTATATGAGAACCCCTTTCTTTTCCCCGCTGCCAGATCAAAGGAAGCCCACACGCAAGTCTTCTCTATTTGAAAGAAGCTTTTCCAGCCATACGATGTTCCACAACAGGTACCCCCATACATCGTTTATAAATTCTGACTTTCCTACCCAACAATAAAGCCTGTACATGCACATCCATTGCTTCACAAGTTAACTAAACTACTTTTAACATATTAGTCTGATGCTTACACGTGTTAAGAGTATTAGTGGTATTTCCTATTGTTCTAGGGTTTAAGCTTGTGTCCCTTTGTACTCTATATATTGCCCATTGGACTATTGCAATAGACACACAATTTGTTCCTAAAATGGTATCAGAGCAAGGTTCAACCCCTAAACTCTAGTAGCAGCCCACTTATCTTCCGTTGCTGCTGCCCCGGGGGGAGCAATCTCCACTCTTCGGGGTGGCCTCTCCTAGCTGCAGCAGCAGCATCGCCCAACAGTCGCCATCTTCCGCCGTCGCATGGCAAGCCTCCTTCTCCAGCCGGTTTCACCGCTGGAGGTCGACACTACTCCGAGCTCCGTGCGACTCCTCCCCATCCGAATCTACCGTCGCCGCTTCCTCTGCCTCTTCTCCACCTGGATCTGTCGAGCTCGCCCGAAGCAGCGCCTCCTTGCCCAGATCTGGTCTCTCCACCAACACCTTTGCGCCATCCGGGGCCACGGCCGCGGCCGCCGCCGTTCAGATCCGCCCTGGATCAGGCTGCCGCCACCTCAGCTCTCCTCCGAGCCTCCCAAGGCCCTAAGCTCGAGATCCAGGAAGGAGGAGACTCGGTTGGAGGTAGAAGAGAGAAGGGAGCCGCCTCCAATGGCGGCTTCAGGGGAGTGACGTCGATGAAGGGTGGGTACGACACTGACGCCACCTCCACAACCGGATCCACGCTGCCCGAGCCTCTCGAGCTCCTCTGCTCGAGCTCCCAGCTGCGCCTTCCTCAGATCCGGTCGGATCCGGGTCTCTCCGTCATTACCACCCTGACCTCGTGCTCGCCACCGCTCCGGATCCGCTGCCAACCTCCCCGAGCCGCCTCCCCAAGCTCTTGCTCGCGCGGGCCGCCTTGGTATCGTCGAGAGAGGGGAGGTGGAGATTGAGAAAAGAGGGGGCGAGTCAGAGAGTCGGTGGAGACCGAGAAGATCTGGATTGCTGCGACACACAGAGATATGGGGTGATATGAGAAGAGAGGAAGTGGAAGGGGAAGTAGGAGGAAGGAAGTTGCTGCTAGGAATTTGAGCCTGCAAATTGTTGTTCCTGCTAGTTATTATTGAGTTCGTCTAAGTTGTGCGAGTCCACAAATGTGTCAGTTAGTCGATTGTTTCCTGGCTCACGCCTTTCCTTCTCGCATGGCCGCAGCCGCCACTCCTCTCTGAGCAGCTGCAGATCGTAGAAGTCTTTATGATGCCGCCGCTTCTCTCTGAGCCGCCGCCCCGAGCTTCTAAGGCCACTGCGCTTCTTCCGCACTGTGCCTCTGTTGCGTTTCTTGTGCACTGTGCCGCCGCCGTCTTGGGCTTCGATCTGCGCCGTCACGCTTCTATCTTTTCCATTTTGGCTTGATTTGACAACTTTCTCTATTAATGTCGGTTTCATCATTTTCTTCGTCATATTGTCACGGTCAACTTTGCTCCTGCTTGTCTCTACTTTCTCAGCCCATGCACCTTGTGCTTTATGGGCTGTCGCACGACCCCAGATTGGAGATCTTTTGATACTCGGTATATTTTCCAAGAGCTGCACGCTACGACGACATTTTCAAGATTCGGATTTTGGATTTTCCATATTGTAGTGTAAACCCTTTCCAAATGCAATACTATTGCATACGCCTTGCATTTGAGAGGGGGAGGGTGTTAAGGGTATTAGTGGTATTTCCTATTGTTATAGGGTTTAGGCTTGCGTCCCTTTGTACTCTATATATTGCCCATTGGGCTATTGCAATAAACACATAAATTGTTCCTAACAACACGTACATACTTACATGCAATTTCCTTTCTGACTTTACAACCTACAGATAGTCAGAAAGAAAGCCCCCGCTCCACTGACGATCCAGCCTCCTCTAGACCTGAAAAAAAAACCGAGTTAGTCTCCGATAATATAGGGCTGCAGGTTATTTTCCACTATCGTTTCTATCTTCTTAAATCTTTACATAGCTTAATTATATTTTAGTAGTAATCTTCTGGTGCTACTACATGGCTATACTTGAATTGTATTAAAGATGCAAATACTCAACATATCTTACTCTGCTTCGTAGTAAAAACCTATAGATCTATAACGTTGTTTTCTCACGCCGCTCCTTACATCCATATGTAACATACATATGAAATTTAGTCACCCCTATTTACAACTTATTACACAAAGTTCCCGTTGTGCAAATCTTATATTGTGTAGCTCAGATTTTGCTCCATCCGTGGATATTGCCGCTCTCGAATCTTCTAAAAAGGATCGCTCATCCAAGAAAGCCAACTAAATAGAGGTATATTGCTCGTACTCTCTTATAGAACAAATTCTGCATATTATTTTTCCTGTATACAGACTCATGCCGCCGCATTGTTTTTTTGCTCTACATATAATCATCTACCTCTTTTCTAAATTCAATCAACTATGTTAACGTCGATTCGTCCGTACTCTACACTACTTTCTTTTTTGAAAACACACACTACGCATTTTGTTGTCCATATAGATTATATTCCCACCGTATTATCTGTACTCTAAATTGTATTATCTCTACTCTAAATTGAATTAACTGTGTCCGATCTAAATTACATCAACTATATTAATATTCGATTATCTCTACTCTACACTAAATACCTGTTCCAAATATTCTTACCAATCATATCTAGCTAACTCAACTATATATATATATTTTTTGCATCGGACTCTACGAAGCCACCTGATGTGACACAGCTTTTGTTTATCTACTGTTGCGCCCAGTTTTGCCGTGCTCTCCCTATCAGTACCATTTCTATTGCCTACTTTATGTTACTATGACCAAATTATGTATTGTACATGTAGTTGTATGCTGCTGCCTATAAAATTCTGGATAATGTGGTACATCTTCAAGCTTAAGTGCACACAATGTCTTTTGACTAATCTCCAACACTCACATATTTCTTCTTTATAAGTATCTCAATTTGTTCTTGCTTGCTTGTTTCATATCGTCTTCCACATTATACTCGGGTGTTCTATTCAAATGAAGTCAGTCGACAGGTGCCTTTACTGCTATAAGCTTACAAACCTATATAATGCTACCTATATCTACATTTCAGAATACAATGTAGCACTTTATCTATTCCGATACAATAATGTACCAAATTAACACATTAGTACTATACCGTTCAAACACACTTTTTTTTCCGGTGCGTTATTAATAGCATATTTCATCTATGCTTTGCTACATCGTCCCAGGCATCCTACCCACACATTTCTCTTTGGTATCTTTTAGTTAGTCACTGATGATTAAATTCTATCAATATCCTATTTTAGTTCTTATATATCCCAGTTCTTTTTTTTCTCCATGCTACTTTCTTTTCTTCACTAATATATGATACGGGCGCGCTAATGCGCGCACAGGTATCTAGTTCTATTGAGATCAGCACCGCACACTTATTATCTCAATTACACACACACACAAAAGGCAGTAGCATGTAGAATAAAAAGGTATAGATTGCATATGTACCGCTTGAAATGAGTGACCCCGTGTAGCTGTAATAAAAAACCTAAAATAAAAATGCATTACCTACGGTTAGGAGTTTTACCTGATAATAGTAGAGCATCAGTTAATAATTTAACATCAATATATAAACAACAGAGGAAACCCACGATAATGATAATAATAATTTCATATGCTATCTATATCTAAAAAATAAAGCTCTCAACTGAATATGTATACACATTTCATACTGATTTTACAACATCACATGTAAAAGACGTACGGACCAATTGAAGACAGCTACTTTACCAGAAACAAATTGTACCCAAACTGACGAAAATATGTGAAGATATCGCTCGACCCATGAGGCTCGAAATTAATTCATTCAAAGCCGTGATTTGTAACGAAGGGGTAAAACCTTAGGACGATATCTAGGTTGCAAATAAGTCCTACTAAATAAGGCTGGCAGCAAATAGGAAATAGCAAGGCATCAACACAAAACGACACGCTAAACCCTTACAAAGGAGACAACACAGACAATTAATGAAACCAAAGAACGGAACACATCAGAGCAGAGCTTCAATGCAATAGTATAGCTCTCTTTTATCCTGTGAAACACTCCTATGGACTCAAACATATTATCTGCAAGAAACATAAACAATTCATAATTAGTAAAAACTTCCAAAGAAAAAAGGGCAAACAACAATAGAATTTCACAAAAGAAATGCATTGGCATTTGGAATGGGTGGAACAAAGAGTCCCATGTGTGTGTAAATGTAAATGAGTAGCATATGGACATCAAACATGGCAATTATCTGACAAAACATATAAGCAAAATTTAATATAGCTATGGTTGCATAAAGTGAAATCAACTACCTATATCAACAAATCTGTAAACTGAATGATAAAAGGGCAGATAAGATGCTCTCACTGAAACACTACGGTGTCATGGACAATTGAGGTGCACATCTGATATGCATCCATATATCAAAGTAGAAGTATCTGAACATCTTTTAATCTTGTTTTCAAGAAATATCTAGTATTGTTGGTACTAATAGTTGTAATGGTATCTTTATAAATCAGAAAGTTTATAGTCAGCCGACGAGGATTAAATTCCCGAATATTAATTTATTCTTTATTAAAAGCCACATAATCCTTGTGGTCGTAAACCCTATACTCAACGACCCCCCGTGGTCGTGATGATTCTAGGGATGCTTCATGAGTACCCTGGTCGGAGGGATCCTGTACCCATTGCTCGACCAGTTAGGTCACTCATAAGAATCTTTGAATTGGTTCCAGGTATACTTGTCCTGTGTGATGAATCGAACATGTGCCTTATTCGTTTCAAACCACACGACGTTTTACAGCACTAAGTCACTAATAGTAACTACTACACTGTCGTCAACACTAACTAGCAATCAGTTGGTGTTTTGTTAGTCACAGCCGCTTCTCCGACCAAACGCGTCACTTCTAAAAGGTGTCTTTTCTGAAAGTAACTGACACCACTTCGTTGGTATTTAAAGGTGGACGACGATGACGATGAGGAGGGGTTCTAGACGACAAGTTCAACACAACCAATTGGATTTGATCATCAACACAACTGAAGCATAGTATAGTTTTCAGTGTAAATAGGGCTAGTTTGTTGTCTTTCCGAAGACACCCCTTGTAAAGAGCTAGTTCATAACAATAAAGAGCATTCCTATTTCTCTCAAGAACTCTTTGTCATTTTCCTCATTTTATTTCGTAAGATTGGCGACTTAATCGTCGACAGCTGGCGCCATCTGTGGGAAACTATGCATTGAGTTCTTGAAGTCTTCTTCACTCATGAATCCTCATTTAATCTCCTTCTACTTCATTATCGCTTATGCGATCATGGCAGGGACTTGGGATGAGGAAAACTGGTTCAATTTGGCGGACTACTTCAACCTCGATATGGACGCATACCTTCGCGCCATGGAGCACGATGCAATGTCATCATCGTCCTCTCCCGTCGCGGACTCTCCGATCGCTGAGACCAGCGAGATTGACCGGATGGAAGAAGATTCGCCGTCACAATCAGTGGCACTCCCAGAGGAACTGGTCACCCTGATCAGTTCTGAACATCCGAACTGTTGGGTCACGGGTAGACTACAATAGCACAAAACAAAAATTCTACCATGCAATCAAGGAGCCTCTACTAGTAATAGATCACGATATTACCACTAGACACGTCGACTCGTAGCGGAAGTAGAGTCGATGTAGCGAGTTGATGCACTAGTGGTCGTACTCGCCGCACGTCTTCTCCTTCTGCTCCTGTGATCGTCACGAGTTGCGGATCGTCCTAGTGCTGATGCTTCGCAACAACACCTCCAAGGTATCCACACATACGGGGCAAGGACACCACGTGCTGGAGTGCTAGCGCCTGCGGCGTGGTTGAGGAATGCGTGGCTATTAAGGTTTCGGGAGTTCTTTCAAAAGATGATCATCTCATCCCATGCCACCGCCCCTCTATATATAGGCATTCATGATGGGTCTCAAACTTGAGGCCCATTAGGAACTCGTGGCCTACAAGAATTCGGATCACTATCCAAATCAAATCCTAACCCTTTAAGTGTGTGACCCTATAGGTTCATGCGTAATCGGTTGTGACTCGGAAACTCTTTTTCTACCACGAGTCGTTAGCGGTACCTAGCAGGACATTACTATTCTCGAACACACATAGAATATATTGGACGAACCTTAATGTAATATGATGTACGACTAGGTCCTTATCACTTACGACCAGCTCGTATCTAGTCACGACCAGTCTATATTTAGTCTCGACCAGTTCGTAACGTCCTTACGACCGAGTTTCGACCACTTAGTGATCATGTTTGACAAGCCTACGACTAGCTCGTATCTCCATACGACTAGTTCGTATCTGATCAAACTGAACGACCTACTCGTGTATTCTTCCTTCGCCTCACGATATCTGGTTGAACTCCAGGTAAGATATTATGTCATCCATGGACTGTTCAATACTTTCTCGATCAAGTGTCGAATAATATTATGTGGTCGACACTTCGACCACAAGTGGCATGGCTATGCACTTTCTTTATCTGACCACAACGAGGGGCCCAGAGATATCTCTCCTGTTATGATAGGAAGGGCAAATCCTATATCCGATCAGTCATATTCCTCCACTTGTTTTATAGTATACCCGAAAGCTACCTTTATAACTACCCAATTACAGAATAGCGTTTGGCAACCCCTAAGAGTATTATTACACATGTAGGAAACCATACTGATATCAGGTCTAAGGATTATACATCATCATTGCTTGAGATCAACTGATGACACATGAAATTATAACAATCTCAACAGTGCCTCAAGGTGGGTCAAACCAACACCATATTCTCTAACATGTGTCCATATTTTTTATTTGATATCTCCATATCTATGACCTGTGAAACATAGTCATCAACCAATACATATGCTAGTCTATTCATGTGTTCTCATATGTTTCCGACTAGGGAATGTTTAAGAATAATTATCGCGGAAATATAGATTTTCACAATTAAGTCACATACTTGATAATAAATATTAATAATATTATTCTAGGAATAAGATAACATATTGTCCAATCTATGAACATAACAAAATATAATTATCTCTATGATTGCCTCTAGGGCATATTTCCAACACGAACACCTCTGCAAGCCTGATTCTTCCGACCAGCAAGAACGGTGACAAAAGCTCGGCATCGCAACCAAAGGGTCAATGTACTCTCGATACGGTCATGGGTGACCGATATTCATCGATGGCTTCTATGCATTCAGAGGCCTGATCGATACCTGGTAACGGTGTCAATGGAATTGCCATCGGTCGAAGGCCCGATGAAGATGATAAAACTCAGCGTCCGATCAGGTATCCGTCGGATCAGACAAAGTTCACCACGAAGCCCACCAGAGGTGGTAATCACAAACTGTTCTCCATTGTGGACACTTTTTGCCGAATCAGTGGAAGGCTCTCTCTTAGTTACAATGGGAGCTTGTCGGGAGATTGCTGTTGGAGGCACGAGGTTAACACGATCGGTGATACCAATCAAGATGTCGTGCACGATCCTTCGCAGTCTAACCTGCCAGCATCCATTGGTGGAAATGGTGTAGAGATTCTATCGCCAACCCGGGACAACGGAGGCAATAGAACTGGTGGACATCAATCGGCTAATCCACCTGTTTCTACCCCACTGCGCATGATGGGTCGAATGGAACAAACCAGAGGGTCAGATGGGAATTCGAGTCATCGAACACCTTCTACTAACGGGAATCCTTCAAGACCATCGATAACAATCCAAAACCTGCAATGAGTCTACAATATCTTAAACAATCCGGACCCTGCTCTAGCAGAGACTTTGGGATATATTCAACTTGCAGGATAGGTATCGGAGATCCTCCAGCAGACCATGTGGCGTACAGAGATGTATAGGGAACAAAGGAACTCACAAAGTCATACCTTGACTTTTTCCTGGCGTTCCTCCCAAAGTAGGGGACATAATGGTCGAACTGAAGATTGTTCGATTCTTAGACCCCCTCGAAGATTCTGACAAGGAAGACACGAGGTTAGATGGCTCTTTTATGAAGCCACTCCTCCTCTTCGTCGCGAGGAGCGATTACTTTGTTCAGGTGATCTTTGACATCACCTAAACCAAACGACTGGTCGGAGGCATCATAACAATGTCCATGACCGGATTGAGACACTAGATACTTAGTATGCTAACCTAAGAAATAGGTCCCCAACTGATTATAATCCGGCTCCTTTTCAAAGGTGTCACGACTCCATTACGGGCTGCCGAGCATTTTCGGTAGGACTCCAAACAGTACGCTGACCAGATAAGTTTTGACCAGCAAACATGGAGAAATTCAATGGGACACATAACCCATTAGAGTTCCTCCAAATGTGTACTACCACCATCAGAGCTGGTGGTGGTGATGACAACGTGATGGCAATTTCTTGCCCACGGTACTTGGATGATCTGCCCGGTCTTAGTTGCTCAACCTACTGGTCGGATCAATCTACACCTAGGAGCAACTCTGCGACCTATTAATTGTGAACTTTCAGGGGACTTACGATCGCCCCGGAAAGGAAGATGGTCTTCATCGGATCCGGCAGGAACCAAATGAAACTCTTTGATAATATATCAAGAGGTTCAGCCAGGTTTGTAATTCTATTCCTGAGGTCACCGATTCCTCTGTCATCTAGGCTTTCAAATATGCAACCGCTAGTGAGGCGGTCAAATAAAACAAGGCTATTGATCGAAAAGAGAAAATCCCTCAACCCGGTCTAGATAAACCAGAGAAGAAACATAAAAAGGCTCTTAAAGGTAAGAACAATTGCAAGCCCAAAGAGGTCCTTGCAATTCCAGAAAAGTTTACCAAAGGAAAGAATGATTATTCCGGTCGTAACAAGGCAAAAGCTCCAACCGATGAGTACAAAAAGAACAAGAAGTGGTGTCCACTTCAGCAGGCGGCAGGGCATGATTTGCGCACTTGCCGAGCCTGGCAAAAGAAGCTAGAAGACTACTATTTAGGTAATGGTCCTTTTCCCTCCATACAGGAAATTAGAGAACTAAGCTCCAAAAAAGACAAGGATGGCGATGATGAAACGGAGTATCAGGAGCCACATCACACCATCGACATGATCTTCGGTAGGTCTTCCTCATATGAATCCAGGTGCCATCTGAAAGCTGTGGGGCAGGAAGTGAACCTCGCCGAATCTCCGATCACCGTCAAGCCATCCAGATGGACGGAGATAGTCATCTTCTTCAGCAAAGAAGAATGTCCTATCCCTTCAACTCGACTAGGTAGGTTCCCTATCGTTGTAGAACCTACTATAAATAATTGCAAAGTTAATCGAGTTTTGATAGATGGTGGCAGCTCTCTTAATATTTTATTTATGGGAGCATCAGAAGAAATGCAAATTCTCAGGACAAAAGTAAAGCCTATGAAATATGCCTTCCATGGTATAGTTCCAGGATCTACTGCTAAGCCGATAGAGCAACTTTTCCTACCGGTTACATTCAGAAGAACATATAACTTTCGAATAGAGAAGATTTCCTTTGATGTAGTAGACTTTGAAACTGCATACAATGGAATTCCTGGTCGATCGGCATTGGCAAAGTTCCTGATAGCTACGTATTACGGTTATCAGAGTTTAAAAATGACAGGGCTAAAAGGGGTTGTTACTGTTCGAGGCGACATAAAGATGGCTTATGCATGCAATTGTAAATCCCTAGAACTGGTCGATTAACTTCCGACCAGGGATTCTAATCCACCTTCCATGCATGCCAAGCACTCAAGACCAAAAATGACCCCAAAACCCTCCGACTAGACCAAGGAAGTTCCGCTTGACAAGAACGCTTCTCCAGAAAGCATCAAAGCATCGTTTGGACTCGGAAGTACTAGTGCAACCGCCCGAAAGGTACTGGTCAGGACAGGACTCGATCATAAATAGGAAGAGTCGCTCGTCTCCTTCCTCTGAACCAACTCAGATGTATTCACCTGGTAGGCATCCGACATGCCTAGAGTCCCTAGGGAGGTGATCGAGCACAGTTTAATTCTCCAGCCTGACAAAAAACTGATCAAGCAGAAGCTAAGGTGCTTTGCACATGATCGGAAGGAGGCAATCCAGTCGGAAATTGACAAGCTTCTCAAGGCTGGATTCATTCGTGAGGTCGACCACCCAGAGTGATTCGTCAATCCTGTAATGGTTAGAAAGGCCAAAGGGAAATGGTGAATGTGTATCGATTTCACATATCTTAATAAAGTTTGTCCCAAGGATGATTTTCCCCTTCCACGTATCGATCAACTTGTAGACTCTACTTTCGAGTGTGAGTTGTTAAGTTTTTTAGATGCATATTCAGGGTACCATCAGATTAATATGAGTTAAGATGATAAAGAGAAAACTTCCTTCATCACGTCGTTTGGTACTTATTGTTATATCAAAATGTCATTCGGTCTTAAAAATGCTGGTGCTACTTTTCAAATGTTAATGCAAAAAACCTTTGGTCCGCAGATAGGTCGGAATTTAGAGGTCTACATTGATGACTTGGTCGTAAAAAGTATCAATGTTGAAGATCATGTCTCCGATCTGCAAGAAACTTTTAATAACTTAAGAAGACATAGCTTTAAGTTCAATCCTGAGAAATGTGTGTTTGGGGTTTCTTTTGGAAAGCTTCTTGGATTCCTAGTTTCAACTAGAGGGATTGAAGTTAATGCAGGAAACATAGCAGGCATCGAGCAGATTCGCCCTCCGACCACAAAGAAAGAAGTTCAAAAACTAACCGGTTGTATGACAGTGCTAAGTCAGTTCATAGCACGGTTATGAGAAAAAAGATTACCTTTCTTTAAACTTCTTCAAAAACACGGAAGTTTCGAATAGACTAAAGACGCAAATGATGCCTTTTAAGAGCTCAAAAAGTACCTTATGAATGCCCCAATCTTAGTATCTCCGAGATTGTGAGAAAAATTATTAATATACTTGGCTGCAACACCACAGGTAGTCAGTGTTGTATTGGTCATTGAATCTTACATGGACCAAAGGAACGATATCCATATGTACAAAAATTGCTATATGGCCTCCTTATGGCTTCAAGGAAACTAAGGCGTTACTTTTAGGCCCACAGAGTGGTCGTACCAACTAGATATCCTCTTGGTCAAGTTCTCCAAAACAGGGAATCATCAGGACGAATAGCGAAATAGGTGGTCGAACTTGGGGGCTTCGACATCCATTTCATTTCACGAACAACAATAAACTCTCAGGCTTTAGCAGAATTCATTGTCGAATAGATGAACCCTGAACCCACCCAAGGGCCCGAGTACGAATACCATGAGGAGTGGACAATGTACTTTGACAGTTTCTTAATGCTAAAAGGCTCGGGGACTGGAGTTGTCCTAGTATCTCCTACTGGAGAACACATCAAATACGTCATTCAGTTAAACTTTCTTGCTACAAATAATGTGGTGAAAAATAAAGGTTTACTGGCAGGACTCCGAGCAGTCAGAGCGCTCGAGATTCGCATATTACTAGTGAAAGATGATTCTTAACTAGTAGCGAATCAAGTTGGGAAAGAGTATCAATGCTCAAGTACCAAGATGTCATCTTATTTGGCGGAAGTACGAAAACTCGAAAATCACTTCTTCGGTTTCCAGATCCAACATATTCCTAGAAAGGAAAACTTTCTAGCAGACCAGTTGGCACAGATGGCTGTCTCAAGATCACCCGTCCCGCCCGGAGTTTTTCTCGAGCAACTAGATACACTCTCGGTGGCAGAGCATTCTGAAGATTCACATACTCTATTGGAGGCTCAATCCCAGTCGTGATTGGATGACATCAATCTACAATTATCTTCAGCATGGCACACTTTCTGAAGATGATGTAGAGGCTGATCGTTCAACTCGAAAAGCCAAATCATACACTCTGATCGAATGTACCCTATATAAACGGGGAGCTCACGGAGTGTTGATGAGATGCATACCTCAAACGGATTGTATACAATTACTATCTGATATACACGGATGAGTCTGTGGAGCACATCATTTATACAGAACTCTGGTCGGTAAAGCCTTCAGGCAACGATACTACTGGCCAATTGCCCTTCATGATGCAAAAGAACTTGTGACAAAATGTGTACAATGTCAATTTCAAAGTCGGCAAGTACATCAACTGGCACAAGCTTTGCAAACAATACTTCTTTCTTGGCCTTTTGCAACCTGGGGATTAGACATTTTGGAATCTTTCTCAAAGGCACCCCGGGGCTTTGAATTCCTTTTTGTCATGATTGATACATTCACAAAGTGGATAGAAACCGAACCAGTTGTTAAAGAAACAACTGAAGCTGCCAAGAAATTTATTACACAAAATGTGATCACACGATTCGGTGTACCCAGTCGTATAATCATAGATAACGGTACCTAGTTCTCGAACGGGAATTTTCAGGAATTCTGCAAGGACCTAGGTATTAAGATACATTATGCTTCCGTAGCTCATCCACAGAGTAACGGGGCAGTCGAGTAGGTTAATGGTATCATAATACAAGGAATAAAATACTAAGTTTTCAACCAATTAATAAAACAGTCAAGAACTTGGGTTCAAGAACTTCCCTCTGTATTATGGGCTGTTTGGACCACGACCAGTTGTGCGACCGGTGAAACACCATTTTTTCTAGTTTATGGTGCTGAAGCCATGCGTCCAAAACTGGAAATCAGCTCTGCTCGAACTGATTGTTATGACTATGACAATCAGACAGAATAACAAATCGATGACATCAATTTCATTGAAGAAAGACGAAACAAAACCTTAATACGTTCGGTAGTTTACCAATAAGCCATGAGAAGGTACCACAGTCATAAGGTGCAACCTCGCAGTCTATCTGTAGGTGATCTGGCTCTCAGAAAAATTCAAAGCCAGGCAAATCGCAACAAGCTTTCGCCAAAATGGGAAGGTCCTTACACTGTGGTCGAAATAACCAGACTAGGTTCGGTACGACTTGCCATGTCCGATGGGTGTGTTCTAATTCTTTGAATATTGATCAATTGTGTAACTTCTATGTTTAAAATATTCTTTTCAGTTTTTCATTTCAATAAAGAATCATTATTTCTTTACTTACCAATGAGTGGTGTTATTTATATTTCGATTATACATTCCTTGGTCAAACATTATTGTGTCTCAAATCATCAGAGATGATTCATTTTCCTCTGACATCCTTCTGAAGGATATCTTTTACTTATGGTTTTGACACAGCTGCCAAATGCCATAAGGGTCCTTATCGTGATCATTACAAAAATGGTTCTCACAAGCGACCTCACACTCTGTTCTCACAGAAAAGAAGTAAAAGAAGCGAAACACAGACAACTTGATATAGTTACCTACATGCTTAAGAGCTTAAAGATTTTCGTTCTTTATTTCAACATTCTACTCTCCTCTTGTTTTTGCTACTGGTCGAGACACGAAGAACCTCCTAGTCGAAATCTCTCCTCTTTGCATGTGGTCCTGCCCATCGGAAGGAGTTTCCTAGCGAAAGCCTTTTTCCTACGATCTTTGCTGCCAGTCAGAACTTGAGTATGAGTACGCTTTGCGAAATATCAAACATGTCTTTAGTTCTTAGAACTTTTTACGACCAACTTGGATAATACATATAAATAAGACCACTTATCGGGTTTTTTGCATGCATTTTTCATAATATCTTATCATTCATATCATCAAATACAAGTTTCAAAACATCTTTTGACCATACAATGCACTATATGGTATTTCGATTATGGAAATAGATCTAAGGTTAGTCGAAATCATACACTGGTTCTGACTAAATTGGTTTCCTAGTATTAACTAGATCATTTTTACAACATAATTAGGGCATACTTTGTACAATGGTCACAATGGTCACAAGAAGTGTTCTTTTTTCTTAGTCTACTGCTTCCTTAGTTAAGTTCTTCTACTACACAAGCAGTCAGGGGCTAGGAAATATGTGAGTACACGAGTTGAAAGATAAATGCAAACTTTATTGATGACAAAATGTAAGTCTTTACATTTTTTTCTTTACATTTACATGTTTACAATCAACTATTCTTCAGGACCAGCAGACTGGTCGCTGCGGGATGGAGACCCCACCTTTATCTCTTCTACAACATTTTTTCGAGGGATTTTACTCCTTCGAAGTACTTGGCTGCTTCCTTCTTCGAGCAATTCAACAACTTGGAGATTGATCGAGGGGTCCGAGGCACACACACATGCGCGCACGTGCACGCCCACATGCACCCACCCACCCACCCCACCCGTTTCGTATTCCTGGGAGTATGTACTCTCACTTCCAATATCACTTGAACACATATTATACTTTTTTTTTATCACTTTCAGTATGCTTAAATGCCAATTATAAGATACTCCAATGTGACTTGATTAAAAATTTTCATTGGAGCCCTTTACCCTTTTTCATATATAAAAGAAGTATATACATAAATTTTGCTATAAAAAGTGGACTTTAATAATAAAAAATTCGTAAAACTCACTTTGGGGTATCTTATAATCATTATCTGAGTATGTTCAAATAGATAAAGAGATATCATCTCACGATTTAAGTGGTATGTAAGAAGTGGGAGTACGTACTCCGAGGAGTACCATACCGTTTTCCTATATATATATATACACACACACACACACCACTGATAGGGATATTGGTTGCAATTGATAAACATTAAAGAGAATTATCTGCTCTGTGCGTGTAGTGTAATGT
This sequence comes from Phyllostachys edulis, assembly GCA_036346405.1. Lineage (NCBI taxonomy): Eukaryota > Viridiplantae > Streptophyta > Magnoliopsida > Poales > Poaceae > Phyllostachys > Phyllostachys edulis. Next base: position 7,428,213 of record CM070567.1, on the reverse strand, counting down.
TTGAGAAGAGTTAATAATAGGTTCATAGTGTAATAAGTGGAAGTAAAAGTAAAAAAATGAAACACTTCAAATAAAATTACAAATGTTTGTGAGTTCAAATCAAATCACAAAAAGGTGGTCAATTATGCATGTTTTTTTTCATTAGCACATTATGTAGTACCGGTTTATACAATGTTCTATATATTAGAAAACTTCAATTAATTAACCTTCCACATTCCCCAAAAAATCCGAGGTGTTCTATTAAATAACTTTTCATCTCTTCCTCCATCCTTTTTTTAACTCTATTTCTTATGAGAATTCAATTGCACGGTCTGTTGCGTACGGCATGACCTTAAGACTCAAAATAAGAGTGAAAATAATCTTTGATCCATTTCTTTATATGCGCTAACATTTTTCCAACTTGTGAATTTTGCACATTCGAGTGTAGTTTGATTTTGTTAGTGGAATTTTTTTGCTGTTTGTTTGAAGCATCAACTAGTCATTTATGTACCAATTTGATATTTATTGGTATTTTTTTTCTTCCAGTTTCTTGCTAATTGTAGCGCGCAAATTTAGTATCAAAGATAATGCAAACTGTGTTGAGCCTTAATGTCATGCGTAGGTAACATCCATTTAAATCGTATTCTTATGAGAGAGAGAGAGAGAGAGAGAGTTCAAAATGAATGGGGAAAGAGATGTGAATTTATTTAATAGCACAACTTGGATTTTTTTCGGGATTGTGGATGGTTGATTAAGTGGAATAGGTTGTGATATGTTTTGCTGGATCGTATTCTTTTGTCTTTTGCTGAAAAGTTTTCATAGATAGCAGTAAGCGAGATGGCGTCCGTAGAGTCTTTGTCGCCGTCATCGAAAGGGGTACATAAGCGAGATGGCAGAGGAATATCGAAAAGGCCTGAGAGCAGAATGACCATCATGGAGGTCACTCCTGTTGGGGTCCCTCTGCATCCCAAGAAAGCAGCGATAGCATTCCGAACCACCTGCGGGATAGTTGAAAGGGAACGGGTCCCTATTACCATACCAAGCTGGAAGTCTCTGACAGATGAAGAGAAAGAGCAACTGTGGGATGAAATTTCAAGGTCGTTCGAGATCCCAGCAGAAGGCCAGGGACTCGTGCGACAGTAGGCGTTCCTCGCGATGGGAAAAGCGTAGAAGACCTTCAAGAGAATGCTTGTCACGGAGTACGTAAACAAGGATCGGACGCCATTCACAAAGTATCATTTCTTGTCACCAGATACATGGGACGTCTTTGTGCGGATGAAGACAACGGCCGAATTTTAGTAGTAAAGTGCAGCACACAAGGCTATCCAGACACAAAACACTCACCCCTACCGACTTGGCACCGCTGGGTATGCGGGTAAAATCCCGCAATAGAGGAGGGAGAACGAGGAGGCAATCCGGTGGGAGGCTTCCCCGGCATTTGCCGGGATCACAGATGAGCGCGCTCGAAACTGGTTAAGAGCAAGGTCATCAACCACGTCTTTGGGCGCCATCTCTTTCGTAGACGCGGCTGACGAGGGAGTGTCCCAACGTCTGATAAGATATATCGAACTACCTAGTTGTTAATAAGTCCATAGCTTCATAGGATCTAAAATAACATGATGGCCTCTTGGAGCAAACATTAAGTACCCAATCTTTCCAAGGCTCCTTTGAAGGGATATACTATCCACAGCCCTGGAAAACAAGGAGCACCTGGGTCGCATGCGAGGCCTTGGGGTTTACGTACCTTGGAGGCAGGGATTCCTACACGACTCTGAGGCGTATAGGAGTAGGAAGAGATCCAAGGCCAAGCGCTAGGAACAGTTGAAAGAGGAGATTCGTGCGTAATTTCAGGACGATAACATCATTACATGAACAAATGAATCAAGTCCTCAACCACCATAAGCCGCCCCTCGTTATTTTGGGGAGCCACCCTCAACGCCGGAGTAGGCAAGCCCACGCCACTTTCTGAACATAGCGACGTCCAATTACCTATCGACGACATCCAGGTAATGTACATCTCTGGAATGCTCTAAAGATAGACCTGTAGGACGCCTTAGCTAATTGTGTATCGTTTTGTAGGAGCCCACGCCTTGCAAGCTCCAAGTGAGGCTAGTTGGGTCCATTTCTATTGAGGTTGGACGGGGCATGACGTTTTCATATTAGGAAGGGACAGTGCTACACGGTGCCCAGCTGACGCAGGGTTATGCCAAGGTCTAGGTGGACATGGTACATGATATTTTCATGGTCGTCCCGCTGGAGAAGCCCCCGAACGAAGATATCATAACACTAGGGGATGCCGTGCACACTTTTGCCCAGTGGCCCAAGGAGGACATCGTCCTAGACCCTGCAGTGCCGCGATCTCCACACGACAATGCCTCTCCGACAAAACCCTAGATGACTCCACCTCAACCTCCGCTTTAGAAGGCCGCTGTATCGGCTCCCGTGGAGACGATGCCAAAGAAACAAGAAAAGCGTGACGAGTCGTCTCCCAGAAAGATGTATAGCAGGCGAGGTGCTAAGGCCAAATCGAAGAAGATTATAAGACGCCTCGCAAGCCCTGGACATTCTCCCTCGAAAGGGCGTTGGTCCCTGACACACTATTATCCCGCCTTGGAATGAGTTGTGGGAGTTTGCATGCCTGGTACATGTGGAGGACCACCGAGTGAAGGACAAACCGGCCTACTGGATTCACCGTCAGATACATGTAGAGGCATTTCCTCCACGAGTAGGGCTTTTTCGTCGTGGGCTTCGAAGACTTATTCAAACTATTCAACCTCGACGCCCTTGACGCCTCACTTCTACAATGCTGGACACTGTAAGTGTGTACAATCAAGTTCTGCAGTCACGTAATACCGATAAATGTCATAACTCATTGCTTATGTACAGATACATGATAACCGGTGGGTTTCTTCGACCCACAGTTTACCTTTGAGCAATGCCTCACCCAAGATGCATCCTATGTTGAGAATTACATAACGACGGGATTGCTTGCTCAGGGCAACAAAGGACTACATACGGGTGTCCTACAACCAGAAGTTTGTGCTTCACTACTTGCTATATAAATTTTATTTGTACTTTATACGCAACACAAACTTAGGTTTAATGACTATAGTGACATACATGAGTAGGTGGTACTGGATCCTTATAGTCATTGTATCAAAGTGGAACAAGGTAATATATCTTGATTCCCTACTCAACAACAACCACAATTTCACCCATGTGCAAGAAATACTCAACAGGTTTGCTCATTTCCTCTATACATAACTCTGTTGTAGTCTTCCTTCATTTGGAATGGCCGAGGATAACTTTTTGGAATCACGTAGGTCGTTCAACGCCTATATTGCCAAGGGAGGGAGACACGAGGAATCGAGCGCCACATTGCAACACGGGACATAATTTCCAGTGCCTACTACAACACAATAATCCTATATCACACTTCGTAATAATGCCCCTCGAACTGACTATACCTATATATGTAATTTTATTTTTGCAAAGGCTACCAAAGAACTATAAGGCAATGTATGTGCATTCTACGTTTGCCATCATATGCAGGAAATCATGAGTTCTAAGATGAATGATCCAGAGGTTTGTCAATCTCGCAATAATTATTTCCTAATTATCGATTTAAATATATATGATTGCTACTTTATTCCTCCTAGCGACAGGGCATGACAATCAATTCAAGTACATTCGATCTAAACGAACTCTCAGACATTCGAGGACAGCTCTCCACCTTCATCATGACGGAGATCACTCCGGCGACACCGCTTAATACATGTTCAAACAATTGATTCAATTGTAATTTACTTTGAGTTGTAATTCACTTATTTGTGATTTATTTGTTTTCTATTTGCTTGTTTTCAGATGGCATGCTAGCATTTTCTGAGGCTAGCCAAAAAACAGAAAAAAAATATTTAGGTATAGAATGAACAATCACAAACGGTTTTGTGGTATAAACCGTTTGTGAAGGTATACTATCACAGACGGCTACCACCAATAACCGTCTGTGATATGTAGGATATCACAGACGGTTCTCCAATCATATACGGTTAGTAAAAAGAACCGTCTGTGATGGCCGACGTATTACAGGTGGTTTTTGGTAGAAGCCGTAGTATGCCTTCATAGACGGCTTCGACCTAAAATCGTCTGTGTTGTGACTTATGACAGACGGCTCACAAACCTTCTATGATAACCGTCTGTTATCACAGACATATAAATTCAGACGGTTTAGAAACCGTCTGTGATGGCGATTTAGAACCGTCTGCGATAACCCTTTGTGTAGTAGTGACGTCGGCTGTGCCGCCACATACCCAACCAGTGGCGGACCCAGGATTCATTTTTAGCTATGGCGGCATTGCAAGCACGAGCCAAAGTGTATTACCCAAAAGTAAAATAACACATGCAAATTATATCGCAATTGCACCAATATGAACATATGACACTAAATGCTATCAAGTGAAGATAAAGGTAGGATATCGAGAAATACCTCACTAATGAAGCTTACTTAACAATTTGCCCGGAAGCTGAGCCGCTTGGTGCCTACGCCGCACCGCCCGCCGCCTGGCACTAATGCCTGCGTCGCTACACTGTGCCCACACCGCATCGCCCACTGCCCAGCACCAATGTTGCCACATGCCCACGTGCCCACGCCACATCGATTAGAACTGCAAGATAAAGGGAGTGTCAATTAATATTTTGCGGTTTATCGTGAAAATAGAGTTACTAGAAAGTAAATATCTAGTTAGTAGAAAATGACTCAAATGAGCACAATATGCAAAAGATTTCCATGACTAAACTCCTAAACTTAAAAATATATTTTAGTTAAAACTAGAAGATGTAAATGCACACCCATTTGGTGCATCAGGCACCTAGCATTATTGAGCAAAGGGGCATCCGAGGAAAGACGATACAAGGTAAACTATTCAGTTGTTGCAAAGGCAGCAAGCAGCTAGAGGCAAATCAAATCATAGCACTGCGATAAAGTCATCAATAATTCCTCTAGACCAAAAAAGAAAAGGAAAAAAACTATTCATAGCGAGAATTGTTTTGTTGTAGTACTGTTACCAAGCCCATCACTACTACTACCATACAAACCTGGCGGTGGTGAGTGATATGCATTAATATTGATTTAGACTGTGTATATGCTATTGCATTTAACCTTCAGTAAGACACCGCACATTTGTAAACTAACAGACGTTCACAACATTAACGGGCTACATCTACAAACTACAATGCCTTTGCAGACCGACCAGCTCACCACCACCAGCCAGCCAGGGGGGAGGCGGAAGGAGCGAGCTCAGAGTCAGGAGGTCATGAGCAACGCTTGGTGTCGCCGGCCACGCCGCCGCCTCAATGATCGGCGCGTGGCCGCCGAGGCCGGAGCACCCATGGCGTTACCCCTCACCCGGCGGCGGTCACATGGGCGCTTGAGGCTCGAGAGCAGAAAGGGAGGCGGAGTGCCCTGCTGCTCGGCGTAGCACCTAGAGGCCGGAGCCTCGCCGGCGGCTTGCACGGCGGCGGCTCGACACTCCATCTCCGGCCTCCCAAGTCTCGGTCTCACCAGCACCGGTTCTCCGTCCGTCTCTCGCGGCACCGCCAGATGCCCGGCCCTATTTGGCGCTGCTTGCCGGGGCCGCCTCGCTCACCCCGCCTCGCGCCTCGCCACGCCTGGCCGAGCTCGATTGATCTGGGATTTTGGTTGCGTTCGCCATCGCTCAAATTTCTTCGGTTTGGCAGTGGGGGTGAGGTGAGGGCGTGAGGGGCACTGGAATGGAAGCAGTGGGCACTTGGGCTGGCGCAATGGTGCTGGTGGCTGGTGGGCCACGACGCTGGAGAGATGCCAATGGTCGGCCCAGGTAGGCAGCGACTCTTACTTTTTCAGTTCTTCTCTTCTGATTTCATCTTCTTCGATGCCGGTGGCAGGTGCTTTGCTAGGAGCGAAAATACCAGAGGGGTAGGGGGATCGGTGATGGGAAGAAGGTCTGGCATCTGCCAGACCTTGCCATAATGGTGGGTCCGTACCCAACCCCATTGCCAGGAGAATCGTGAGCGGGTTTGTCTTGAGCTTCATCGACAGGAGAGACAATGAATAGACTGGCAGGCGATCACCACCTTTTGCTCCTGCTCCATAGCATGGTGAACACGCACGCACGCACACACGTCGGACGGAGAAACTATGCATGCTAGTCCACGCAATAGTTCACTGCGATGTGTAGCTTGAGTCCTGCTACGACGATATTACGGTACACTAGCGTTTCCACGCTGCATATGCGCCCCTAAAAAGGAGCGAGCCAAGGGCCTGGCGTGGGCCAAGCTCGCTCCTCCCGCAATGCCGAAGCAAAGAAACGATCACACGGCAGAGAAAGCAACAAAACTCAAATGAACGGCCAAAAAAAAACGACGACGTGGCCTTCTTTCTGCGAGAGAAGTTTGCCTCCAATTAAGACCGAAGGACTAGCGGGAGACCCGCGCGTTGCCGCGGGCAAAAAAGAAAATCTCATGTATGACAACAACTTGGGAGGTTCACGTGTGTTGTAGGTGTAAAAACCAAACACAAGTGAGGGGGTGGACGTCGGCCGTCTGACGGGCCGTCGTCCACGAGAGTAGAAATGACACGAGGGTTTATACAGGTTCGGGGTCCGAGAGGACCGCCTCTACTCTGTCGGTGAGCCAACGGGGTTACCTCCGAGAGGGAGCCCCCGAGGGCTCACCAGTTTTAATAGGTTGCTTTATTGCTCAAGAGAGCCATCCCTTTGAAAGGAGGGATACATGGTGTATTTATAGGCTTCCAAGCCTGTACAAATGACCAAAATACCCCTTGGGGGATAGCTACACTATGAGTACAAGTGAGGGGTATTATAGTCTTTCATGAGTATAACTGCATTTCTATGATCTGTATGCGAGTCTTCTTCAAGGCGGACCTCATCAGTATGATAGATGAATTATTCTTACAACAACGTGTGTACACATATATATTGCAGAAGTATCATGTATACAAAGTACACTTAAAAATTAGATAGAAAATACTATGATATACATTTGTGTGGTTGAATTATAGCAAAACCTGATCTGCCTCTGTCCATCCGATATATCACTTTTAGAGATCATACATCTAACTTGTCAGGAACAAAAATGCAATAGAGCAGAAAAAGGTAGAAACATAGTAGACGATATATCAGTAAGTATCTAAAGTAGTTAAAAAAGTTCGGAGCTAAGGGATTCCAGAATCTTGCATCTCCTTTGGAACCAAAATGATGTGTTGGCTGGTACTTTAGAATCCTTTTTATGAATAAGCATCTATCAGAAACGAAAGAGAGACCATCAGTGTGGAGGTTCTGACTTAAAAATGTAAAAGAAACATACAAGACCCTTCTTGCCGCTGCCGGTCGCCCGATAAATTTTGTACAACTGTTAGTTGAACAGCCATATAAATGCTTCCAGCCTATCACCGAAGTTGTCAGCCAATCTAGAGTCGCAAGCAATATACCAATATCAAAATCCTTTTTTCCTCAAGAACTTTAGCATTTTAGAAAGCATAAAGAGGATGCACAACTCAGAGTCAGATCAATCTTTTGATTTGGATGTCCCTATTCAACTGTAATGTCATCTATTATAGGTGCTAGTTTTATAATGAAACGGCAGACTACTATAGTTGTCTCTGTGCCTTGTGCATCCACAAACTGTCTAAATGAACCTGATAGTGCAGCTACAATCTTAAGTCTCAGGAAAAAAAGAGAACATGTTCACCACAAATTCAGAAGGAAAGCACATAAATATAGATGGCCGTAGTTTGGAAACTACAGAGCATTGCAGTGGTAGAAAGGGACTTACAGAAATAGTACAAGCAACGTATCCTGGATTCTCCCTGTAATCATATAGTCTTTAATTAATTTTAATTAGCCATGTCCATCGTAAGACATAGCTAATGCAGGAATGCCATATATGAATGCCTCCCTAATTTGTTGAGAGCCAATGATAAAGGGAAAAGAAAATATAATTTGTAAGAAGGGGTAAAGCATTATATATATACATGAATATAGGCAACTTGCTATGTTCCTATTCCCATCAAGGATGAGCTCAAGATCCGCATAATTGATCTAGCATCAGCAAAGTCAACATTAACCAAACCTGGCATCTGCAAACAAAAGAGAAGATAGAAGTAGAATACCATTAGAGATGCATACATCACATGTAATTGTCTTGTTGAAACATATTGAGCAGGTGACAGTAATATTCAAACAAAAGAGAAGATAGAAGTAGAATACCATCAGAGATGCATACATCACATGTAACTGTCTTGGTGAAACATATTGAGCAGGTGACAATAATACGCAACACTAATTGTAGATAGTTGTATATTTGGTCAGGGTTAAAATCTACATGACAACGTAGTGGTACAAAAATCTTCAGAACAGTGAAAATTTGTCTACTTGTTCTTAACTAAATATGGTCAATGACAAGAATAAAAGGTACCTTACATAAGATCTATCTTAGCATTTGATATACAATAGGAAATTGAACATAGGCTTTTGAGCTTCTCGCCTCTGTGCATAAGCTGTCTAATTACACTCAAAACTATTACTTACATTGCCACATTATTGGATATATCACTTGAGTAAAATAAGGAATGTTGTAGTATCTTACGGTGATCATACTTGAGATTCCACGAACACCCTGCTGGAGAATATCATCTGCCTAATTAAATGTTTCCGTGACAGAACTATATCATCCTGTTTGTGCTTCTTAAGAGGTACATGATGGACATTGCTGAGATGAATACTAACTAAAAGTTGAAGTCGTGGTTCAAAATAGAGTCGACTAACGCTTTCACGATAAACTTCGAGAAACAAACTTTGCCACTTCTTCGCATATGGTCCTAAGCGAAATTGTCAAGATAAGTGTTATTGTTCCTCAAAGGAAATAAATCCATTCTGAACAAATCAAGAAAAGAAGTTCTTGCAAACAAACCTTTAAATCCCGCCATGATGCGTAAGAAGGCAATCCCATAACCGTAATCGTGTGATATTGCAAATGATTAACTCGCATATAGAGAAATGAGCACTAAAATAAATTTTAACATCGACAAAAACCATACCACGGATTTCGAGTGCTCGACACACCACGGCGTCCTCCACCACCAAAGCCGCTTGAACGGTCATTGGAGGAACCATGACCTCTCTCACTATGAGCGTGTTCCACTCAGACATAAAAGTGGTCATTAGACGGACAAATCAAAGACAATGGACGGAAGAAGTTCTCAAATCTCTAATGTGATTACCCTTAGACGGTGTCCGCCAAAGTTGTAGCCGTCCTGTCTAGCAATCGATCTTCAAAGATCACGAGGATCTTCAAACTACAAAGTTAGCATAGTGGCTTATATTAGCGCTTAGACCCACAAAAAACTAAGGACTGCTTTGGAAATTTGATGAGGCGATTCTTTCTGGATATTTTGAAATATAGTTCATAAGGATACGAATCCGCACTTCTAACCAAACAGCCCTAAGCATTATCCAAAAATTTTGGGAGTATATTACCTCAACAAAAGCATAACCAAAGGCTTTGAGGAATCTTCAAGTCAATATCAACAATACGGCCATACTACACGAACATGACAAGGTTGATAATATTAGACCTCTACACAAAATCATACCCAAAAAAGCAATAATAACAAACAAGTACATTCTCAAGCGCATATCTTGACTTCAGATTCTTCAAAGCAGTAGAAAATCAACAAGGGGGATGCCTGAGGTGTCATGTTTTTCAATTCAATAACCTCCTCTTATTTATTTGCACGACCGCACCATATTATCATCTCAAATTCTCAATACAGGCCATTGATTGCATAAATCATACAAGATTTAAATTATTTAGGAACAAGACATTCAAGATATGCAGGGTAACCACATCACAGAATTTAACCTAACGAACGCGAAGCAACAGATAGCCTTAACGTGGCTTCCTTATTTTTACAGACACGACCAAACAAATTCTCGACCTTGTAGAAGAGATCATCCAACATAGATCGCCCCGCCCAATACCGCTCATCCTCAACCGCAGAACCTACCAAACAAAGAGGCGCCAATCGATCCTCCAAACAACGAGTAAGAAAGGAAGATAAATCGCCTCGCGATTGGGGGGCATGAACCACGAGAGAAGATTGGGACGAAAATTTCGACCGAAAGCGCTATGGATTGAATTTGGAAGGAGGAGTCATTAGGGTTTGGCTCCACGATCATGAAGTTCGAGGGAAGGGTAGGGAGGCACAAATAATAACAACATCAACCAGAAGAGATCAAAGAACAAAGAAACAAATCGAACTCGCACCGGCAGCCCTTCGTCTGTCGGGCGTGCTTTCATGATGTCGCCTCCCCCATCAACCTGAGAGGAGCAGATCTCACGTTAAAGAACCAGCGGCATAGCGAAGCAAAGAGAAAGCCAACGACTAATGCGGCGGAACGTTCGACCTCGCGATGGCGAGATCTGTCGCCACGCGACTCGATCCGGCGCTTCTTGGGGATCGACCCGCCTCGCCGCCGGCTTGTGGTCGGCCGCCTCCTCTCCCGCCTGAGTCGCCCGAGTACAAGGGGAGGTGGGCCCTGGTGGTGCTGGTCCGGGAGGAGCTGGGAGAGGTTGACGACAAGCTTGGAGGGGTGGCGCGAGAGAGGCACCACCAAGTTGGGAGCAGGGCGGGGAAGGGAGGTGCAGCAGAGGCGTGAAGAAGAGGAGGGTAGGGAGCTACAGGGTGAGAGAAAGGAAGGGTGTCGGCAGAGGGCGGGGCAGGAGAAGAGGGTAGAGGAGCGACGCATGGAGAAAGGAAGGTGAGGAAGCTTTCCATCGAGGAAGGAAGGAGGAGGGGGAAGAAGGTGGGGTGGGGGGGGCGGCGACGAAGAAGCAGGTGGGAGAAGACTGAAGGAGTGGGGAGGGCAGCGACGAAGCAGGAGGGAGAAGACCGAAGGAGTGGGGAAGGCGCGTTCGAGGACCTTCTGCTATCCAACGAAGGGAGCCAGCTGTGGACACGCGCAAGAACACGTGGCGAGGCCGAAGAATCGGACGATGAAACGGATGCAGCGCGTTGGAGCGCAACCACGAATCCAATCGGATGGCGAGGATGAACTGACAGAAAAATCGGACGACTAAGAATAACCTGATGACGTGGCCATCTGGCTGAGTTCAAAGTGCGTCTCTCTTTATATATAAAGATGCTCGTACCATCCAAGCCGCCGCATGTGCTGCTCACTAGGGCCCATTGAATTTGTTTAGGGCGAAAGTGTGAGACATCGCTCGTGTGATGGCACTCGTTGTCCATTCGTCGTATCAACAAAAGTCGTATGGGTAGCATTTTCCGTGTAGTTTTGTACAACAGTTTTGTCCACGTCAGAAGCGTATTTCTTAATTAATAAAAGAAAAGGTTTACCCTCGCGCAGTCAGAGGATCATCGCACTTCTATATACGTAAAAAAAACAACGAACCCACCTCCGCGCACTAGGACCACCGTGTCAGCCATGACGGGTCTGTAACGTGGCCGCTCCTCGCATCTGTGCCATCGCCGTCCTGCTCTTCTTCCTCCGATCCACCCCACCCGTCCCACATCGCACCCACGTCAATGTCGTCGCCCTTGATTCGCGCGCCTTCGACCTCGCTGTCGCCAGAACCAACCTCACAACTGGTTGTCTGCGTGCGTCCCTCATCCCTCGACGCTTGCAGAGCTCCCTACGCCGCATTCCTCATCTCCCCCTCTCGTCCTAGGCTCCGTCGCCACCACTCCACCCACTCTCCCGTCCCCATCTCTCTCACCCTCTCATCTCGTGGAAAGTTTATGTTTCCGTTGCAACGTACAGAGACTCTGCTAGTAGTGTAAACACTGGACAGTAAAGGTTAAAACCGTTATTTCCTCTTGTTACATTTCGTTGTCAGGATTGGGGTAACACACTGATTCAGAGAAGCACACGGAGCAGACGGAAGGATTGGCATCCAGAAGAGGTGAGATCGATGTGGCCAGCGTCAACGTCTCCGCCGTTTGGTCGGCAAGAAAGAAGACGAAGATTGCATCAGCAAAAGAGAATGGCAAGAAGAAGCAAGAGGACAGCGAGTCAGCGACCACACATCGCAGCAGCAAAAGAGAATTGCAAATGCTACAACACGAAGCAAGAGGACAGCGACCACACATCGCAGCCATTGCCAACGGATGGTGGGACCCACCCAGGACCTTAATTTGAAAATTGGAATGCAATAGTCGATTTTTTACTTTTCTGTGGCCCAAATCAAATGCCCTGGTAGGAGCAGGAGTACTCTTAACATCAAAACGATCTTTCCATAATTCAATGACGAGTGCATAACTAAAAGGGACGGTCTATAGAGAAAATTTCAGTCACCTTTCTTAGCTGTAGGATTTTGATCCAATGGATATCATAAGTTTTTTTGTGTTGTGTTGTGTCGCTCTACAAAATAGAAAGACAAAAAAAAATCTAAACTAGGTAAACCTTACAAATACAAAAACAAATAGAACTAAAAGTTACAGTAAGACTCTGCTAAAACAAAAGAAATTCTAAACTACATAAAAGTAAATTTAGGTAAACCCTACAAATAAAAAAACAAATAGAACTAAAAGTTACAGTAAAACTATGTTAAAATTACACATCACTTGGTAATGTAATTTTAAACTTAGTATTGTACAATTGTAGATGACTGAGAGATAAGAAAATTTCAGACAACTGAATTTTAGCAAACCCGTAACTAAAATATAACCGGCGTTAGTGGGATGATGACATGGAAATTTTTGGAGCGAAAGGAAATGCTTTTGATCACTGCAGTCTGCAGCCAATTAGCTAACTGATGCTGTGTGGATAAGTATAGATGTGGAAGATAAAAGGGTCCCATCTTCTTTTTACCATCACCTCAACTTTCCCCTTCGATTGACATGCCAATCAAAGACAAATCTACATGCATATTAAGTTGGGCTCTTGATTTGTATAATCTACCTGATGTTATTTTTTCAGCCACAGTTGTGTCAATTGGACTGAAATTGACGAGAGAGAACGTGTACCCTCTTGTGATGTATTTTATACTTAACTTTGATATGTATAGATAAATTATACAACTAGTTCGGAGGAAAAAAAAACTCTCCCGCGTGTTTATACATGCGGCGGTGGTTGCTATGGCAAGCTCTTTGCTTAGATTTTATTTATTTATAAAAAAATATTGCTACACAAACTGATCTTCACCCTTTTTTAGTGTGATCTTCACCTTGGGTAAGAGTACCTTGTAAGGAACAATAGAAGTACACACTTGTCAATCCAAAGTTGCAATATGATTCTACGGCCCTAGGAGCTCCACCTCAATTTTTTTTTGTGAAAAGGCTCCGGAGGTTCTCGAAATCACGTCTAGGTCATCCACATCAGTTTTTTTTTGCAAAAGCCCCCTGTGGTTTCTGAGATCACGTCGAGATCCTCCGCATAAGTTTTTTTTTGCAGAAAGCCCCCACGTCAGTTTTTTTTCGAAAGCCCCTATCGTTTCTAAAATAACATCGAGGTTCAGCTCTGTTTTTGCAAAAAAAAAAACCTGCGATTTTTGAAATCACGTCGAGGTCCATCAATCCACTCTGCAGGCACAACTTAACGCGCTTATCATCCTAGTATTTAATCACACAGCAAACACCGTGTCCCCCCAACATACAACACATGGATCCTATGCATTAAAGATTTCAATGTACAGGATCTACCGTGTATGGTATTAGAAAGCGACATCTACTGTCCAATCAAAAATCAAAGGTCCAGATCAATAGTTACAATATTTTTGCCGCGGTAAAATCGCTACGATGCACATTGTACTCATCGTTCGATAGATTGCCGCAGCTTGCGCTCCAGCATCAAGCGACGTGCTCACAAAACACTGTCCCCGTACCGTGATCGCTACAACTGCAGAAGATTCGGATCTCACCGCCCAGTCACCATCTCAAAAATTGAGGCTCCAACTCGAAAAAATGAAACTTTTTGTTTTTTTTTTGCTTTCATTTCGAAAATTCAAACGTTTCCAACTCAAACATCTCAATCACCCACATAGGCATACATTCAAATTAAACCAGATTTGGACTTTGTTGTCAATAGGGGCCCCAGATGCAGCGAGTCGATCCGTTCCCTGGTTTTGCCGGCAAATCCAACCGAAAGTCCGCATCAGGCGCAACACGAACCCGAACCCGGGGGCGCCGAGCCGTCCCGTTCCCGGTCCCGTGCCTCGTCATATTTGACGTTTGGCACCTGGTTGCTGCCGCACTTGCCGCGTTCCTCTCGCTACCGTCTCCCCTTTCCTCCCTCCTCCTCCTCCACCACCAAATTCCAAATTAATTCGAGATAATTCGCTGTTCTTCTCTCCCTCGCGATAGTATTCTGGTAATGTGATTGGCGCTCGCCTTGATCGCAAGATCAGCGCCAGCGTGTGTCTCCGCCGTTTGGTCTCATTTGTTGCGCCTCGTCATCGGCGACCTTACCGCCGGCGAGGGGGCGGGACGCGGCAAGCCAGGCCTCCTACCGCCGTAGGCGTATTTTCTCTTCTTGGATTGACTTCTTCTTTTTTGGTAAGGAACCCTAGCTTGATTGGATGGATTTGGTTGTCCTAGGAGTAATTCGTTTTTGTTCTGTTCTGGGGGGGGGGGGGGGGATCTTTTCTTCATTTGCTGTGGCTGTGGGCAATCGAATCCTACTTATTTAATCCATTCATGTTCCATGGTTCGTTCGATTAGGTTCTTCTTCGGCGGGCGCAAGATCGATCCTCCACGTCAAGTTCGCCCCTGTACTCATCCGAGGAAATGGAAATGGTAATCACATATGAAAATTGTACATAGTGAGAAACTTTACAGCTCAATTCAATCCTTATTCGCTCTTGTCTTTTTTTTACAGGGTCCACAGATAGATATGTATATTCACTGTGTTTTCTTGATTTATCACAGCGAACCGCTTTGCAAAGGGGGCCAGGGTCTAGATTAGGCGACTAAGCACTGCTTTTTTTGAAAAGAGATGAATGATTCAACATTTCAAGATAGTCATACTTTAGCAATTAGAATGTCAAAGCCAAGTGGAAGAAGGACATTGTTCGTGGTTCGTCTTCAAGCCTGTGCTGCTCAAGGAGGAGCTTCCAGCACAACCATCATTCATTTGCCTTGTGTCAAATGAATAACCAAGTTAGGTCCAATAACCAGAAGAACGTGAATGTGGTCTATCAAGATCTGACTAAAATTATTGGTCTTAGTAGGTTTGACTCTGAGAACCTTTCTGATGTCTCAAGGGCTGGTTTGCCAGTGAAATGTGCTATCGATCCGACAAATTCGGTGCAAATGAGGACCATGCCCTCTGAGAATGGACTAAAACCAGCTGAAAATTCAGGTGATAATCTGCAAGATATGTCTTCTACATGCGAAAGCCCACATGCTGGAAAAGTCAAGTTCATGTGTAGCTTTGGTGGAAAAATCTTGCCTAGGCCGAGTGATGGGAAACTCAGATATGTAGGCGGGGAAACACGTCTCATCTCAATACCCAGAAACTTCTCATGGACGGAATTTGTGCAGAAAACTCTGACAATCTACAATCAGCCTCATATCATCAAGTATCAGCTTCCTGATGAGGATCTTGATGCACTGATATCTCTTTCGTGTGATGAGGATCTTCAGAATATGATGGAAGAGTACTACAGTCTTGAAAAGGCCAATGGCTCACATAGACTTCGGTTATTTCTCGTCTCCCCAACTGAATGTGAGGATTCATCGTTAGATTCAAAAAGCTTAGAGAGTGAACCGGAATATCATTTTGTCGTTGCTGTAAATAATCTGGCGCCACTGAAGCAGAGCATCAGTGGAAACAGTTTGATGAGCCAATTGAGCCATCAGTTGGGTAATTCTCCACTCCCTCACAGAGACTCACCTGTCTGTCAAACAGAGATAGAAAGTGGTGCTAAATCTTTGGCTGGAACAACCCTAAATGAGTCTTCCCCTCAGTTTTTTCTTGCTCCATACACACCACAAATGGTGGCTGAGTCGTCAGCATCTTCCTCCCCAAGCTTGAGGACCATGAAACAGTCTAGGGTGCGACTGTCTGCAGATAAATCAACAATGAATCAAGAACATGAGAAAAAAAGTGAAGTTTGCAATGGATCAAATCTGAAAACCATGCTTCCGGACCATCAAGATAAGAAGGAAAATGATGCAGACACAAGTATTGGAATCGAATCTCCCACACACCATCTTCACATTCAAAGGCAGGTGAAAGATTTCGCTATACCTCGAAATGAGAGTGACTTGAGTTCACATACCAACTATGGTATGTCTACTCCAATGGAAACACCGTTTTATTCTGAAAAGGTCTCCATGCATCCAGAGAATGCAAGATGGGTATCTCGAATGCATGAGTACACTGGTCAAATTCAAGGCATGCCTCATGCCTTCTCCGATCCTTTGCTCAAAGATCGCACTGAAGTACTTGCATCCAATTTGTCATTAACTGCTGATTCCTACATAGCCTCATCATTTTCCCAGAAAATATGTCAAACTAATGAGCTAGAGAGAACAATAAGTGGGACTAGGCCAGATTTTGTATGTGTTAAGCCACCTGAGTTTGCTCAAATGGATGAACCAAATTACCTTGTTTCTAATCATATTGATCAGCGGTATGATCAAGGAATTACTGGTGCAGCCAGTTCGGAGCCAGCAGTATATTACCAACAAGACAGTTTGTCTAGTAATGTGATACAGAAAGGTCATGATGGTAGTCCTATTGTTCAACAGCAGGATAAGTTTTATCATCAGGAGAACGGCGCAGGTCCAAGTGTTGCCCCCCAGTGCATTTTTGTTGATACAAGATTCAATTCGTACCGCACACGTGGTGCAAGGATGTCCTCAGATGAGTTGGATGCTCTAGAAAGCTCAGTTCCAACGTCGATACTTGCTACTGACCATTCCCGTTCATATCTTCTTAATGGATGTTCTACTGGATCCCAAGCAGAGAATTCAGATCGTGGACCTCATGTAGAGAAACTGGATTCAGGTCATGTTGTTACAGATTATGGAACTGCTGGTTGTGTGCATGGGAATGATAAAGTTGCTCCAGGGCCCCATATACTGTTGCCTATAAACTCTTTTGAAACTTTTGCCCCGCAAAGATCAACGGCAAATAGAGAACCTGGTGTATATCAAAACGGAAATTCGGACCAATCGTCAGTGCATCACTCTGGTTTGGCTACCTCTCCACTTCTTGGACCGAGTGATTCTGATCAGAACGTAAACTTGTATGGCAATAGCACCCTCTCCTTGTCCTCATCTCAGAATCCAGTTCTGGATGGTGTTTCAAGGAGAGAGGTTCCTCTTCTTGATCAGCGCAATATCGCCTGCAGTGATGTAGGAGTAATTGGAATTGATCATGACACCATCAATAATAAAAGCATGAAGCTAAAGGACAGAATGCATAGTAATGTTCAAATGGAGGCGCCTGTTATAGTTGAGGATGTGACTGATAATGTGCCTTCAGGCATTCCATCATGCAGACCAGTTGTTCCTCGGGTTGAAGTGGCGGCTGAAGAACGGGAATATGCGATTATTTCATCACAGAAGGATGATGATGCTAGTAGCAATGGGCCAGAGTTAGCTAATGAGGTATAACCTGTACTATATATTGATCATATGCATTCCGTATGAATGAGCATATCATGTGTTGTTCCAAATGTTAGGATCACGATGATGAAGGAGCAGCAGATGGATCCATAAGTGATGCTGCAATTGTTGAGCTTGAAGCCAGCATGTATGGCTTGCAGGTGCGGTTCTCGCGCTCTATATTTGTTTAGCAATTATAGTACTCTTCTGAGCAAGATGGCTATTTGCTTCATAAAGGAACATCTTCATGCATTTTATCTATTACACGCAAGTCATAGAAGCATGTTTTGTTTTGATGATGATCAGATCATAAGAAATGCTGACCTTGAGGAACTACGTGAATTGGGATCCGGCACTTTCGGAACAGTATACCATGGAAAATGGCGAGGAACAGATGTTGCTATCAAACGTATTAAGAAAAGCTGTTTCGCGGGGAGATCATCTGAACAGGAGAAACTTGTGAGTAGTATTTCCATCACTCTTTTTAGTCATTTGACCGCTTCATCATCCATGCAAAATTTCAGTAACAAGCTAACAGAAGAACATTGGTTATAACAGTAAGTTTTCTGCACGTGAAGCTTGCTTGCTTTTGCATGTTGCTACATGTTTAAGCACCCTAACTAATAATATGATTGTTGGAATTGAAGCCTTCTTGATAGAATGCATGCATTATTATTTTCTTTTGCTGGATGTAACGCCAGCCCTTTTTTTCTGCAGACCAAAGATTTTTGGAGGGAGGCGCAAATTCTTTCAAAGTTGCATCATCCAAATGTTGTTGCTTTCTATGGTGTGGTTCCTGATGGAACTGGAGGAACATTGGCAACTGTGACAGAATTCATGGTGAATGGATCGCTAAGGAATGTTCTTTTAAGGAAGGATAGGTGAGTCGTGTATGTTTCTGTTTAGTGCTTTCCACTCTGCACAATGATGTAACTGTTTACTAGATGTCTGCAGAATGCTCGATCGTCGGAAAAAGCTCATCATTGCTATGGATGCGGCATTTGGGATGGAATATTTGCACTCCAAAAGCATAGTCCATTTTGATTTGAAATGTGACAACTTACTTGTTAATTTGAGAGATCCTCAGAGGCCAATCTGCAAGGTAGTTTTCGATCCACATCAAGCTCTGGGGCGAGTTATCACCTTGCTTTATTGCTAATAAATAGCAAAATTTTCACATTGGTTTTGGCCTTTTAATTCTGATGTCATTGGATTGTTCCATTAATAATTCTCAGGTTGGAGACTTCGGATTGTCAAGAATTAAGCGCAACACTTTGGTTTCTGGTGGTGTACGGGGCACACTTCCGTGGATGGCACCAGAGCTGTTGAATGGGAGCAGCAGCAGAGTGTCTGACAAGGTGAAGTCATTCATCAGACTTCAGATCATTGTTTGCATGTACAACCATGCTGTGCCTGATATGTAACGAACTAACAACTGGACACATGTAGGTGGATGTGTTCTCTTTCGGGATAGCTTTATGGGAGATCTTGACTGGTGAGGAACCATACGCAAATATGCATTGTGGCGCTATCATAGGTATACCTAAACTACCCACCTCTTTGTTTTGATCACCTTTCAGTATTGATCCATTATCATGAGACAGAATCCTTCATCATTCACGCTCTGAAATCATCTAGATTTCTTAACATTAGTTTTGTTGAATCCTCGAAGTAACCTGCATGCTTTGTTGTGAGAAGGGGGTATCGTCAGCAACACTCTCCGGCCTCCTATACCTGAAAACTGTGAGCCTGAATGGCGAAAACTGATGGAGCAATGTTGGTCGGCCGATCCTGATGCCCGCCCCTCATTCACCGAGGTCGCAGACAGGTTACGAGCCATGTCAGCAACGCTTCAGTCAAGGGGACAGACTCCAGGGAACAGATGAAGCTTATGCCATCACACGGACAAAATATTTGCCTGCAACGGGATGGATCAAATCATTCAGGATGGGTCTCCCATCGTTTCCCGACTGATCCGCCGGACTCCTATATGCGCATAGATAGGGTCTATACTATACATACATGTATTTACTGGTCATGGCGTGTATTCTATTCTGATGTATTTACGCTTATTCTGTTCATTTTAACCATTTTTTAGGGTTTCTGAAGTAACTGGATGTATCTATCTGAGTTAACATGTACTGCAGGCTTCTTCGGGCCTCAGTCACGTTTTTTGCAAAAAATTTGTCTAGGCTGTGTGGTCTACCAGACCACTCAAGCTTTTCGGCTTTGGTTGTAAAGATATGGACCTGACACTTGTACTTATATAGCAGATGAACTGGCAAAAAAATATATTGACATGTCAATTTTGGAACCTCGAATTGAGAAACAGATGGAAAGTTTTGCTTATCCGAACTGTTTTTTTGCAGTGATTAGACTAGCGGGCTATAGCGGTTTCACGGCCCCAAACGGTAAGCTATTTGTCAAATCATAAATTGACATTTCACTTTTGGAACCTTGAACTGAGAAACAGATGGAAAGTTTTGCTTACCCGAACTATTATTTTGCAGTGATTAGACTAGCGGGCTAGAGCGGTTTCACAGCCTCGAACGGTAAGCTATTTGTCAAAACTACGCTATTGGTCTGCCATAGCACTTACGGACAGCGACAATAGCGGGTGCTACTGCACATATAGTTTTCCCCCCTTTTTAGCTTATTTGTTGAGGAATCGTCATTGTTAAATCTAGTCCGATTAATCACCTCGTAGACAAGCGTTGAATCATATCAAACAATACAAGAATAAATAGTAGATTGAATACACAGAAAGACAAAGGTGTAGGGGGTACTCTTCTCCTTTATTCCTTCATCAAATGATCAGCCTTTTACAATGACTAGTGCCCCCTATTTATAGTCTAGAGACCCTGCTAAGGTTTTGAATGGGGCGCCCACCCATGGGCCGGCTGCTGGGACAAGCCCATGGTTTCCCAACACTCCCCCTTGGGAACCAATCCTCACATGTTCATACCTCGTTAAAACACCATAAAAACCCAGCGGGAAAAAAATTGGAGAAAGAGTACATGATACATGTTCTGCTGTGTTGTATGAATTGCCTCGTTAAAAACCTTAACCGAGAAACTTTAGGAAAACTCGTCAAGGGAAAAAGAATCGATCTTCGTGATCAAGTTTCAATAATTGAATTATGCACTTCTCTAAGTCTCATCATTTCAATTCCACGTATGTATCTTCCAAAGCTAGATGGTGGAAGTGACTTAGTGAATAAATCTGCAAGATTTTCGCATGACTTAGTATGCAGTACTTTAATTTCATCCATCTTTTGCAATTCATGAGCATAGAAGAACTTGGAATTGATATGCTTTGTAAGTTGACTTTTCACATAACTCATTTGCACTTATGCAACACAAGCTGCATTATCTTCATAAATAATAGTGAGTGTTTACACGGTATTCAATCTACATGACTACTAGATGTGACGAATCATCCACCGAAGGAAAGCACATTCTCATGAGGCCTCGTGCAGTGCTATTATTTCCGAGTGGTTTGTCGAAGTCGATACAAGACATTGCTTAGACGATTTCCATGAAATTGCAGTTTCACCACATATGAATACATAGTCTGCTTATGACTTGGTCAGATCTTGGTCCGACAGTACCAAAGATCTCGCATAGCCATTCATAGACATGCCTTGGTTCTTTCTGTAGAACAGACCAAGGTCTTTGCTTCCTTAAAGGTATCAGAAGATGTCCTTTATTTCCTACCAATGCCATTTGGTAGGTTCTGTACTATACCTTGCTAATAGGTTTACGGCACATACAAGGCCCGGTCTAGTACAGTTTGCTAAATACATGAGTGCTCCTATTGCACTTAAGTATGGGAATTCCGGTCCCAAGATTTCCTCCCCCTCTTCTCTAGGTCTGTACGGGTCTGTCTTGCTGCAAAAATTTCCTGACCATTGGCACTTTCGAAGGATATGCCTTTTTAAAGCTGAACATTTCTAACACCTTTTGAGTATAGGTTGGCTTATGCACTAATATCCCTTCAGGGGTATACTCAAGCTGCAAGCCTAGACAATATTTGGTTTTACTCAAATCTTTCATTTCGAACTCTGACTCCAGGTAAGAGCTTACTTCCTTAATTTCTTCTAAGATTCCAATGATATTCAGATCATCTTCATACTCTGATATTATACAAAATCCATTATGGGATTGTCGTATAAATACATAGGGATTATTCTCATTGTTCGTATAGCTTTTCTTGCATAGAAAGTCGCTTCAAGCAATTATACCACATCATGTTTGATTGCTTAAGTCTGTACAATGACATTCTGAGTTTCATACTGTATAGATTTCTATTTGCTCTGTCTTGCTTCAGGATATGGATACATTCAGATACCTTCATATAAATATCTGAATCCAAATTTCCATAAAGGTATGCAGTTACCACATCCAACAATTTCCTTTCTAAATTCAAGTTTACTGCCATTAAGATAAATATCTAAAGGTAGTTCCACCTATGACCCGGGAATAGGTTTCTTCATAATCAACTCCTCGGCGTTGTGTGAAACCTTGTGCAACAAGACTTGATTATTTTTATTTCTTTTTCGAACAAATACCCACTTATACCTTACGGGGTGCACATAGGAGGCGTACGGATTTCAGGCCCAAACACATCTCTTTTATTCAGAGATAATAATTCAGTTTCTATTGCATTCTTCCAATCTTCTCAATTTGATCTTTTCTTACATTGAGCGAGCAATGCAGGCTCTGAATCAAGATCGATGATTGTGGCAATTTTTTTTGCAAAGTAAACGTCGACATTGGCTATTGTCTTATTCATAGATTCTCTCATGGTCACTAAGTTTATAGTTATTTCTTCATGGGGCAATTTTTCTAATGCTTCTACTTGCCCACCGCTGCTTCTAATTACGGGGGTAAGTCCCTTTAGTTTTTCAGCGCCGATGTATGAGCACACATCCATACTGATATCTCCCTTCGTGGGAATGTTCAAATCCAGTATGCATTTTTTGAAGGTTCCATACTGGTGCTAGGTCACAACTAACTCCCCTTTTGGTTCTAGCGAACTTCAGTGATTGGCTGTGTCAAGTTCTTCTTATCCTTTTTTACTAGACGTCCCCGGTTATTTGGGATTCGAGAGGCCAGAATTCTCGTCCTTTTCTGAGGCCTTAGGAAGGGATTATGGATACCTTCAAGTTTTTCGGTATTTCAACCCTCTCCGGTGTATTGCGTGTAGGCACATGCGACTTGGTCACACTCTTCAAATCACTAAAGTGTCAGGCAGTTGATTCGCTAATGCTGGCAAATCAATTATCTTCTAGACTTCAATTGTCTTCTGGACTTCAATTGTCTTCTGGACTTCTTTTGTCTTTTGGATTTCAATTGTCTTCTGGACTTCTCTATTTGCTTCGTTAGTGCGCAGGGTCATGTGCATGGATTCTTGTGGCCTGCCACGTTATTTCCCGATATTTTTCATCAAGGGGTTGATTTCCTCCCCTAATGACGGGAAACTATCATCATCTAATATACTATCAGCGAATCGGGCAGTATGCAAATCTCCTATCATATGGTCCAAATAACTAATTATGGATGATGTCTCATAACCAACGTATATCCCATACTTACGGAAAGGGTCCATTGCAGTTCTGTTGTGGTGGTATAGGTACATAAACCTTACAACCAAATCTACGAAGGTGAGAAATTTTTAGTGCTAACCCTTGCGCTAGTTGCATAGGTGAATGGATGTTATATGCCGACGGTCTAAAATTGATGAGAGTTGCAGTGTACAGGACTGCGTGTTCTCAACATGTAGTTGGTAAATTACAATTCTGCAAAAATCTACTAGTCCATTGTGGGTGTGAATATGCGGATGGAATGCTTATCGTTAATTCCCATTGCCATGCAATAATCATCAAATGTCTTTGAAATAAATTCTCTAGCGCTGTCCATTCTGATGGCCTTCACATGTTGATCAGGGAAATTAATTTTAATTTTAATTATCTGCGAGATTAGCTTTGCAAAAACATGGTTTCTTGTAGACAATAAACATGCGTGCGACCATTTCGGGGAAGCATCGATAAGCACCATAAAATACCTAAATGGCCTTGACAGGGGCTATATAGGACCACAAAAGTCTCCCTGGATACAGTCCAGGAATGCAGGGACTTCATCCTTCACTTTCAGAGCAAAAGGTCTAGTAATTAATTTCCCAGTGGCACATGCAGGGCACACAAAATCTTCCTGATTCGGAAAATTTGTTACATCGATATTATGTCCCTGTGAATTGTTAATTATAATTCTCATTATTCTAAGACCTGGATGGCCTAATCTATCATGCTAGAGACAGAAAAGTTCATAGCTTCCAAATACGGTTTTAAGGGCAGTATAGGTTGCGGGTGCCTTAATATTAGTGTAGTATAGCCCAGTTTCATATGAAGGAAGTTATTCTAATATCATTTTTCACTTTCTTCATGCTTTGTAATGAGCAGGTATTCCTTACTATCCTCTTCTTCAGTCTCTACGTGGAAACCGTTAGTGCGAATATTCTTGTGTGGATATTATGGGGATATACTCATGATCTTATAATGATGATACAATTGGCAATGGTGTTGAGGGTTTGTTGAAACACTCATTTTCGACGAAGTTCAAGAAAATCGGTATTACCACAATTGTGGAGCGGTATTATCGCAGCACGGTATGACTGCAATTTATAGGCGGTATTACCGCAGGTCAGGTGGTCCGATCGAGATCAGACGGTCCGAACGTGTGGTCCGATCGGGTGGTTCGAACGTGTTGTCCGATCGGGTGGTCCGAACAGAGATCGGTACGACCGCAATTGAAGAGCGGTATTACCGCAGCGCGATATGACTGCAATTGAAAGGCGGTACTACCGCAGCGCGGTAAAACCGATTTTTACTTGGCGGTATGTTTTTCCAGAGAACATGTCTTTGGGAGTTTCTTCTCTCTTGGAAATCGGTAAGATTGCATTTTGGGAGTGGTACTACCGCAGTGCGGTAGTACCGATGCTTACATGGCGGTATGATGTTTGTAGGTTAGGTCTATTTCATGGGTTTCATTGCATATGTGTTGCATGATGCATGATTTGACTAACGTGGGCCAAGTTGCAAAGAACTTGTTCCCGGAGTCGATTTCTTTGTCTATTGTTGTGCAGGAAGCTTGGAGGTCAACGACGGTCAACGGTGAGGATGATCGGGACTAGGCTTGGAGAGCTGAGGTTCAGAACGATCGAGGATGTCGGATGAAGTCAATGGACTCAAGCATGGCGCAAAATGGACAAGGATGACTGAACGGGAAGTTCTGTGCGACGGGTTGCATCAAGCGGCGTGGGGGTCGGTGCAAGTGCTATGGTGGTTTTGGTGGAAGCCGGATGGGAGAGACTTGTCAACATGAAGAGAGCCATTTGATCAACCTACACATGGCGAAGCATGCGATTGCTTCATGAAGATTGGACTCGGTCTTTAGAGAAGGATCGAGAAGGGGTATTTTAGTAACTTCACCAAAATACCGCCTTGATGGCCTTTGGCTAAACCGCGGAGCAAGACAGCGCAAAGAGAGATGGTTTAGTCAATTAAAGATGAAGACATCGCTTTGAAAAGCGTGCGTAAGTTAGACCCGTTTGTGTGTGGACTTAATGGATGCCTATTAGAGTTTCCTCTCTTATTCTTGCCTCCACTATAAAAGGGGAGGGTGCTGGTTGTGCACCTCCTAACCTTTGTATTCAAGAAACCCTAGTTTGTGTTTAGGGATAGGAGAGGTTAGGGTTCTAGAGAGGTGGATTGATTGAGTGCTCAAGTTTAAGCTTTTGTCCTCCATGGTGGAGTGGCTGTAAACCAACTTCAATCTCCAATCAATCCAAGCAAGATTCTTCAAGATGACTATCTTGTTGTTCTTGCTCTCCCTTTGGTGATTTTGGGTTTTTGATTATTCATTGGTTTTCATTTGGTTTCTTATGGTGATTTTGCTTGCTGTGACATGTGGGAGTGTATCTAAGATCATCTTTATCATCCTTTACCCACGAGCAAGTTTTTAGATCAAAGTTTGATTTTGATCTGGTTTTGGAGCAACCTCCACTCAAACGGAAAAATATCGGAACTTTGGCAATGATCTACACGATCATTGATTGGAATAGGTTCTCGATATCTTAGAGAAGGTATGTTTCAAGTTTCATGAAGTTTAGAGTTGTGGATCAAAAGTTGTGCCAAATTTGGATTTCGTTTTCGGGTTGATTTTCCTATTTACCGTGTTGTTTTACTGTTCATACGGTAATACCGCTGTGCGGTAATATCGCTACTATTCACTGGTATTACCAGCATTGTTCACAGTACTGTTCATTAGCGTGTTTTTTGTTGTTGTGCTTGGGGGTTTGGATTGGATTCAATACAAGTCTTCTGCTATGCTTGTATATTGATCTTCGTAGCTCTCATAGCTATTGGAGTGAAAATCGTGTTGAATCCGATCAAAGTGAAAAAGAGATATACTCCTATTCACCCCCTCTAGTTGCCGTTTCGGTCGAACACCTTGAGAGTTCTAGTCGATTCTGGGTACAACAAGGCTTCTTTAATGACCAAAGTTGTGCACATCGAGAGTATAATTGTGGACCTTCTTGAGCCTATTATACAAGTATCACTGCCCACGATTGTCGTAAGACTACCATCATTCTTACTAATCGACTGAAAGAATTACGTTTCTCTCAAGATGGTATACATTGTGCCACTATCTGCTAAGCACACTTCCTCCATAGGGCGTCACACGCGTTCTGATACTTCAAATACCATAACATAACTTTCTATTATAAATACGAGAAATATAAGCCTTGCAGGACTTATCATAAGAATTTAATGCTTTGCTCTCCTAGAGCTGCAACCATTATTCAAAGAATAAAATAATTTAATATTCTGCTTCAATCACAAACTGCAAGTTACTATAAAAAAAATCCAAGTGCAATACGTGCACTAGATCAAATCAACGAAGTATTCACAAACTTCTGCCTCAATCTGCTCTATGGTGATCTCCTCTTGGGCAACTACGGCTGCGACCGCTGCAATGTCCAAAGGAGGGGTGATGGGGGCTGCTACTGGGCTATCCACATCCATGAGTGCAACTAATGGATGTGGATCCTCCGTGCCTGTATTGGTGAGGTGTGTCTCATGTTGTCCTTTGCCTTTCTAATTAGACTAGAATGCATCAATAACGTGCGACCCACGCCGTTACCCTTCTTGCCCCTCTCCTTTGTGAGAGGTTTCCTCAACTTGTAGCTGCTAGCATTGGCTTCATGACCAACATTGCTACTAAGCGGCTGTGAGATGTAGTTTTTCCTTAGAACATCATCTTGAGATTCCACAACTTGTATGATGTCAATCCATTCGACATACTCCTTGTAGCCGTCTTGACGATAGTTGCATGCGGATTGCATCACATTCGGGTGAAAGGTAGAGAGAGAGTCTTCTCAATCTTTTGCTTATCTGTGATTACCTTACCACAGAGTTGAAGACTGATACAAATTCTGTACAAATTCTGGCCATACTAGGCCAGCTCTTCGAACTATCGGTTCGTGATGCTAGTCATCTCCATATTTATGCAAAGAGTTCATAAGATTACTGCTGGTAATTTACATAAAAATGGTTGCAAAATTCTCGTAATGCTCTTCGAACTCTCGATTCATAATCCTGTATTTTTCTATGTATTTTTCATGAATTACTGCTATTTTTAGTGATTAAAAGTAATATAAACAATCATAGATAATCAAAACAGTAAATACAATAAATAAATTGCATAGAAATAATAATAACATAGTTAAACATGCTTCAAATGCTCAAAATGATTCAAAATTTGAATTCATGTGGCCCTTTTCTGTTGTAATATGAATTTTCGGATAAGTCTGCAATTTTCAGGGGCTAAACTGCTAAATTTCACTTCTGTGAAAATTTTCGCGTAATTTTAAGAAAAACTGGGGACCGTCTTGCAAAATTCGGGATTTTTCCTTTTCCTTCTTTTTTATTTTTTCCTTTTCTCGGAACTTCTTTTGGGCCGGGTCATTTCTTTTCTTCCGCCCGATTCGACCCAGTTGGCCCAGTTCGGAGGGTCAAAGGAGTGGGGGGTCTAGGGTTCCCCCTCCCGACCACCAAGGCCGTGGTGGCCCGTGGTGCGGATTCGACGGCGATAGCGCCCACACATGGCGTTCGCTAGCGTGGGCAATGCAAGGCGTGTGGGCATGAGGCGGCGGGTGGCGGCTTATGGGGCGCGCGACGACGGCGGTACGGCGGCGGCTCACGTGGCTAAAGCGGCGGTGTGCGAGTGGTGCAGCGCGAGCACGTCATGGTGGCTCGCGAGGCGCGCGGTGCCCAAGGCGGTGCGCGGGACTGCGTGTCAGAGGCGGCGATTTGCGCGGGCCTTTGTGAGGCCTGGCCGTCTGCAGAGCGGGAGGAGCGTGTTGTCAGGCGGGTTGGTAGGGAGCAAGGCCGGCCTTCGTCGGCGATCGGCGTGACTATGCGGACCGAAGGTGGCGCGGTGGCGTGGGAGGCCGAGGGTAGCATAGCCATGAAAGGCTGAGGGAAGGCGTGGCCATGCGGGGCGAAATTACGAGAGCCGTCTTGGCGGCAATCGACAGCAGCAATGACGCGAATCGTGGGGCCAAGTGGCGGCACGACTATGCGGGGCTGACGACGGCGCGCCTGTGCAAGGGCCGACGCCATTTTTTTCTTGCTTGTGGCGGTGGCGCATGGCTAGGTGGTACCGGGTGCAGGCGCTGGTGCACGGGGCCGCGTGCAGGCGCAACTATCTTTGGGCACACGCAAAGGCGCGGCTGGCTTCGGGCACATCGACCGCCGCAGCCTGCTTCGGGCATGGTGACCGGCGTAATCGGCTTCGGGCCGACGGTGGGTGTGGCGCAGCCACGTGCGGGCGGCGCGTGGAGCAACCGTGTGCAAGTGACTTGCAGGCCATCCGCATTTGAGCGCATGCTTGGGCGTGCCAAGATCGCCAGTGTGGGGTCAAGGCCTTTTTTTTCTTTTTCTGTTACTTTTCATGCAATCTACAATCTACAGTGCAATCGTCATATACTCTTTCATGTAACCCACCGATCGGCTTGGCTGATGACTTCAAGTCGGCTTGCGGTATATTAGAGCGGATTGGCCGGTGATCTAGAAAATACGATTCGATCTACAAGCGTCATTCTACGATGGTTACCTTTTGATCTGAGTAGAGTAGGCCTAGAGGTAGGCCGGAGTCGATCATGTTGATAACGTGTTAAGGAATCATCGTTGGCGAGTCCGGTCTGATCGATCACCTCGTAGACAAGCGTGGAATCACATCAAACAATGCAAAAACAAATAGTAGATTGAATACACACAGAGACAAAGGTGTAGGGGGTACTCTTCTCCTTTATTCCTTCATTAAGCGATCTGCCTTTTACAATGACTAGCACCCCTATTTATAATATAGAGACCATGCTAGAGTTTTGGATAGGACGCCCACCCATAGGCTAGCTGGTAGGCCGAGCCTATGGTTTCCCGATATTATTAACAAAAATCTAGCATATATCCACGCTAGCCGAGTTGCTACGCATCCAGCGGTAAACATTTAATTGAAATATGCGTTTTTGTTGTGCAAGAAGTGCATACATCAATTCAAGGCCATTTTTAATGTAATTGGATAAACCCTCGAAAATCCCATTTGATGTTGTGCCTGATTTGGACCCAATATATACTCTCTGTCTGTGCGTCTGAACTCTCAAGTTGGCATTTTTCACAGGCGCCCACGAGTTTGTGTGCTCACTAGGAGAATAATTTTTGAAATAATATTATTTTAAAAGAAATTTATAAAAATAAATAGTCTATTTTTTTACCAAACTAGGCAATTGTCACCATTTAAAATGTCAAAATTTTCATATCAACATTTCAAACGGCGATAGTAGCCTAGGCAATAGCGACAGAGTCTAGAACAGTGTAGAGAGGTCCCTGTCGCCGGTTGAAATAGCGACATGGCCCTATCGCCACTCCAACTGGTGATAGGACCGTGTCGCCATTTCAATTGGCGAAAAGGACCTCTACCCGTTTTTTACTGTCTATTTCCGATCACATATTTTGTGGGCAAATCACAATGATATTACAAAACATTCATAACAATGTCATCACATTTTTTATCGACAAATCACAATGATATTACAGAACATTCAGCACAACGTCATCACCTAGTTTTTTGACAAATCAAAATGAGATTACAAAGCATTGAGCACCACATATTTCAACAAGAAGAACCTTTCACGTGACCGTAACCTCAACGTCCACCATGTCGACAGCCTCAAGTGGGGCAGTTGGATGAGGTCTCCACGGCATCGTCTGGACTTCCAATGTCTCCTTCGTCTTGTGGATTTCTCATAGAGCATTTCTTGAAGGTGTGCCCAGACTCCCTGCAAATAGAACACTTCTTTGTATGACGTCCGGCTTCTACTTTGTCCATGTCATTCCTGACACGCTGTACCTATCGCCGGTCAAGCTTTCCCTTTAGCTTATCAATGTC
Source organism: Phyllostachys edulis (assembly GCA_036346405.1). Classification (NCBI taxonomy): domain Eukaryota; kingdom Viridiplantae; phylum Streptophyta; class Magnoliopsida; order Poales; family Poaceae; genus Phyllostachys; species Phyllostachys edulis. The sequence continues at coordinate 7,398,096 of CM070567.1, read as the reverse complement.
CGCAGCCCAGATAAATTTCTCACAGGTCGGATGGCCAGTGAATTGGCTGTAACATCCCAATTTTCAGAACCTTAAAAATCATTTGAATAGTTGGTAACGAGAAAATTCACCATTTGGATTTATTTGCATTTAGTTCAAAAGCTTAAACTTGGACTTTAGTAACAAAACAATTTAATATGAATAATTCCAACATGAACAATAGTCAAAACTATTTTATTTGGATTCTATGAGCTTGGATATATTTTCTAGAATTTTCTCGAATTTTTCCAAGATCATTTGCTATTTTCCAATGCTTATTTGAATTTCGGTATTTTCTTAAAAAGAAAAGCTAATTTAAATCTCCAAATAGTGTTGGGCGAATCTCTCGGCCCAACTTCCTTTTTCCGCTGAAGCCCAGTGACCGTCTTTCCTTGGTCGTCCGATCGCGAAGCGACGATCAGATCTCGCACATGCGCTACCGCCTCCCCTCTGCTCGCCGGTGGGCCCGCTTTGTCGAGCCGTCTTCCTCGCCGCTTTCTTCACATGACGCACAGACGCGAATCGCTATGAGCGGTCAACGCTGAAGCTTCACGCTGGCGCCTAACCTCCCTGCTCCTCCGCAGGCGCCACGACCTCCACGACCACGCCGCCACCCCGAACCCCTTCATCCTCGCGCCGGTTGCGCCACGTTCCGCAATCGCCGCCACGACCTCCATGTAGCCACGCCACGGAGCTCCCCGCCCCTATAAAGGCACCCCGGATCGCACCGCCTCCTTTTCCCAAACCCCCAACTCACCTCCTCCCGAGCCCTTGAGCCGCCAGAGAAGCTTGAGGACCTAATCTCGCCGCCGCTTGTTCGACGAGGAATTGCGCCGCCTCCGTTGCCCCGCGTCGTCGCCGCCGCCACCGCTGGACTCGCCGTGTCGCCCGTGGCCGGTGCGCTCGCCGCCACGGAGGAGCCCTCTAGCATTGCCGCCGCCGAGCCCGCACCACCTCCTCCGCTCGACCTCGCCACGGCCGCCACCAAGTGTCTTCTCGCACCAAAGGAGCACACCTCGAGATCCCCTGTTCCTCTATCTCCTCAGACCACCCATTCTCGCCGGCGAGCTGCTCGCCACGGACCCTTGGTTCCGTCGTGGCGCCGCCTCGCCGCCCACGCCACGCCCGCTCGGCCCGTGCTTGCGTGTCCGCCCATGTGGCGCCGTCGGCGCCAGCGTGTCGCCACGTGAGTGCCCACGTGGCGATCGAGCCACGGATCGGTGGCTCGGTGGACTTGGTCCACTGTGAGTGGGTCACCGACATGTGGGTCCCACATGTCGCTTAATTCTTTAATTTTTAAATTCTCGAAATCCTTCACGACGCCACCTTGCAATAATTAGAATTTCCTTTAGAAAAACAATTCGGGAAAATTGTTAAATAACAGATTTAGGTTTAAATTTGTAAAATTCATAACTTTTGCATCCAAACTCCAAATTGGGTGTTTCAAATTTCTAAATTCATATAAAATTAAGATCTAGCTAATCAAACCAAAATTATTTAAATTTGATTTTGTTTAAATTTAGAAATTCATTTAAATTTCAAGAGTTAGGTTAAAACTTGTAAAATTCATATCTTTTGAATCCTAACTCCAAATCCATCCATTCAAATTCCTAAATTCGTCTAAAATCCAGATCTATCTACTGGAGCTTTTTATTTATTTTATTGGAGTTATTTGCTTCTGGTTTTCATTTAGTTTGTTTGTTTGTGTCGTTTGCGAGTAGACTTCGACGCTTCTGGAAGAGTTGAAGAAGAAGGACCTTTCCAAGACCAAGATCAATTCCTAGATCCTTTTCAAGGCAAGCTATGCCCTTGACCATTTTGCTTCCCAGTTTTATAAAAGTATTTTAATTCAAATTACTGCATCTTAATTCAAGTATTTATTTAAAAGCTTTTGGGTGCAGTAGTTAAATCCAAATTGGTATGCCTCCCTTGTGTAATTGTTATGCCTTGATTCCTTGTCACCCTAGTTGATAATTAGTTGGTTATATTGTAGAACCAACGTGGGTTGGTTAGTACGATTAGACTGCTTAGCCATGCCACGAATCATTTGTCATGTAGATTGCTATATAAATTTGACTAAGTGAATATGCAACTATGTGATAAAAGCTGTGTGTACTATGTGTCTTTGTGGCATGTGTTGCACTTAAAACCAATGGGGTGGTAAAAGGATTTGAACCGAGGCAAGTGGTGGGAACTGTGTGAAAGGGTGGATCAGTGAACTGTGTGGACTATGTGAACTATAATAATCTGTGTGTCTGTGTGATTTGGTTAGCTTGTGGAAGTCTTGCCTTGGTCAATTAAGGACCTCACCATGTGCTCTTTTGAATCGAGCTCTGTGCGACCACATGTCTGCTTTTGAGACTGGCCTAGCATAGTAAGATAAGGTATCTGAAATGCTTTGTTATGATTAGTGTTAGCTACACTAATTGTATCCTCGTGGGTAAAGTGTACAAACCTCTGCAGAGTGTAACTTAATCTATTCGAATAGCAGCGTCATGGCCATGGACAATGCTCGGGGATTTGACACTAGGGTAGATTTTCATAAACTGTGTGGGAAGGGAGCTATGTGAACAAATCATCTAGCTATGTGAATAACTTTGTTAGGTCAGTGTGTCTTTGTGAAATAACTTGTTAAAATTATTATTGTCTATTTGTGTTACTGTCTTTAATCTATTGAATTGTATTCAATTGCAAAAGTTGCATTTATGCAAAAGAGCCATGTATGCCTTCCTTTGTAAAAAGCCAAAGATATGTATATATTTGCATTTACGTGGTGTGGCTTATAGTACGGTGTGTACTCACGCTTGTTTTGACGAATCAAGCAGAGGAGGAGTCTTCACCAAAGATTTGAGGACGAGTACATCGAAGGTGCCCGATCGTGAGGTCTTGATCCCATCGGTTGTTCGTGGCGAATCGATGGGGTGCCACTACCGCTTATGTTTCACGCCGCTTATTTCCTATGTTAGCCTGCGTGGCTCAAGATTTGTAAACTCGACCTTGAGGTCAAAACCATTATTTGTTAATCAAAGTTAACCGCTTATGTTATTATTCGCTTGTATGGAATGATTGCCATCTTTGTTGACACTGTGCACTAGCATGATCCCGGCTAGTGCATTAAACACTGAGGGTCCCAACCGTAGTTTTGGGTCCCGACAAAAGTGGTATCGAGCCATACCGACCGTAGGTCTAGACCTTAGTTAGATTGGCTGCTCGAGTGTCCAAATTATTTTCTAAAAGAAAATTAACTTACAAGACTAAATGAATTGCTTAACTCCTCTTATATCTCTCTTGACTCATCTATTGCTACAATTTCTTTCCTCTCCCCATTGCTTTAACATGGTTCTTACCTCTTGTCCTGTCTTGACAGATGCCTTACCTTCGACCTTTGGAGATTGCAACGGAGGACTTGCCGCAGAGTCAGGAAGCTGCCGCAGACACTTGAGGCTTCGATCGCCCAATGTATCGTGGCGGCAAGTACATGGTCAATCTGACGAGATCGTGGTGTGATTCCGCCACCGACGGTCACGCCAGAGGAACACTAGAGGCAGCCAATTTTTGGACATCTCGGTCGGAGGATCACCTTCACGCAAGGAATCCAGAGTCATCACGCTTGGCCATACTTCGAGTTCGCCACATCTACGCGAAGAACCGCAGAACACCGCCTTCCGCTACTATCCCGTAGCCGCCAGGGGAGCTATCCGCGCACTTTCCGCTCTACAAACGGGAAGGCAATGCCACATGGTGCATCTCGCACGATTCACACCGCCAGAGGAGTCACTGGAGATGGCCGCCACCGAGCTGAGGTGCGCCTACCAGTTCGGGAAGAAGCCGAGAAAGGATCGCCGACTAGAGCACGCTCTCTACGGTCAAGATGAGCTAGAGGACGATCAAGAGGAAGATCCAAGAACCGTAAGAAGTCAAGAAGATCCAAGAGATTCCAGAGGATCCAATGAGCTCAAGACAAACCAGAGGAGCTAACAGACTGCGCCCGACGCCTGCCTCCTGCACAGACCAGCCCCGGCATCGTAACCGATTCATGAGGATGCCACTCATTTCGAGTATACACCAGCAGAGGCGCCGCCGTGGCTTTGGAGGCTTTCTCGAGGAGTAGTTAGTTTAGGTTCCATCTAGTCGCTTAGCGGTTTCCCTTTTCGAGTCGCCTTTAGGCGGTAGCTTGTGTGCTTAGGTTCGCTTTATTTCCCTGTGTGCAAGTGTGAGCTACAAAAGCCCTTAGGCATTTGTTGCGACCATGCTATTAAGCTATTAATGAAGATTATTTCATTCAAGTTCTTGAGTCTGTTTGTTGGGTTTAATCTACTTCCCGCCTAGTTCTTAACTCATCTTGTGCTCTCTACCTTATCTCGACCCATGGAACCTCACCAGATGGTTCAGACTCGCCATACCGCAAGTGGATCCGGAGCCCAAGGATCGGCAGGCAATGAGCAAACCCCACAGAGTAGTGCCACCCCAAGCACCTCCTATTGACTTGCGTAACTTCGGAGCTTTCATGGTAGCACAAACTCAGATGATGTATACGATGATGAACCAGATGCAGACCATGAACAACAACAACAACATCAACAACAATCGTCAGGGAGGAGCCCCATCGCTCATGGTCATCGTGGACCATCCAAGTTGGTCAATTCATGAGGACCCGTCCGCCAACTTTCTCTCGACATGTCACGCCAAGAGAGGTCGATGATTGGCTTCAGCGTGATTGAGAGAAGCCGCGATCACCCAATGCAGCGATCATGAGAAGGTTGTATGCCACCCATCGATGGAGGGCGAGGCTGGCGAGTGGTGGGAGAACTTCACAGAAGACATGGAGCACCGCAGAATATCACTTGGGAAGAATTCTCCGCTTTTTCGCCAAGATCATGTACCAAGGCATTATGGATCTCAAGAAGGATGAGTTCCGCGCTCTCAAGCAAGGGACCATGTCGATGATCGACTATCTGAATAAGTTCTCCCAACTAGCTCGCTATGCTCCAGAGGATGTCGCTCCGGCTGTGTCTCGCCAGAGTCGCTTGAAGGATTGAACTTCGGTCGCAAGTCACCGCTTGCCCACACCTTCCTGCACTTTCAGAGTTGGTTAACAAGGCATTGGTTATGGAAGACAAACGCAAGAAATTGGAGGACCACCGCAAGCGAGGATGATTCAAATAGGAAGCCATCACCACAACAAAGCAGAGGGCAAGAGTAGTGCCACAGCGGCTTAATCGTGTCCACCAAGCAGAGTTCTTTCAGACACTGCACCGCCTTGAAAGACTCGTCCTTTTGTTGAATTCTCAAACCCTACACCAATCAACCCCACCCAGAGGAACAACAACCGCAGAGTGAACCAAGAGTGTGTTACAATTGCCGCCACCAGGCATTTTGCTAATCGGTGTCCTCGAAGGAACTATCACTCCAAATTCGCTTCAACCTTGGAGCAACACCGCCAAGACCCCAACGCAGAACAACCAAGGAGTTTCTCAGGAACCAACAACCAGAGGAGCGCCTCGGTCCGTTGTCGAGGTCGTGTTAATCACGCCACTTTGAAGGAGCCGAGAAGCACCAGACGTCAGACGGGTAAGTTCCTAGTGAATTCAAGACTGCCTGCTCGCTTTTGATTCGAGCTTCAGATTCGCTTGTTTCGAGTTTTTGCAACCAAGAATAAATTGGAAGTTATGCATCTTAAGCGTACTCTGTTAGTCCAATACCGAGCAGAGCTAAGTTCTAATGTGGGTTGTTTAGGGCTAAGTTACTCATAGTCGAGTTGAGTTTCTAGCTAACCTAATTATTCTAGACACCCAAACCATAGATGTCATCCTTGGCATGGATTGGTTAACCAAGCACAAAGCCGCTAGATTGTGGTCAAGAGTCATTATAATCGAGGATACCAAAGGAAACAAAGTGGAGTTCCTAGCTACCTCAAGGCGTAATGGGCATTTGATAGTCAATAACAAGACCGTCATACCGAAGATGTGCCGACCGTCAAGGAGTATCCAGATGTATTCCCGGAAGAGTTACCAGAATGCCACGGATCGTGACATTGAGTTTGTCATCGATCTAGTGCCAGGAACAGCACCCATCTCGAAGAGACCTTATCGGATGCCAGCCGATGAGTTAGTGGAAATGAAGAAGCAAATAGAAGAACTCTTGGAGAAAGGTTTTGTGAGGCCTAGTTCGTCGCCATGGGGAGCACCAGTCTTGTTTGTCAAGAAAAAGGATGGAAGCATGAGGATGTGCATCGACTACCGGTCTCTCAATGAAGTCACTATTAAGAATAAGTACCCATTGCCTCGGATAGATGATCTGTTTGATCAAATGAAGGGAGCCGGAGTGTTCTCGAAGATCGACTTGCGATCAGGTTACCATCAGTTGAAGATCTGTCCCAAGGATATACCTAAGACCGCTTTCTCAACGCAGTATGGACATTATGAGTTCTTGGTCATGTCCTTTGGTCCGACTAATGCCCCCCTATTTCATGAACATGATGAATAAGGTATTCATGGAGTATTTGGACAAATTTGTAGTTGTATTCATCGATTTACATTTTGGTTTACTCCAAGTCGGAAGAAGAACATGTTTGAACACCGAGATTAATCTGGAGAAGCTCAGTGAGCATCGCTTGTATGCTAAGTTTAGCAAGTGTGATTTCGGAAGAAGGAAGTGGATTTCCTTGGTCATGTAATGACAATTTGCGAGTAGCAATGACCCCAAGAAGGTAAAAGCTATATTACATTGGGAAATTTTCAAGACCGCTACTCGATTCGCAGCTTCTTGGGATTAGCAGGATATTATCGCCGTTTCATTGAAGGATTTTCATCAATTGCTAAACCTCTTACGCAATTGTTGAAGAAAGAGAAAAGTTTACTCCGACCCCACTTGTGAAGGAAGTTTTCAAGAATTGAAGAAGCGTTTGACTTCAAATTTCATCTTCTCGCCAGATATTCGCAAGGATTTTGATATCTATTGTGATGCTTCGCGTCAAGGATTAGGATGTGTCCCGATGCAAGAAGGAAGAGCCGCTTCCACGTCAAGGCGCTTAAGACCGCATCGAAGAAAATTACCCTACCCATGATCTAGAATTAGTCAGCCGTGGTACATGCTTTGAAGATTTGGCGTCATTACCTCATCGGTGTCATTGTGAGGTATACATGCACCACAAGAGCTTGAAATATATTTTCACTCGATCGATCTGAATATGAGACAGAGGAGATGGCTAGAGTCGATAAAGGATTATAATCTTGGAATCCATTACCATCCCGGTAAGGCCAATGTCGCAGCAGATGCTTTGAGTCAGAAGAGTCACCGCAATGCTCGAAGTGAAAGAGCCTTGTTCGTAACTACAAGAAGAATTCCGTGTGAAGCTAGAAGTAGTGTCTCAAGGATTCAGAGTAAACTTGGAAGTGCAACTACTTTGGAGAAGCAGATTCATGGCTCAAATTAAAGACTCGAGTTCTCCGACATTAAGAAGAAGATGATGAAGGAAGTTCAAGGACTTCACAAAGGATGATCGAGATATACCGTGGATCAATGGACGATTCTGCTCCGGATATTGATGGATTGAGACAACTAATTTTGAAGGAGGCCCATGACTCAAAGTATTCGATTCACCCCGGTAGTACTAAGATGTATCAGATGTTAAGAATAGGTTTTGGTGGCGAATCAAACGAGACGTCGCAGAGTTCGTCGCCTTGTGCGACGTGTGTCAAAAGTTAAAGCAGAGCATCGAGGCCGGCAGGTGCTGCAACCCTTGAAGATTCCGAGAATGGAAGTGGGAAGAAATCGAATGGATTTCATTACGGTTTACCCAAGACTCACTCGGGTTACGATTCGATTTGGGTAATAGTGGATCGCTTGACTAAAGTTGCCCATTTCTTACCAACAAAACCACGACTCAGAGATCGTCTGCGAGTCAGACATGTCAAAGATTGTCGGTTTGCATGGTGTACCTAAGAAGATAGTGTCGATCGAGGATCTCGGTTCACCTCCCGATTTTGGCGAGTTTGCACGAAACCTTAGGGACTCACTCAATTTCAAGATCTGCAGATCACCCCAGATATGATGGACAGAATCGAAAGGGTTAACCAGATATTGAAGATATGTTGAGAGCCTGTGCTCTAACAAATGCTACCCGTTGGGATAAGAGCTTACCATATGCAGAATTCTCGTACGAGTCCATGATGTCTTTCATGTCTCTCAGTTGAAGAAGTGTCTTCGTGTGCCGGAAGAACAAGCACCGTTAGAGTCAATTGAACTAAAAGAAGACCTCACCTACAAAGAGCAACCGGTCAAGATTCTGGATGTCACGAACGCCGAACCGTAGCAAGACGGTTCGCTTTTGCAAGGTGCGATGGAGTCACCACTCGTAAGGTGAAACAACGTGGGAGCGTGAAGAAGAGTTGAAAGACGAGTTCTCACCTTTTCTCCAGCTTAGCTTTGAATCTCGGGTCGAGATTCCTTTAAGGGGGAGGTTTGTAACATCCCAATTTTCGAACCTTAAAAATCATTTGAATAGTTGGTAAGGAGAAAATTCACCATTTGGATTTATTTGCATTTAGTTCAAAAGCTTAAACTTGGACTTTAGTAACAAAACAATTTAATATGAATAATTCCAACATGAACAATAGTCAAAACTATTTTATTTGGATTCTATGAGCTTGGATATATTTTCTAGAATTTTCTCGAATTTTTCCAAGATCATTTGCTATTTTCCAATGCTTATTTGAATTTCTCGTATTTTCTTAAAAAGAAAAAGCTAATTTAAATCTCCAAATAGTGTTGGGCGAATCTCTCCGCCCAACTTCCTTTTTTCCGCTGAAGCCAGCCCTGTCTTTCCTTGGTCGTCCGATCGCGAAGGACGATCTCGCCATGCTTTAGCCTCCCCTGTCTCATTGCCAGCTGGGCCCGCCTTGTCGGAGCCGTCTTCCTCGCCGCTTTCTTCTCATGGACACACAGACGCATAACCGCCATGAGCGGTCAACGCCGAAGCTTCACGCGCTGGCGCCTCAACCTCCCGTTCCTCGCGTGTGCGCACGACCTCCACGACCACGCCGCCACCCTCAAGACCCCTCTCATCCTCATGGCCGGTTGCGCCATCGTTCCTGCTATCGCCGCCACGACCTCCACGTAGCCGCCGCCGGGCTCCGGCCCCTATAAAGGCACCCCGGATCGCACCGCCTCCTTTTCCCAAACCCCAACTCACTCCTCCTCCCGAGCCCTTGAGCCGCCGTAGAAGCTTGAGGACCTAATCTCGCCGCCGCTGTTCGACGAGGAATTGCGCCGCCTGTTGCCCCTGCGTCGTCGCCGCCACCGCTGACTTGGACTCAGCAGTGTCGCCCTGCTGGCGGTGCTCGCCTCGCCACGGAGGGAGCCCTCTAGCGCTGCCGCCGCCGAGCCTGTACCACCTCCTCCGCTCGACTCGCCACGGCCGCCACTGCCGTCTTCTCGCACCAAATGAGCACACCGAGATCCCGTGTTCTCTATCTCCTGTACCACCCATTCTCGCCGGGCGAGCTGCTCGCCGTGACCCTTGGTTCCGTCTTGCGCGCCGCCGCCGCCCACGCGTCGGCGTCAGCTCGGCCCGTGCTTGCGTGTCCGCCCATGTGGCGCCGCGTCGGCCAGCGTGTCGCCCACGTGAGTGCCCACGTGGCGCCCGAGCCGGCCGGATCGATGGCTCGGTGGACTTGGTCCATCGTGAGTGGGTCACCGACATGTGGGTCCCACATGTCGATTAATTCTTTAATTCTTTTAAATTCCGAAATCCTTCACGACGCCACCTTGCGCAATAATTAGAATTTCCTTTAGAAAACAATTAGGAAAATTGTTAAATAACAGATTTAGGTTTAAATTTGTAAAATTCATAACTTTTGCATCCAAACTCCAAATTGGGTGTTTCAAATTTCTAAATTCATATAAAATTAAGATCTAGCTAATCAAACCAAAATTATTTAAATTTGATTTTGTTTAAATTTAGAAATTCATTTAAATTTCAAGAGTTAGGTTAAAACTTGTAAAATTCATATCTTTTGAATCCTAACTCCAAATCCATCCATTCAAATTCCTAAATTCGTCTAAAATCCAGATCTATCTACTGGAGCTTTTTATTTATTTTATTGGAGTTATTTGCTTCTGGTTTTCATTTAGTTTGTTTGTTTGTGTCGTTTGCGAGTAGACTTCGACTCGCCGAAGAGTTGAAGAAGAAGGACCTTTCCAAGACCAAGATCAATTCCTAGATCCTTTTCAAGGCAAGCTATGCCCTTGACCATTTTGCTTCCCAGTTTTATAAAAGTATTTTAATTCAAATTATCGCATCTTAATTCAAGTATTTATTTAAAAGCTTTTGGGTGATGAGTTAAATCCAAATTGGTATGCCTCCTTGTGTAATTGTTATGCCTTGATTCCTTGTCACCCTAGTTGATAATTAGTTGGTTATCTTGTAGAACCAACGTGGGTTGGTTAGTACGATTAGATCGCTTAGCCATGCCACTTAATCATTTGTCATGTAGATTGCTATATAAATTTGACTAAGTGAATATGCAACTATGTGATAAAAGCTGTGTGTACTATGTGTCTTTGTGGCATGTGTTGCACTTAAAACCAATGGGGTGGTAAAAGGATTTGAACTGAGGCAAGTGGTGGGAACTGTGTGAAAGGGTGGACTGTGTGAACTGTGTGGACTATGTGAACTATAATAATCTGTGTGTCTGTGTGATTTGGTTAGCTTGTGGAAGTCTTGCCTTGGTCAATTAAGGACCTCACCATGTGCTCTTTTGAACGAGCTCTGTCGACGACCACATGTCTGCTTTTGAGACAGGCCTAGCATAGTAAGATAAGGTATCTGAAATGCTTTGTTATGATTAGTGTTAGCTACACTAATTGTATCCTCGTGGGTAAAGTGTACAAACCTCTGCAGAGTGTAACTTAATCTATTGAATAGCAGCGTCATGATCATGGACAATGCTCGGGATTTGACACTAGGGTAGATTTTCATAAAAGCTGTGGGAAGGGAGCTATGTGAACAAATCATCTAGCTATGTGAATAACCCGTTAGGGTCAGTGTGTGTCTTTGTGAAATAACTTGTTAAAATTATTATTGTCTATTTGTGTTACTGTCTTTAATCTATTGAATTGTATTCAATTGCAAAAGTTGCATTTATGCAAAAGAGCCATGAGAATGCCTTCCTTTGTAAAAAGCCAAAGATATGTATATATTTGCATTTACGTGGTGTGGCTTATAGTACGGTGTGTACTCACGCTTGTTTTGACGAATCAAGCAGAGGAGGAGTCTTCACCAGCATTTGAGGACGAGTACATCGAAGGTGCCTGATCGTGAGGTCTTGATCCCAGTCGGTTGCCTGTGGCGAATCGATGGGGTGCCACTACCGTTTATGTTTCCGCTGCCGTTTATTTCCTATGTTAGCCCTGCGTGGCTCAGTATTTGTAAACTCGACCTTGAGGTCAAAACCATTATTTGTTAATCAAAGTTAACCGTTTATGTTATTATTCGCTTGTATGGAATGATTGCCATCTTTGTTGACACTGTGTGCACTAGCATGATCCTGGGCTAGTGCATTAAACACAGAGGGTCCCGAACCGTAGTTTTGGGTCCCGACATTGGCCAACCACAGCATAACCATACAGCTCTGCACTCCAGGTTTGCATCACCTCCTCCTTGTTGAAATAATCAGAGAGGTACTGGCCGGGATGCTGCGCCACCGTCGAACATGCGGCCATGACATATGAGTAGAGCTTATGCAAAAGAAGATGTTTGTTGCAAGTGCATACCCAACTAGAGTGGTGTAGTGTGCACTCATGGGTGATCCTCTCGCGGTACGTCCCACGGAGTCCTTTATCCCTGCACAGTATCTCGAAGTGAAGCTCCCTTGTGCTTCTCTTGAATGTCCGGTGCATCTCACCCTTCTTGCTCTTCTCCTCCATGTGCTTGGTGATCATGGCAAGTACAGTACTCTATCATTTGCCATGGCGAACGACGAGTTGTTGCTTTTGTCAATAAAGTAATTTATGGTACCGCGGAGAATTGCCTCCACAATACTAACCAAAGGGAGGCACCTGGCGCCACACATGATCCAATTATACACCTCGGCTAGATTGGTTGTCATGACACCCTATCGAGCACCACCCATGTCATGTAGCAGCGACCACTTCTTCTTAGGCTCGTATCCAATCCAGTCTGAGAAGCATTTCACCTACGCCCCTATCTTTCTCGCCACACTAGAACCATCTGTGGGTAGCTATGTTAATGCTTCGGGGGCCTGATTAGCGCTTATAGCAGCCTTTTTCGCTGCCTCCCTTCTGTGCGGCTGGGTCCGCTCATCTATAATCTTCCAGAGTGCGTCAAACTTTCGCTGCTGGTTCTAGTTGCACAACCGCTTGAACAGGTTTATCAAGTCCTTGTTGCGGAACTTCTTGTAGAAGTTTGCACCCAAGTGCCCCATGCATCACCTGCTTTGCAGATCCACCCATGTCGATCATGTATGACGCATACGTTAGGACAACCATGTACAACAGAAATCCTCAAATTCCTCAAGAACCATGACCAACTATATGTGTTCTCGCTTTAAACGAATACGATTGCCATGGGAAGAACTTGATTGTTCTATCTGTCGCTATTGCAGCTAGTATCTAGCCCTTTTACTTTCTAGTCAGGAATGTGGCATACACACATTAGATTGGACGGCAGTGCCGGAATGCATTGATGCATGGACCAAAGGCGAAGAATGCTCGTTTCAGTACCCTCTTATTACCCCACTTCGGATGCGTGGAATCTTGAATGTCAATATGAGCGCTGGGATTCCTATCTTGTATGACTCGAAGTTAGCTGGGGAGGTTGTGGTAGGAGTCCTCGAATGTACCGAACCTTGATTCCAATGCCTTCTGTTTTGCCCTCCACGCCTTGGCATAGCTAATTGTATACTGGAACCTTGTCTCAATGGCCCGAATGATGGATTGTGGCTCAAATCTAGATTATGCATGATCTCACTGCACATGATGTTCGTGTTGAAGCATGATGACAGGTTCTTATTGGACTACACTGATTCAGCGACGACACATGAGTGAGGGACCGCTATAGAGCATTTCCAGTAGGTGTACCAGTTAGGCTGAAATGCGTGTACTTGCCAAGGGCATCCCTCTATGTCACACTTCACGCTGCATCATCTTGGGTTAGACTTGACGACTGTGAATGTACGCCACACCGATAAGGCCCAGAATTTGACCGCCTACTGCATGACCTCCTTGCATTTGTACATAGATCCTTGCCTAACGTCGCTCTGGTCGTACTCCCACGGCACACGGAAGCCTTCGTTAACGATGAGGTTATCGAACTGGTATGTGTTCCACTTGGATGGAACCGCCTGCTGTTCCATAGCATCCTCGTCGTTGGATTCTTCATCTTATGATAATGTCATGTAGTCCTGGTCTTCATGCTTAACCAGCATGTCCCAAATCTAGCGACCATGCTTAACTGGCATGTCTCGTTCACAACAAATATGCTTAACTAGCACGTCGTAAATCACAACAACTATATTTATCCAACATGTTTGAGTTCAAAATTTTAAATTAATAAAACTAACCAGTGTGACTCTTTGTTCACAATGCCCATGACCGGGGGCACAACTATTCTAATAGATTTAAACACTTTGCATCGGTTGTACAACTTTACCCACAAGATATAATCAACTCATATGTCGGCCATGACACACTTCCTTGGGTGTGCGACGGAGATGATCATAACAAAGTTTTTCCAATCCCTAGCCTCAGCATTAAACCCGCTCCGTTGGGTAAAAACCCCTCAACGACTGGGAAAATGCCTGTTACAGGCAACTTCCCAGAATGCCCTTCGCCAGGTGCATATTTAATCAGGGACCCTCCATTGTTGGGGGAGTCATGACCCTTCTCGACTTAATATATAATTGGGGTGGTACTGTTCTGACGACAAGGACAAAGGGGCTGCGACGCTCTGGTGCTCCAACTGGAAGAAGAAGGGGACCATCAGCAAGAGGAGAATCAGGTGATGCCAAGGGACATGACCTTCAAGGTCGAAGTTCACTAGGTCGGCGAGGAATGGGCGATGACGGCTAGGGTAGCGCCAAATATTGCGCTCAGTCATCGACGTGTTCCCACCGATTGAGCGAGAGAGAGTGAGAGTGGATGGGGGCAAAAGGAAGAGAAGGTCGAGGCGTACATGGTGACATGCTCGGGAGGGGATTTATAGGGGTGGAGGTGGCGTTGTTGCGGCTGTCTCGGCAAGAACTCGCGAGTGCGTGTATTAAGTGGCCAGCGAGCTGGCTGGCAATGGGACAAGGTCGCAACGCTGCTTGCTCGAGGTGTACCGCAGCATAAGCACTCGAATGCTTGCTTTGATGGAGCACAGAGAGAGAGAGAGAGAGAGAGAGAGAGAGAGAGAGCAGAGCGAGCTTAGCGCCAAGCGAGGAAGATGATGAATGTACAATCACAGTGGGTGTAACATCCCAATTTTCTGAGTTTCAAAACCTTTTGAGTAGTTTAGTCCCTTAGAAAAATTCACCAAATTTTATTTGAATTTAATCAAGCTTAAATGAGACTTTCAAATATCAAAACATTTTAATGTGACTAATCTGAACATCAATTAATTCCAAAACTATTTTATTTGAGTTCTTTGTGCTTGGAAATATTTTTCAGATTTTTCTGGAATTGTTCTGAATTCATTTGCTAATTTTAATTTAATGTTTGGATTTACTGGTATCTCTAAAATACAAAACCTAATTAAATCTCAGGAAAATCTAACGGGCTGAATTTCCTAACCCGGCCCAACCCTGTTCTGATTTTTTGGCCCGCAACCCACCTTCTCTCTCTACCTGCTCGCGCCCGCATCTGGCCCCACCTGTCAGCTACACCAGCACTGTTTGCTACACGGTTTCTCCCGAGCCACTGATGCTGACAAGTAGGTCCCACCCGAACACTGTTTATCTTCTCCGAGTCGGGGACAACTTGGACTTCTCCGCCGTGGGCCTTCCTCGACGTGCATGTTCTGGACTTTCACGGCCGTCCGCGTATAAAAGGGGAGGTAGCCCTTGCCCTCCGCATCCCAGTCGCGCCGTCATCGAGCCAAAACCCTAGCCCTAGCCGCCGAAATCGCCGAAGAAGAAAGCCACTGCAAGCTTCGACGAGGTCTTCCTCCGCCGTCAGTGCACTTGAAGCTATGTTGTCACCACCGTTGAGTTCACAAGGAGGAGATCTACGTCCCTATCACCTTGACGTCGTCGAAGCGTCACTGGAGTGTTAATCCCGTTGAGCCCGAATCTTCGCCGCCACTTCGACCTCACAGCCGACCAACTTCGTCATCCCCTCTCGAGTGTGAGAACACCATCGTGATCCCCACTGCCGCAGCTACCTGTTCTATACCTTAGTTCACCCCGCCGAGGCCACAATTGCCGACGACCTTCGAGACCCGAGCGTCACCCCATCGCGTGTCGTCCTAGTCCACACCACGTGGCAGCTGCGTCAGCGCTGAGTTAGCCACTCTTGTACCAAAACCTAGATCCAATCTCACGTAAACTTAATCTATCGTGAGCCTACCCACTGCCATGTGGACCCCACCTGTTAGACTTACTGTTCCGTAGACCAGTGAGCCATAGACCTATAAACCAGAGCCGTAGATTTAGTCCATAGACCGAGGGTCCCACATGTCGGCCTCTGTTTATGATTTTTTTGGATTTTCTTTAATTCTAAAATTTATTACTGACATCATGCTGATACAATATTTTGGAATTTCCTCTAGAAAGAAAATTCTAAAAGTTTGAAATAGTAATTTCTTTCTCTTTTTCCTAGATTTATTCCTAGATTTAAATCTGTCGAGAGCCTGTTCTTCCTCATACGAACTCCGATTGTGCTCATTCAAACTTCTAAATTCATCTAAATTCAAGCTCTACCTTCCTGAGATTTTTAGTTAATTTTTGGAGTTTATTTATTTCTCTATTTTGTATTTATTTGGTTATTTACTTTCGTTTTGCGAGTAGACGTTGATAATTCGGGAGCTTTGAGGAAGGAGGATGAGAGACCATGTGGTCGTGTCTCCATGAAAGTGATGAGTAATTGACAAAGGTTTTAGGTCAGTCGAGTTTGGTTTGTGTGGTCGGACCTTGTCGTTATGTGGTTCACGATTTTCGTGAAGTCATTCTCGAGTCGTCAGAAAATCGGACGACCGTGTTATATGGGCGGTAATGATCATGAGGCGGTTGTACCGATTGGTAAATGGTGGTTGAAGAATTCGGAGAAGTTGTTTTTAGTGTTACGGTCTTCATTGGAAATCGGAACGATCAGCAGTATTGAGCGAGACGACCGAGCGCGGTTGATCCGCCGGTAACATGGCGGTTATCTGGATTGTATTGTGAGTTTCGCCATTTTGGTGATTTGAGTTTTGGGATAGGTCATATCCAAGTGTGTTCATGCATATGTGTTGCATATTGCATGTTTGAGCTAACGTTAGGTCAAGTTGTGAAGAACTTGTTCCGGTTTACGTGTTTCTTGTCTCGTGGTGGTGCAGGACGCCGAGCGGAGTCGTGGCGAGACACGGTGGATCGGACTAGGCGCAGTGGCCGAGGTCGAACGGTCGGGATGTGTCAAGACGACGTGGACTCGAGGTGGTTATGCAGGCGTCTTGAGACAAGGAGCGGAAGCTTCCTTTAAGGTGCAGAAGGGCGAATCGGAAATTGCAAGGCCGCACAAGCGGGCTCCGTTGGACTTAGCGGGCGTGAACGGGAGGAGACCCGTTAGCCAAGGCTATATAAAGGATTGGAGGGCTGCATGCCCTCTTGAGCACTTGGGTGGAATTAGGGTTTTAGAGTCAAAAGAGGCTTTGTGAGGTTGTTTCTCTTTTGCTCTTTAGTGGTTGAGGAGTGTTGGTGGAGGCGCTTTGGTGCTCCTGCTTGTCCCTTCGTAGCTCTCCAATGTGAGTTCTTGGCTTAGGGAGAGGAGAGGATGGATTGATGAACTTGTAATCATTCCTCTTGTTCTAATGTCCATGCGTATGGGGATGTATCTCTTTGTATTTCGCTCTTGATTCAATGAATGGAAATCAAGTTTTCTTCTATTCGTGCTCTCTGCTCTTCGTTCTCCTTTTTGTGATTTTTGGGGCTTTCTTCAATTCGGGAGTTTTGCTTGGTTCTTCCTCTTGATCTTGCTTGCTGGGACATGTGAGAACCTATCTAAGGTCATCTAGATCATCATCCACCCACGAGCAAGTCGTTAGATCAAGTTTTGTTTTTTGCCCGGTTTTGAACCCACCTTCGTTCAAATGCAAAAGGATAGGAACCTTGGCATGGATCTCTGAAATCGTTGCTTGGAATAGGTTCCTAATATCTTCAGGAAGGTGTGGTTCAATTTTGGTCAAGTTTGGCCGCGTAGATCAAAAGTTTGATCGATTTTCGTTTTGAAACCCGAGCTGATTTTACCTGCTCCAGGACAATCGGAACGACCGGCCTTAACACTGCGGTTATGCGGATCAAGGTACAACCGCCGCTTGTTCGCGGTTTAGGCTGATCATGCAGACAACCGGTCGCTTGTTCGCGGTTGTACCGATTGTCCCGATTTGTTCGAACTTCTGCTTTTGTTTGTTTGTTTGTGGGGGTGAGGAGTGGATTCAACATAAGACTTCCTCTCAGGCTTAATCTTTGATCTTCATAGCTCTCATAGCTATTGGAGTGATTTACAAGTTGAATCCATTCTTTGCGAAAAAGATTAGGTGCTCTATTCACCCCCTCTAGTCGCCTTTCCGGTCCTTCAATTGGTATCGAGCGGTTAGCTCTTTTCAATAGATCTTAACCGGTCTCAAGAGCCGTGGCGATGGACAAGTACTCACCAAGCCGCCCGCTTTCGATGGCATCGACACCCTTTCCGGAAGAGCCGAATGGAGACATACATCCAGGCCGGGGTATGCCATCCGGCGAAAGGTCAAGGTTCGATTCATTGTTCTCGCCGATGAGAACATCAATGTCGGAACATGGCTGATGTTGAGGCAAATGCAAAGGCAAGGAACATCATCATCCGGGTTTGAGTCGTGGCGAGTTTGACCAAGATATCTCACTGTCGTCCGCCTCGACATCCGGGTGACCTCGACGATACCATGAGGGCACCACCCAGATCAAGACGATGACGACAGACCAGTTCAAACGAGAATACAACAAATTTGAGATGCTTCTTTGGTGAGTCCCTAGATGAGTGCTTCAGACGCTTTCACAAGATCTTGAGCAACCTCCGAGCGGTCGGTCTCACATACCCCGACTCGGACAACGCTCGTCGATGCTCACACAGACTTGATCTTCGTGTTTGGGAAATGAAAGTGACTACCATCAAGGACACCACGGACCTCTCGACCTTGACTCTTGATGCGCCAGACTCGCGCCTCAAGACTCACGAGATTGACATTGTCTCGAAAGTCGAAGTCACACCGATGGCCCTAGTCACCAATCCCAAACCTGGCTTCTCTTCTTGATTAGTTGTGTGGTTTCTCCTTGTCGCTTCTCAGACGAATCGATGATCGATTAGAGCACTTGAGGATGAGCAATAGCCCTCCTAGCTCGGAAGTTTTCTCATGCTTACAAGAGGAGGAGGGACAGAAAAGAGAGAGGACCCGTGATTTGCTTCGAGTGTGGTGGCCCCAACCACATCCGAAAGCAAACCGCCCTAAGCCGAGAAGGGCAAGAACGACTACGGGCGGTTCGGGCAAGAACGACTACACCGACAAGAACTGCAACAAGAAGCCTCCACCGACGCCCAAAGAAGAAGAAGTTCCATAACCGGCAAAGCCAAGAAGTTCCACTGCCCTCTCACCGCCCGGACGACCTCGACCTCGGCGAGGTGGAGGGATGGAGCGACGATGACGGACGGGTGACCAAGAGTCCAAGGATGGCGGCGGCGACTTCTCCAAGATGTGCTTCATGGCCCTCGAGGGCGAACTCGGCTGACAGCAATGAACAGACTCGACTTCGGACGAGGTTCACGGGTAGGGAAGGAGAAGGTTTGGCTTGTAGACTCCGGTTGTTCTCGCTATATGACCGGAGACTCCGCTGGTTCTCCTCCTAGCCCGCGCTCCGGTGATGAGACGATCACCTTCGGAGACGCTTCGGCGACGTCATCGCCAAAGGTACTGTAGGCGATTAATGCTTCCTTTATTCTTAAGGATGTTGCCTTGGTTAGTAAGTGCAAAGACAATTTACTTTCGCCACCATCGATGACGGTTTCGAGGTGAGCTTTAAGAAAAACAATTGCAAAATTCTTGACTCTTCTGTAGTCCGGTTTATGGATTTCGTTATGGGAGGATCTTTCGTGCTGATTTTTCCGATTCTTCCGTGATCCTCTCCGGTGTTTGGTTGCTTCGAGTCCCGCGATCTCTTTTTCGCATAGGAGACTTGGTCATATTGATTTGACCATTTGACCCGAAAGTTAGCGACCATGATCTCATTCGTGGTCCGCCAAACTCAAGATGGTCAAAGATCTTGTTTGCACTCCATGCCAAGACGCGGCAAGATGGTTGCCGCTTCTCATCCTCCCACACAAGCATTATGACCGATGCACTGGACAAATGCTCCACATGGATACAAGATGGGACCAAATCGAGTCTGATCAAGCAGGAGGAAGTGGTATGTGCTTGTCGTGGTCGATGACTTCTCGAGGTATTCTTGGGTGTTTTCTTAGCCTCGAAGGATGAGACGTTTTCACATTTCCGAGGTCTTTTTAGTAGGCTGTCTGTTGAGCTCCCGGGTGCCTTACGAGCGATCCGAAGTGACAATGGCACGGAGTTCAAGAATTCCTACTTTGAGAGTTTCTGCGGTGAGACAGTGTAGAGCACCGCCTTCTTCTCCATACGCCCCTCAAAGAAATGGCGTTGTGGAGAGGAAGAACCGTACCTTGGTTGAGATGGCCAGACGATGCTTGATGAGTACTCTACACCGAGGAAGTTTTGGGTGAGGCCATTGCGACCAAGTGCCATGTTTCAATCGAGTTTTTCTTGGGCACTCCTACACACTTCTTATGAGTCGAGATACTGCAAAGCCCATAGTCTCTCATTTTCGTGTGTTTGGTTGCAAGTGCTTTATTTTGAAGTCCGGGAACCTAGATAAGTTCGAGTCACGTTCTGTGGCGGTATCTTTCTAGGCTACTCGACTTCTTC
Source organism: Phyllostachys edulis (assembly GCA_036346405.1). Classification (NCBI taxonomy): domain Eukaryota; kingdom Viridiplantae; phylum Streptophyta; class Magnoliopsida; order Poales; family Poaceae; genus Phyllostachys; species Phyllostachys edulis. The sequence continues at coordinate 7,377,920 of CM070567.1, read as the reverse complement.
AAGGGCTTATAGGGTCAGAATGAGTCTAGCAAAATGGTAGAGACCGCGAGGTGACTTTTGACGAGGCCAGGACTAGGCCGATATCTCGTGTTCTTTAGAGCGATCCGAGACCATCTTTGTGGATGATGAGGACGATGGAGATGACGGTTGTCTACCTGATCCTGTCTCTCATCCACTTCTTGAGGTGCCGTCTTCCACCGCACCTCGAGGAGATCAGCCCTTGCCTTCTGCTTCCTCTGGAGCTAGTGGCTCTGTTCCTACCTCGTCAGCTTATGAGGTAGAGGCCACTTCTTCATCTCTCCCAGGACCTCCTAGACACATCCAGAAAGTTCATCCTTCAGAGCAGATCATTGGAGATCTTTTCGAGCGTGTTACCCGCTCAAAATCTGGCTTATCTCAATTCTGTCTCCATTCTGCCTTCATTGCCTCTTTTGAGCCCAAAGATGTTTTTCATGCTTTATCTGATGAGTCTTGGGTAAATGCCATGCATGAGGAGCTAGAAAACTTTGAGAGAAACAAGGTGCTGTCGCTTGTTGAGCCCCCACGAGGCCACAATATCATTGGAACCAAGTGGGTGTTCAAGAACAAGCAGAGTGAGGATGGGGTAATCATCCCAAACAAGGCGAGATTGGTAGCTCGTGGGTTTTCCTGTGTTGAGGTCTAGACTTTGAGGAGACCTTTGCCCTCAGAGCTCGACTTGAAGCCATTAGAATCACTTGCCTTTGCACTTCTAAGGGTTTCAAGCTTTACCAGATGGACGTGAAGAGTGCCTTCCTCAATGGCCTTATTGAGGAGGAAGTCTCGTCAAACGACCTCCGTGTTTCGAGAACCCCAAATACCCTAACCATGTCTTCAAGCTTTCAAAAGCACAGATGGACTTAGCAGTTCTCCCGAGCTTGGTATGAGAGGCTTAAGTCCTACTTGATAAGTCATGGTTTTGAGATGGGTAAAGTTGACAAGACCTTGTTCATCCGCCAAGCATGGCATCGACCTTCTGCTCGTCGGATCTATGTCGATGACATTATCTTTGGCGGCTCTTCCCATACTGTTTTTCCAGTTCTCGGATGTCATGAGCACCGAGTTTGAGATGAGTATGATGGGTGAGTTGACCTTCTTCCTTGGTTTCCAAATCAAGCGGACTCGGGAGGGTACATTTCTTCATCAAGGAAAGTACACTCGTGACCTCTGAGACGCCGACATGAGTGATGGGAAGCTTTGTCGACTCCCATTGCTTCTACAACCTATCTTGACCCAGATGAGGATGGCGAGCCGCTTGATCAAAAGGAGTATCGCGGCATGATTGGCTCCTCTTGTACCTCAACGCCTCGAGACCGGACATACATTTTTACGTGTGTTTGTGCGCTCGTTTTGAGCTTCTCCTCGCGTTTCTCCGCCAAAGCGGTGAAGCGCATCTTCGGTACCTTGAGCTACCATTGACTATGGTATCTCGTACTCTTCCTCATCTGTCTTTCCTTGAGAGCCTTTTCGGATGCGAGACTTATTTGGTCAGAGGATAGATAGGAAGAGCACTTCGCACCCGCCAATTTCTTGGCACTTCTCTTGTTTCTGGTCTTCAAGGAAGCGATGCAGTGTTACACTGATCCACCGCAGAGGCCGAGTATGTTCTTTGCGGCCCGATTCTTTGTAGTCAAGTGCTCGATGGCTTCGACCTGCGGGACTTTGGATTAGTTATCGGCGGTGTTCCACTCTTTGTGATAACACTGCGATTAACATTGCCAAGAACCCAGTCAAAGATTCTCGGACCAAGCACATCGATATTCGTTTCCACTTCCTTAGAGACCATGTAGAGAAGGGCGATATAGTGCTCCAGTTTGTGGAGAGTGACCACCAGTTGGCTGACATTTTCACCAAGCCTTTGGATAGTTCGAGGTTTTCACTCTGCGAGAGAGCTTGGGGTGGTTTGTCCTTATGGATTTGTAGTGAGGGAGCTTTGGGTTTTATCGTTCTTCTATATTATTTATGCTCTTGCTCCTTCTTTGTTGCATTGCATTTTGGGTGCATTTGGGATTAGTCCTCCTAGCATAGATTAGAGTGCCTCTTTTGTCTAGTTGTTTAGATTTGCTCTTATCTTGTGATTCTAGGATCTTGCTTATTAGTCATTACTTATCTCACTAGGTTGAGCTCACTCACTTCTTGTAGGTTCTAGCGAGGTTGGGCCACCCTCGGGTAGGCAGGTGCGTGTTTGCTCCTAGGTGTGTTAAGTGGGCGCTTGATAGTCCTAGAGTCATATGGGGTAGATGAGAGTCGATCGAGCCATAGTATTCTCTATATCTTATCTATGCTTTAAGGATCTTTGTTTTATGTTTTCTTTGCCAGCTTCTCGATTTATTGTTTTGGTTCAAGGGGAGTTCATTTGGGAGCTTCTGGAGCTTAATATTGACTTAACTCAACTTGAACTAAAAGTTGCATCTAATGTTGAGGGGGAGCTGGATCTTCTGCATTGTAATATAACTACATTGAGCCTTGATTATTATCCTGCTATGACATGTTTACAATGCTTTACACCTTGCCATGACTTGTGCTTATTTGCTAGATTTATCATGACTTCATATGTGTAGCCTAGCTTTTGCCATGATAAGTTAATTAAAATTGCTCAACTTAAACTAAAACTTGTCATGTTAGCACTCGAGATTAGTCTTTCTTGAGCTATCCTTTTATGATTCATGCCATGTCAAATAGGCTGGGTAGAGTGATGAATCTATATTGAGCCTTAGAAAGAGCTGTTTTAGTCTCTTGGTGATGCATGAGTTAGTACAACTTGTTAAAAGGCAAAAGATCTCTTTTGTCTTGAAAAACCGATCTCACCAATTCTCTCCTATGAGACGGCTTGCCATTGCACTTGGCATGAACTTAGGGGGAGTTTTGGGTGACCTAGACTATCTTCTTAAGCTTCTCGCTTGGAGTAGTCGCATAAGGCTTGAGGTCTAGCACATGATAAAACAAAAATCTGGTTGTCAACAACCTTGAATTTCAAAGATAATATATCATTTGTGCCCAAATTTGCTTAAAGCTATCAAAAGAATCAAGTACTTAACCAATGTTTCAATCTTGAGCTTATAGCACTCTTTTTGGTCTCAATTTAAGCTTCTTAGTTCCGCTTAGCTTATTGACATGGCCTGCATCATCCTTGGATATCTCTAGCGAGACTTTGCTCATTGATGACTTGACTTGCTCACATAATGTACCTCATTTTTAGATTGTCATCTATGTGTTCTAGCTAGCTTATACATATCTTGTCATGATCTAGATAGCCTTTTTATTAAGTTATGGCTTGGTGTATTACATGTTGGTCATTATGGATAATTCTCATGGCTCAAAATGCTTAAATAAACAAACTTGACCATTTTCATCCATTAACATGTCATATTCTCTCTATTGCATCTTGATCGTTTATTGCCAAAAGGGGAGAATAGAGAAGAAAAGTCTGGGGGAGCAGTTTAGAGCTTTGGAGATCAATTTGCTCTTTCGCTTGTTGCTCTTGCGTTCATACGTCGACATGGTCATTAGCTTCATTTCATTTCTTGGACCATGTTGGTTTCTTCAAACTCAAACTCTTCTTAAAAGCTTTTTTTCGGTTTGTCAATATTCTCATCAAGGGGAGATTGAGAGACCATGTGGTCGTGTCTCCATGAAAGTGATGAGTAATTGACAAAGGTTTTAGGTCGATCGAGTTTGGTTTGTGTGGTCGGACCTTGTCGCTATGCGGGTTCACGCATTTTCGTTAAGTCATTACGAGTTGTCAGAAAATCGAACGACCGGCGTGTTATGGGCTGGACGATCATGAGGCGGTTGTACCGATTGGTAAATGGCGGTTGAAGAATTCGGAGAAGTTGTTTTTCGTGTTCGGTCTTCATTGGAAATCGGAACGGCCCGCAGTATTGGAGCCAGACGACCGAGTGCGGTTGATCCGCCGGTAACATGGCGGTTATACCGATTGTATTGTGAGTTTCGCCATTTTGGTGATTTGAGTTTTGGGATAGGTCATATCCAAGTGTGTTCATGCATATGTGTTGCATATTGCATGTTTGAGCTAACGTTAGGTCAAGTTGTGAAGAACTTGTTCCCGCTTCGTGTTTCTTGTCTGTGTGGTCGCAGGACGCCGAGCGGAGTCGTGGCGAGACACGGTGGATCGGACTAGGCGCAGTGGCGCCGAGGTCGAACGGTCGATGTGTCGAAGACGACGTGGACTCGAGGTGGTTGCGGCGTCTTGAGACAAGGAGCGCGGAAGCTTCCCGGAAGGTGCAGAAGGGGCGAATCGGGAAATTCGCAAGGCTGCACAAGCGGGGGCGGGCTCCGTTGGACTTAGCGGGCGTAACGGGGAGGAGACCCGTTAGCCAAGGCTATATAAAGGATTGGAGGGGCTGCATGCCCTCTTGAGCACTTGGGTGGAATTAGGGTTTTAGAGTCAAAAGAGGCTTTGTGAGGTTGTTTCTCTTTTGCTCTTTAGTGGTTGAGGAGTGTTGGTGGAGGCAGTTTGGTGCTCCCTGCTTGTCCCCTTCGTAGCTCTCCAATGTGAGTTCTTGGCTTAGGGAGAGGGAGAGGATGGATTGATGAACTTGTAATCATTCCTCTTGTTCTAATGTCCATGCGTATGGGGATGTATCTCTTTGTATTTCGCTCTTGATTCAATGAATGGAAATCTGAAGTTTTCTTCTATTCGTGCTCTCTGTTCTTCGTTCTCCTTTTTGTGATTTTTGGGGCTTTCTTCAATTCGGGAGTTTTTGCTTGGTTCTTCCTCTTGATCTTGCTTGTGGGACATGTGAGAACCTATCTAAGGTCATCTAGATCATCATCCACCCACGAGCAAGTCGTTAGATCAAGTTTTGTTTTTGCGGTTTTTTGAACCCACCTTCGCTCAAATGCAAAAGGATAGGAACCTTGGCATGGATCTCTGAAATCGTTGCTTGGAATAGGTTCTTAATATCTTCGTGAAGGTGTGGTTCAATTTTGGTCAAGTTTGGCGCGAGATCAAAAGTTTGATCGATTTTCGTTTTGAAACCCGAGCTGATTTTACTGCTCCAGACAATCGAACGACCGGCCTTAACACTGCGGTTGTCTGGGATCATGGTACAACCGCCGCTTGTTCTATGTTTATGCGGATCTGCAGTACAACCGGTCGCTTGTTCTGGGGTTGTACCGATTGTCCCGATTTGTTCGAACTTCTGCTTTTTGTTTGTTTGAAATGTGGGGGTGAGGAGTGGATTCAACATAAGACTTCCTCTGTGCTTAATCTTTGATCTTCATAGCTCTCATAGCTATTGGAGTGATTTACAAGTTGAATCCATTCTTTGCGAAAAAGATTAGGTGCTCCTATTCACCCCCCCTCTAGTCGCCTTTCCGGTCCTTCAGAGGAGTTGATCAAGCTTAAGACCAGTACCAAGACTTGTTCCAAGGCAAATTATACCTTTGACCATGTTGAACCTAGTCTTCCAAAATTACCTTGATTCAAATTATTGTATTTACTTTAAGTATTTTTTTGGGATTAGTTATACACCAATTTGATTATATCCACTTTGCTCATTGCATTACCGTGATATTTTGTCACCCTAGATTGGTTAATTATTAGTTGGTATTATCATAGCACCAATGTGGGTTGGTTAGACACGAATAGTCTGCTTAGCCATGCAACGTATCATTGATATCACTTTGAGTTGTAGGATGTGAACTTGACTAAATGATTATGGAACATGTCATAAAAAGACTCGTGTTGTATGTTGTTACTCGTTGATAGCATGTGATGCACTTAACCAATAGGGTGGGAAAAAGATTTAGATTGAGGCGAGTGGAAAGGGTTGGTGGAATAATGGACTTGTGATTGGGAAATATGAATTGTGGTGATTATGAGTTAGAATTTTGGAAGTCTCACCTTGGTCAATTAAGGACTTAACTTTGTGTGCCATTGAGTTGAGCCACAACTGTACAACCACATGCTTGGAGTGGGATGGGCCTTTCGATCGCTTCACTAGTGGCTGCATATTTGTCAGCCATGTCGAAAAGTTTGATGGTTGTTCATGGAGGGTTCATTGCAATATCCTCCGTAAACCGTCGATTTATCAATCCTACTTTAAAAGCCTAGATATCGGAAGACTCTGCGACCTCTGGGATAGAGTTTCGAACCTAGCTAAATCCCTTGATATATTGTCAAAGAATTTCATTGGTTTTTTTTGCCTCATCCGATGAAGATCATCCTCCTTCCTAGCGTGGTCGTACGTCCCTTGAAAGTTGGCGATCAGAATATCACATAGCTGCTCCCAATTGTAGATAGATCCGACCAATAAGTTGAGCAACCACGACCGGGCAGACCCTTCAAAGACCGTGGACAAGTAGTTTACCATCACGTTGTCGTTACCACCAGCAGCTTTGATGGCGGCAGTATAGATTTGAAGAAATTCTAATGGGTTCTGAGTTCCATTGAACTTCTCTATGTTGGCTGGTCGAAACCTGTCCGGCCAACGAACAGCTTGGAGCCCTGCCGAGAATACTCAGTAGCCCGTAATGGAGTCGTGCCGCCTTCTTTAAAAAGGAGCCGGATTATAGTCGGTTGGTGATCAGTTCCTTAGATTTGCATACCTAGTATCTGGCGTCCCAATCTGGTCATAAACGTTAGTATAACGTCTTTGACCACCTGCTTGGTTTAGATGATGTCAAAGATCATCGGAACCAAGCGGTCGTTCCTCTTGACGAGGAGGAGGAGTGGCTGCTTGGAAGAGCTGTCTTCCCTTGTGATTCCCTGGTCGGAATCTACGAGGGGGTCTTGGTATCGATCGGTCCTCTGTCCGACCATGTTGTCCTCTACTGAGGGAGGAGCGTTGGGATGAAGTCATAGTGTGACTTTGCGAGCTCCTTTCCTCCCGATACATTTCTGTACGTTGCATAGTCTGTTGGAGGATCTCCGACATCTGCCCTGCAAGTTAGACATAACCTGGAGTCCCTGCTAGACCAGGATCTGGGTTATTCAGAATGTCATGAACTCATTGCAGGTTTTGAAGTGTTACAAAAGGTCTTGGAGGATTCTGATTAGCAGTAGGTGTTCGATGAGTCGAATGTCCTTCCGACCTTCTGTCTTGCCCTGTTTGACCTGTCACGCGCTATGAGGTAGGAACAGACGAATTAACTGATCGATATCCATCAGTTCATTCGCCTCTGGCAGGTGGTGCTTGAGTGCCTATACCATTTCCACCAACAAGTGGTGGCGGGTTAAGCCGTGGAGGACTGTGCACGACATCTTAATCGGTATCTCTGATTGCGTTAACCTAGTGGCGCCAACAACAATCCTTCGATGAGCTCCCATCTTAACTAAGGGAGAGCCTTCCATTGCTTCAGCAAAGAGCCTCCACGACGGGGAGCGATCGGAGATTACCACCTCTGGTGGGATTTGTGGTCTACTCAGTCTGATCCGGCAGATTGCCGACCATATGCTGAGTTTGACCATGCCTATTTGGCCTACGATCGGTGATAACTTCATTGACACTCACAAGTTGTCGGTTGGCCCCCGGAATACGTAGGGGTCGTTGGCAAATACTGGTCGCCCATGACAATATCGAGAGTACATGGACTCTCTGATTGCAGTGTTGGGTTTCTGTCACTAGTATTGCCGATCGGATGGACTGAGCTTGTAGAGGCGTTCGGACATTGCAAACTAGTCGGAACGACCAGTTCCACTAGGAGCACCACGGATGGTGGCGGTGAATCCTCATCCATTTGGTCGATTTCGCTAATCTCAACGAATGGCGAGCCGGCGGGGGAGGATGATGACAACATCCTGTTTTCTTCCATGGTGCGGATGCATGCGTCCATGTCGAGATTGGAGTAGTCTGCCAAGTCGAACTAGTTTTCCTTATCCCAAATCTCTGTCATGTTCGCATGAGCGACGTTGGAGCGAAGGCAGTGGATGAGGAATGCTTGAGCAAAGTAATCTTCAGGAACTCAACGCCTTCTTCCCCACGGACGGCGCCAGCTGTTGACAATTGAGTTGCCAATCTTAAGAAATAAATAGAGGAAAATGGCAAAGTGTTTTTGGGAGAGAATGAGATTGCTCTTTATTGCAATGAACTGGATCTTTTACAGAGGATGCCATCGACCAGGTAGTGGACTAGCCCTAATTATACTTGATGTACTATGCTATTGCTTCAACAACCTTGAGTTGCAATTGTAGATCGTATACTGATCTTGCTCGGTGTGTCGTTCTCCCAGTTGTCTTCTCCATTAAATAACTGATGAAGAGGTGGCGGTTATCACTGGTAGAGGCACCCTTTGGAAGTGTCGTGTCTGGTTAGAGGAACAGTGGTAGTTGGTAGAAAACCAACTGATTAGTGGTTGATGTCAGTGGGAGAATAACCATATGATGGTTATTATCAGTGACTTAGAGCTTTTAAACGTTGTGTGGTTTGGAGTAAATAAGACATGTGCTCCATTCACCACACGGGAGGAATATACTTAGAACCAAATCCAAGTGCCGGTTCAAAGCTCCGACGAGCAGTCATCTGGTGAGGTAGCACGTACAGGACCTTTTCGACCAGGGTACCCATAAAGTAACCTCTGAAATCCTTACGACCAAGGGTCGTTAGCCTTAGGGGTTACGACCACGAAGGACATGCGGTCTTTAATTAAATATCAAAGTCATATTTAGAGATTTTAATCCTCATCACTTCTTTTGTTAGATCCTAGTCCAACCGGGGATTATCCCGAGTGGGATGAAGGATACACAGGTGCCGAGGAGGCCGCAGGAGGCGAGGGCACATACTACGAGGACCAGGGTGAGGTGGACACCTTATTCAGCGAGTGGGACAGAGTAGACGTCCGATGGAGCAAGGCAGGCAAGCGAGGGGGTTTGTCCCATGTTGCAGTTGTAATTAAATACTTGTATTAAAAACCATAGTCTTGCGTGGCTACCTACTATAATAAAGTACATTTTCTATCTTATTGTTCTATTGTGTTAACTTTGGTAAGACTTATTATTTGTTGGAGCGGTGTCCTACTGGGCAGACGAATAATAATCCATATGCTTAAGTGTGATTACCCTTCGGGGTAATGACACAGGGCGCCACATTAGTGCAGCTCAAGGGAACAAGGTCATGGCAGTCATATGTATGTAGGGCGAGGGAGGAACGGTGGGATTTGGTCCTTTTGGCCCAGGCATATGCCAAGCCCACTCCTGCATTGGCGGCTAAACAAGAAGGGTGTGGTGATGCCAAAGAAGAACTCGGGACTCGGCCACAAAGACAACAAGACACAATGGTCAAGGTTCGGAGTTGCCGGGTCTTTGTCGATAAAGACCCTGCGGAAGGAGCTCCTTCAGTTAGGCAAGCTAGTGGGCTTGCTGACGAGGGTGAGGAGCTAGAAACCCTAGTCCAAAGGATGGACCTCGAGCTCCACCGCATCAGGCACTGGAGGCACGCCAACCGCCGTCCGGCACGCGCTGCACCTCGCTGCTCCTGCAGACGGCGCCAGAACCGGAAAAGGACGGCTAGCGCCCAGCCAGGCAACTGCAAATTAATATAAGCATGCATGTCCGATGCTTAATTTGCCCAGTATGCAACACTAGAGTTTCTGGCTAAATTAGCGTGGTTGACCCTGCGATAAAAAATCTAGTGCCCTTAGGACATCAAATACAAAAATAGCATCACGAAGTCGCTGGTGGCCGATACGTCGCCGAGTCCGTGCACCGGAAGCATGGACTCGGAAGCACCGTGTGCGCTGGGGCACGAACTCGGGCACGCATATGCAGAGGGGGGGACGATGCGGCAACGCCAGGCCTCAGGCATGCGGACGCATCTACGCCGTTGACGAGGATCTAATAATCCTCAATTAATTAAGTTATTTACCTGTAACGTTTATAGGTAATAATGTATTTTATATAATCTTCAAATGTACCCCTCAATATTAACAATGAGGAACCCAATGGTCATAAGCTATTTTACGACCACCCTATATGGTCGTAAGTTCTTCTACGATCACCTCTTGGTTGTAAATCCTTCTACAACCAAACATACATGGTCGCAAGTTCTTCTACGACCACCTATTAATCATAAGTCTTACTATGATTACCTCATGGTTGTAAGTATTACTATGATCAGATCATCTACGACTACTCTATGGTCGACAAAGCCTACAGACATGTGGGCTCAATCAAATAGGGATATTTGTGCGTTGTGTTTAATACACACAGTAGTTAATATGTGTCGTTATTTCTGAGATAACTGCACGTATTAACTTTGTCTCTGACATAACCATAAGGCGACGTGGGGGTGCGTCTCTGATAATAACTACCCTTAAATGTGTGCATTGCATCAAACGACAAGGTGCCTCTTGACGTAGACAACCGCCACCTCTTCATGAGCTATATAAGAAGTAAAGTCGGTAAACAGAGAGAAGGGACGATCAAGCAACGAAAGAGATATGAGTCATTAGTCTTAGCCTTTGGTAACTTCTCTTCTGTAAACACAGTCAATACACCAAACGCAGGAGTAGGGTTATTATTATCTCAGGAGAAGGTCTGAACTTGTATAAAATGCATGTGTCCTTTTCTGTGTGGTTTCGCTTCAGGAGAGCCCCCAGCATTCATCTATAAGATCGATACGAAACACTACTACAAAAAGGCTAATACTGGACGCCTCATCACAAACGGTTGAACAAAACCGTCTGTATTAAATACAATCACAGACGGTTTTGGTTTAACGATTGTCTGTATTACTGGCTACACTAAAAATTGTCTGTGAAGAAGTACTATCACAGACAGTTCGTGTTGAAAATCGTTTGTGTTACAGACGGTTTTCAACACGAACATTTGTGACTTTCCGTTCTCATCACAGACGGTTTCATATAAAAACCATATGTGACTTCCTATCCTCATCACAGACGGTTTTATATAAAAACCGTCTGTGATAAGTATGCCTGATTTTACCATGGCTTGAAATCACTAACTCTCTGATTTTACCATGGTTTCACAGAACCGTTAGTGATTTTAATCCATGGTAAAATCAGACATACTTATCACAGACGGTTTTTGTATGAAACCGTCTGTGAAGTATTATGGTCATTATAGACAGTTTTTGTATGAAATCGTCTATGATTCAGTCATCACAGACGATTTTTGTATAAAATCGTCTGTGATTCGCAACGCGGGAGGGCAAAAAATTTTGAACGTGTGCGCGGGAGGCAAAATGTTTTGGCGCTGTCCTTATATATTATAGCCACCCCAAAGATTGTCTTTCATCGCCTCCCTCTCCTCCCCACGCCGATCTCCCATGACCACCTTGACTCTCCGTCATGTTCAATGAGGAGACACAAATGACGCATTTATGAGGAGGAGGATGCGAGGAGCTCCTTGTCCGCCACAGAGGTAGATCGCTGGAAAATACGTGTACATCCCCAAAATATACATAATTTGTTGGTTGTTTGTTGTAAAAAATGATCTTAATTTTGTGTTACCTAAGGTCAGAGCGCCGCCGGAGGTTTTCAATGGTCTCTCCTTGCCGACGAGCTTGAGTCGAACTTGAACGACATGCAAGAACAGCTTGTGATATGCTGGTGAGGCACAAAGAGGAGCTCACAAGACCAATCCAAGAAGTCGGTGAGTTCTTCGGGAGCTTGGAGGCATAGATGGTTTCTAACTAGTTTAACTTTGTAACTTTATTCTTTTTTTCCCATTCGGAGGGGACATTGTGAAACCTTTTGGTTTCACGTTTCTATAATGTGTTTGCCATTAGAATTTTAATTGGATTTTAGTTGTCTTGCTAGAGGTTGCATATGGAAACTACTGTCCAGCAATTGATTTGTTTGGTTCAAAATCCATTTTTTTTTGCAATAGAAAAAACTATTACAGACGGTTCTTATTCAGAACTGTTTGTGAAAATACACTATCACATACGGTTCTGAACAAGAACTGTCTGTAATAATTACTTATCACAGACGGTTCTTGTTCAAAACCGTCTGTGATAGCTTTTTTCACATACGGTTCAAAAACCGTCTGTGATGACCTCATGTCATTACTGACACATAAACTCAGATGGCTCACAAAACCGTCTGTGATGATGTTTTTGAACCGTCTGTGAAAACCTTTTCTGTAGTAGCGAAACCATCGACAGTCGTGCCCCAGCGCACAGACTCCGACGCGGGCGCATGGACGCGGCCACATGCGCGCAGAAGAGGGAGCTCTGTGCCACGGGCGCGTGGAGGAGGCGACTCCGGCCGCCTGGGCGGGCGGACGAGGGCATCCGACCGCCTGGGCACAGACTCGGCGACATGTCAGCCACCGGCAACTCCGCGATGCTATTTTTGTATTTGATGTTTAGATGAGGCTAGATTTGCTATTGCGGACGTCACGTGCTAATTCAACCAAAAACTCTGCGGTACTAATTAAGTATATATATGCCAGAAATATCTGTGCTTGCTTGTGTTTTTTTTTTTAGTCTGCGCTTGCTTGTGTTGAAATAAATGATTTGGTGTTATATGTCATGATCAAGATAGTAAAAGCAAATTAACCATTTCTGAATTGATTCCTCCGTTTTGTTCTGGATTCCATTATTACTTTTATGCTGCAAATTGTTGCTTAAATTATACTCCGTGGGTGGATACACTGATAGGAAATATCATAACCATTAACTAAGCTTCTTCTTGGGCATCCGTTATACGGTGATGTTAATTCATTTGGCCCCAGCCATTATCATGGTAGTACGAAATACTTTGCTCACATAAGCAGTTTGCCTGCTCCAGAGGGCACTCACCAACTATATGATAAACAAGACGAAAATACGTTTCTTGAGCATGTGATGTAGATCATCTGGTAGGTATGGTGCATATATAATCAAACACAGCTTGTGCAAATGGCACATTTGTTAAAACTGTACAGTGCAACTGGAAATAGAAAGAAAAAAACATTCCTGCCTATTGCAGTTGTGCACAAGCAAACCAGCACACTCATGCCAATATGCAAATCAGACACAGATAATCCTAGTAACAATGTAAAATTTAAAATTTTCGGTATTACTATAATTCTTTCATGTGTCAACAAACACCTCCTGTTGAATTAAACGAATACATATAATTACAGATAGTATATATTTCTGAGAGGATTACATACGTAGTGCCAACAATTTCAATTTTTTATAGAAACCTATCTTGTATCCCTGACCTTTTGAGCTCTACAAACAAAACAGAACCGTCGACGTAAAATGGGCTATGGGGGTCACACTAAAAGAATATGATGAATCAGTATCACCAAATATGATGCTCTGCGGTTCATACTGTATGACTACTAGAATCCAGTAGCCTGTCTCCTTCCGAAGGCATATCAGATGACATCTCCATATTTTGCTTGGCTGTCATTTTGTTCCACTCATTCTCAACACGGAAAAAGACCCACTGAAACCGCCTCACTATTTCCAATGCTGTTATAGTAAACAATGTCAGGTAGTTGTGCCGAAGATGTGCTGAAAGCTTGTATGTCCATGTACAGCGGAGCACGAGATTGCTGCCTAACACCCAGTAATATACCTGCAGAGCAATCATAAAAGAGCTAATGACAAAAGTGTTAAGATGGGCTAAATAAAACCATGTATATGTTCGAGTTTATACCCAGATCTGCCCATAAAGAAGATTAGTCCATGTACTTGGGTTTTTGAACATGAAAATCCTTGTTAAAATGCTGCAGGGATAGAGAAAAGCTCATTAGCAGCAATTGAGATGTGCAAACACATGTTGAAGAAGTAGAAAATAAATTAAGTAGACACCACACCTCAAATCCCAATCTCGCTTTACATCCCAGTAGAAGGAATACAGCGAATTTATAACGCTAGAAATAAGCCAGAGGGGCCGGTAAAAGCTAATCCATTTGTCAGGGAATACATGATACTTGAGAGCTGATAAGAAAATCACTGGGACTGCTGTCGAGTACTTGAGCGCTGGATTTGGGACAAAATGTTAGTAAATGATTACAGAACCAGGTATCAAACATACAATCACAAATCTTAAGTCGTACCATTTTCTAACATTTTAAACATGCAAGTCATCTACAAAATAAAGAAAGAATCAGAACTGCCTCATGGTGAGTAAATACCGTTCAAAAGACAAGTCTTCTCTTTTGTATCCTTGTACTGTCGAAGACATTGGAAGAAACGGCACAAATAGGGGAATACGAGAACTAGAGGAATAGCTACAGAATGGCTACCACAAATTGAATCAGCTTCAAACCAAGCAATTGTCGCAACCTGTAAAATATCAAAAGAACAAGATGTTATAGAGATTCGAGATGAGTTATAGGCTTCTAGCAATAATTTACAACTGTCAAACTAAGACATTAGCATGTTATTTGCCAGAAATACGGAGACTGCTCAGGACACTATGCACATAGCAAAAAGAAAATATAAGAAATTAACCTGACGATTGACCATGCGACAAACTGAACGTTCCAAATCTGAGAACACCTGTCAAGAAACGAAACAATTAAGCAAAATGGTAGAAATACCAAATATTAAGAATGTCAGCTCAGGACAACCCACAAGTTTGAAATAATTTTCTACAAACTAAGAAATAGTAATATGTGCTCATATAGTTAGGAATGTTTTTTTTTCTTACAAAAAATTATATTACACTAAAGCCAAGATGAGGAACAGTCCAACAGAGATTCATATAATATTAAACAAGAAGCCATGTCCTACTATCTCCAAACAGTGATAATGTAAACAAAAAAAAATCCACAACCAATACTTCTAAATAAATTAATGCATACCTTTGACATGGATGTAAAAATATCAGCCAAGAAGAAGTCAGGGAATGTAATTGCCTGCAGAACAAGGGCACAGGAAATCATTATAAATTTGATTTGATATGATTGCTGGCTCCACAGCAAGGACAATTAGGTATATGTTAGCCACAACAAACCATAACATATTGTTTGTAGCATAGCTAAAAGCAAAACCTATTGTATCCATTACTAATGAATTGTACAACTTACTTGTAATGGGAGTATTATATGCCACACTGTCCTCAGAAAGTAGAAGCGTGACGATAAGTAAAACATATCAAAAGGAGAAAGGAGGATCATCAGAAGGATAGCATACAAAAGAACCTGCAAAGAGGCAAAAAGATATGTCAATTTCATCGTGGATTTGAAAAACAATGCATCAGTATAGAACACAGAATGATATTTTTGCTTTCAACTTGGGGAAGGAATAGGTGGATCATAAATCATCCAGAACTTCAGATTCACTTTAATGTTACAAGCAGCCATCAGTGTGTGCACATGCATATTAATTGTTTGTCTTGCGTGTACAGTTTATTAGTACTAAGATGGACCTTTCCACTGATTTGATTGAGGAAATAGATTTAATTTTGGGGGGAAATAAGAGGGCAAGTCCATTAACATTCAGTGCTAAATATGCCAACAATATTTTCTCATTATTATAATGTTCCTTGTGAGAACTCTGGGAGTAATAGTCTTGTACGCACTTGATTACTGGTAGGCACTACCACAACAAATGTAACCAAGCATAATTTGTAGGGCCCAAAAGGTCTCATGAGCTCAAGAAGACAAGAAGAACAAAGCATGGAATGAAATACTTAATGGGCTAGACATTACACTGGTTGAGATGCAGCAAGAGACACTTCCCCATGTGAGTACAGATATAGGTAAGCTGTCATACTTGTGGGAACAATTAAAGTCAGCCAAGTCGCACACTGTCAATGAAACAAAAATGAGAGTGTTACTTTAGCAGAATAATATGCCAAACACAAGTAATATGAGAAGATATACAACATAACACCAACAGAAAGAGCATGGATAAATGCAGAAACAACAAAAACAAAATGCATCTAACCCAAGAAATCCTGATACAAGTTGCAGAAAAGAGAGCCAGGTTCGAAAGATGACTGCTTAGCATTTGGATTTAGAAAATGCAACAGGCACATGTTATTCTCAAGAAGAATTATCCTAATGAGGAATTTTCGTCGAGAAACTATGGTACACATTATATATTGCATAAGAAAGAAAGATAAACATGCTTGCTCTTAGAAATCTGCAAGCATAGTTGCGCTGCATAATACAATGGATTGACAACTAAATAAAATATTGCGAGCTTAGCACTCAAAATCAGCACGTGGTAAGGAAAAATTTAAATTTTTCAGACACTGTCATAACAGCAACTGTATGCCACAGACATACTTAAGGAATGTATGAAGCAAATATCCTATCGAATGACTACTCCACATTGCCTATGGCTAGCCATGTCAGTATAAATGCATTTCAAAAGGAAAAAAGAACTTCAACAAATCCAAAGTCAAGTAAGTTTAGAAATCGAAAATGCAATCCAGAGTAAGATAGGCATACCCTCCATATTTCTCGGTGCGATAGATGTGTTTGTGTGAGATCAAACACTCTTGCGTAATTCACTGATGATTGCGCAAAGACCCACAAATTTACTCCCCATAACCAAATCATCAGGGCCTACAATAAAAACATGAAGCACAATTATATAGATGCACAAGGAGGGCCTTAATCTGTTGTATTTTCTCTAGGTAATGATCCTTGAGCTTGAGCATGTCACATGTACAGAAACAAAATAAACTCACCACAAGCAGAAGAGGGTTATAGTATAAGAAAGCCTCATAAAGAAATAAGTCCCGCAGATCAGCACTCATTCTCATGACAGAGTCCCAACCTATCTGTAACCCCAAGAGAATAACTAAATTACCACACAAGAGGCTCAGAGCAAACATAAGAAAAAGTCATGGATAGATCATAGCAAGACTGACCTTGCAACAGCATAAGCCCCATAGGAGAAGCAACATAGCCTGAAAAAAGGATAGGTTCGTCAGCAGTTTGACAAGTAAAATTCAAATCATATAGATGCGGAATCAAGAGAACAGGATATTTTCGGTACAATCGGTTGCAGAATAATGAAGGATAAACAAAATATATAAACATCAACGTATATAATTGAACTGTATAGTTAAAGGGTAAGTTCTATAGGACGGCAATCAGACCTACGATGCTATATGGAGCAGAATGTTTGACGACTAAAAGACAACATATACAGAAGATGAGCGTAGCGGAGATGAGGATGCTACGGTGGATATGTGGCTACACAAGGCGGGATCGAATCCGCAATGATGATATACGTGATAGGGTGGGGGTAGCACCAATTGAAAAGAAACTTGTCTAACATTGCTTGAGATGGTTTGGACATCTGCAACGGAGGCCTTCTGAGGCACCAGTACGTAGTGGAATTTTAAGACGTACTGAAAATGTAAGAAGAGACAGAGGTCAACCAAAACTGACGTGGGAGGAAGCAGTTAAAAGAGATTTGATGGATTGGAATGTACCTAAAGAATTAGCTTTGGATTGGAGCGCATGAAAGTTAGCGATCCACGTACCGGAACCATAAGAAGGTTTAAGGGCGGTGTTTTAAGCTCTCAGCTCAGATGGCAGGATGTACGGTTTAGGGTTTTAGCCTTGTAGGGTTTTTTTACAAGGCTCTCGTCTCTTTGACTTGAGGAGGTTTCATTCCTAGCCTACCTCAACTTACTTAGGACCTAGCCTACCTCAACTTACTTAGGACCGAAGGCTTTGTTGTTGTTGTTGTATAATCACACGCAAATATCCTTGGGCTTCTTAGAGGAAATCAGGAAATTCAAGAGTAAATCATTGAAGAAAACAAGCAGCAGCTCCAACTGGAAAATGGCAATGATAAAAGGCCGTTCCATCATCCGTAACAAAATTAGCAGGCAATTCCTGCAACATGTTTCATGAAGTATTGACACTATCATCGTAGTGTTCTGTCATGGACAAAGGCACACCCTAGACTAGCAGAGAGTTAGACATGGCATGAGTTTATCCCTTTTACAAGGTTTATGTATTTAAGGCACATGAAAGGAGATATCAGTATGTGTAGGACTATCACTTTTCCATCAATTCTCCAGTTCCCTTAGTGGCCATGATCAACACAATGCATATTACTCGAGGGGATACATCCGAAAGATGGTACTGATTCATCCCTTTTTCAGGAAAAAGGTACGGCACTTACAGACGATGTATACAATGGCGCATTGCAGTACCCCAGAAGGTAAATAAATCCGTGCCCATGTGAATGGGACTTAAACTTGAAATTCACTTCATTCCGTAGGACAATGGGGAAAAAATAAAGGGTTAAAAGGCCAACCTACCTTAAACCGCCAAAGAAAGAGTGGCGAAGGCATGATTGCCACCGCGGGGATGGACGCGCCCTTCATCTCGCCGCCGACCCCGAGCCTCTGCGCACGCACGCGCGCGCGCCTTCGTCACCGTACGAACCCTATGCACAGATCAATTCCACCACATTAGCAACAGGACACGAAACCCGCGACCAATTCAAACATGAACGCACACAAACTAAAACGACTATGGATTGGGATCTCGCCGCTCTCGAACGAATCGGATTGGGGCATAGCGAATCCATCCAACCAACCAAAGGCGAGCGATGGCTTACCGAGAAACACCAGCCCAGATCTCCACTTGGACAGGGGAGAAGCCGTTGACGAAGGAGGGGGTGGTCCAGAGACTACGAGGCAAGCCCCTCGGGTTCTTCAGAGAGATGGACAGAGAGACACCTATCCCGTCGGAACGGAGCGCGCGGCCTGCGCTGCAGCGGGAATGGCGAGGGCGGCGAGATCTGCGAGGGAGCCGGGCCGGACCCGATTGCGGGGAGGATGAGGAGAAGAAGCCGTGCGAATGAGAGCGGAAGGTAAGAGCGTATACGACAGACAACTACGGTATCCAAGATTATTTAATAGGTTATTTTTTTCTGTTTCTTTCTTAGAACGTGGAAATGCCACGGCACGGTGGTGTACAACCAGGAAAATGCATTCGCTCCAACGGACACGTACGTTAAGGCCAGTTTGAAACTGGCGTATTGGGTGCAAATTCCGGATGATTTTGCGTTGATTCCTGCAATTTTTATGATCGCCGGATTAGATATTCCGATGTATTTACGAATTTCGGATTGAATATCCATTTTTAGGACGTGTCTACATATAGAATATATTATAGATTTTTCTAAGAAATAATTGATTATTTGCCACTGCAAAAAGGTGAATTTTATTATTTACCACTGCATATGAGTATAACATATGAGTCTCGGGACTACATATCATACTCACATCAGTGGCAAATAATCAATTACACATGTTTGATAGTGGCAAATAAGTGAATCTCCCTTTTTCTAATGGGTGGGTGCAAATTAATATGTAGAGGAAAGCAAATTTGCCTTTGTTTTTGTAATTAGATGAAGAAAAATGTTGATGGAAAAGTAACAGATCTATTCTATCCTCACTGTCTTAACTATCTTCCCTATGTCTATTTTATGTTATATATGATTAAGCTTTTGACCTCTTTTCATTTTAAAACTTGATCTGTCAAAAAAAAACATTTTAAAATTCCAATTAGCATAATAGATTATGACACATATGATATTTACTCAAAAAAATAGTGGTCAAACTTTCTTTCTCTTATTATTTTCATCTATACATTAATATAAACTTAATTAGCTTCTTAAATATGAGTATGGCTTGCGGTGATAACCCAACAAAACCGTCCTAGGACTCCGAAGTCTTCAACAACTCGTGTACTTGTTTCTTTTTTATTTTATTTTTTTTTGTAGTGAATGTTGTGGACCTGGGCTAATTTTTTTGGAAAAGATATACGCTCCTTGCCAATTTTTTGGATTAATTTTTTATATGTTACTGGATTTTTGTGAAATCTTTGATTGTGTCATTGACATATAGGGTCAGGACCCTCATGCTAGTACACAATAAGTGGTATATAAAGGATGTGGCAAACTTTCGGAGACAAATAATGAATTCACCTTTTTTTGTCGGGGGCATGGGCCCATGGCCATGACCAAGCATAGGGGTGCAACGCATCATGTAGGTCCAAGTATCCACTCATGTACAACCAAAACCGAAAGAATTCCCTCTCACAAAATGCAACGTAGAACTTACATATAAGCTGCTGAAAAACCAAAACTCCTTTATCCTCCACGATGTACGTGCAAAGCCAAGCATCAAGTATGCCTCCTCCCGCACGGGCCACATCACCAGAAAAACGTGGGCCGTTGGATCGTCGTCGGACAACCGATATTGTGTGGAGTGGAGAGGCCCTCCGGACGCATGTGCATCGTGATCGGACGGTCCTGGAGCCCTTGAGAACAAACCCTAATCCCCACTCGTCTCTTTCCTCATGTCTCCTCGCTCGCTCGATCCCGCGCCATGCTCCTCCCCTCACTCCTTTCCCTTCCCAATCCCTCCCTCTTCCTCCCCCATCTCCCGCTCGATCTCCCTCCCTAGCCATCACTGCTCCCTCCCTCTTCCTCCCCCATCGCCCTCTCGGTCTCCCTCCCCAGTCGTCGCCTCGGCGCCCCCTCCCTTCCATCACCTCGCCTCACCGCCAGTGCCGTCAGTCCCTCCCTCTTCCTCCCCCACCGCCCCTTGGTCTCCCTCTTTATAAGCGCTGTCGGTCCCTCCCTCTTCCTCCCCTGCTGCCCCCTCGATCTCCTTCCCCAGTCGTCTCCTCGGCGCCTCTCCTCCCTTCCATCCCCTCACCTTGCGTCCACTTTGGCCGCCGACGGCAGTATCACTGGCCATCTTGCCTCGTGCCACCTGGCCTCCGCCTCCTTTCTCCGACACGCCTCCGATCCCCTCGCTCGCCCATGTGCGTATGGCCGCGTGCGTCGTTGCTCGCTTTTCCTCCTCTTCGACATGCCGACTGGGATTTTCCCGATGGGATTTGGTTGACGTGAGATAGGAATGTGTTCCATGCCTACTGTTGTTTGGGGATTTCATGCGGCCCCTACTTGTTTTCTTGCATCTGATTGTTTGTCCTTGGTGCGGTGCTCTTCTCTGCTTTCGTTTCATGCAAGACGACTCTCTGTTATTGCGTGTGCTCAACATCCAGGTTAGCATCAGAAGAATTTTTTATGTCATTCTTCACGTTTGTTGGTTGCATTGCCTATCTGGTCGTTCTGATTGCTTTTGTTCATTTGCTTTACAGGTTCTTTGTTTGGCCTCTATTCGTTTCTTGGTTGATTTCGCTTTAGACCAGCTGTAACACCCCGATTTTTATAATCGGGATGTTAATATTTAATTTGGTGATTTATTAAAATTTTGGCTGCGTTTTAAAATTTTTCCGGTGTTTAATTAAAATGTTGCTTTTAAAATCAAATTGTTTGAAAAACTGGAAGTAAAAGAAAAAAATTAATTATTTTTGATTTCATGTTTTCGCGTGCATTTCAAAAATCATATCATCATGTATGCATTAGTATCACCGCTCTTTTTCAGTTCAACTGACCGCAGGCGAGGCGCCTGTGTGTCCCTTCTTTTCCTGTCATATCCCTTTTTCCTTCCCTACTAACTCTTTTCGATTCTCTCCTTCAAATCCCATCCAAAAACTTAAAACCAAGCTATGCATGTCATACCACCACGATCCTCATTGCACGACCAACCCATTTCCGCAATTCGATTTCGCATGCATGACAGTTTGAGCAAATTCACGAAAAGAGAAAAAGACATAGCAGATAAAACAACTGCGTGTTTATTCTTTTCCCTAACTTCTCTCTTCGCAATCACAACCAAAAATCAAGAATCCGACGATGCATGTTATACCGTTGCGATCGTTGTCTCGAGAGCTTTCCAATTTGGCGGTTAGTTCGCACATGCAAGGTCGTTGGAGCGAGCCGGAGAAAAGGGGAAGAACTGTACTGCTATTCTTCTTCCGAGCAAACAGGGATTTCAAAGATTTTTAGAGAGCATCACACTTTGGATAAATTCCTGAAAATTTTACCTAAGCATCAACAGTATGTCAGGAACTTTTCATAAAAATTTCGTGATTTTTGGAGCTAGGAAACTATGTCCAAAAATTACCAAACTCCCTGCTGCTTTTTGTTTTTCCCCAAACCGAACACTGTTCACTCGAATTTTGTTCTCTACCAGCCGAACAGCACATTCATTTATCAAGGCAGCATCACACACTGCCACTGACCAATTCTTCACCCCAGCCGAACTAGCCCCTCTCCTGTCACTTTCTTTCTTCTTCAACACAGCAGCACCCTCCATTCTTTCTTACTCAAGAACATAAGCTCCTTTCTTCTTCTCTCCTCCTAATGTCTACCAAGAACTGAAATTCAGCTCATGCATGTCATACTTTTGTGATCCTCATCACCTAAGCTTACTATCCATACACTTAGTTTGCGCATGCAAGCTCTTTTGAGCATTTTGCATGAGGAGAGGAAGAAGTGGTACACTGTAGCTAGTGGTCTTGTGGCTGTTGGTGCACAACATGCATGCCGGCAGCATGGAGCAACCGAGCTGGGCATGGCGACCTGCGCGGCGCTGCCCAGTGGCCAGCTGCGGCAGCGGCACGAAGACGATGATGCCGAGGCCGAGGCTGCAGCAGATCGGCGAGGTAGAGGGCCGGCCAGGGCGTGGCGTCAAGGCGCTGCATGCGTGGGCAGTGAGTGGCCAGCGAGCAAGGCGGCCTGGCGGAGGCCGACGGAGCCATGGCTGGGCGATGGCCGGATCCGGCTGGCCGGCCATGCAGCAGTGGCGAGCAATGGCCAGCGACGCAGAGCGGCCTAGTGAGCAAGCGGCAACCTTGGTGGCGCGGCTCCAGCGGTGGCCCCATGCGCGGCGGCTCCGATGGGCTGGCGCAAGATGGAGTGGTGAGCTGCAGCGACGCTGCAGCGGCACGGCGTCGTGAGCCTGGGGCGTGGACAGCACGCTGCACGGCGCGACGGTAGGGAGCAGCGGGGCGTCGCATGCATGCGAGCGGCAAGGAGGCGCGGCACGGCGCGACCCAGATGCCAGTGGCACAGCCTGGCTGCGGCCGAGCCGAGCCAAGGCTGGTGCTATGTTGCTTCAGTTGTTTGCATGCATAAGTTAGTTTGGCTATGAGCTAGTACACGTTTAGATGGTTGACTCTGCAAGTGTGTTAGTTTGCTAGATATCTTTGCTTTAGCAAGTTAATTAGGAACATTGTTAATTAGTGGTTTAGTGCATGGAAGCACTAGGACGTGTGCAACATTGTAGTCGTGTCATACGTGTGAGTGCATGGCTGCATGTGATTGATTTGGTGCATGATCTTCTTGTTGTTGAGTCTTGGAGCATGAAGCAGAGGGTTTGTTTGGTCTGCATGTAGCAGTGTCAGTTAGTTTGTTACTTGCCTAGTAGTTGGCCAAGTCCATACTAGTAGAAGTGCTAGGTATAGTTTACATTTTATTAGTGGTCAGTTTGCTTGTAGGCTAGTACTTAGTCATCCGGGCTAGTAGGAGCATGATTGAGTGCATGCGGCGGACACGGACGAGAGGCCGAGCAGACGCAAAATGGCGACGACTACGGCGGATGTCAACGAGTGGCCGAGAAGACAATGCCCGGTGGCGATTCGCACACCTAGCGTTGCGGTAAAATCTTTACTGTTATTTTGTTACCGCGTTGCGATTTTTGTTGTGCATGTTGCATATTAGTCATGAGCATGGCATCTATTTATGCATGTTTAATTATAAAAATGATTTGGTAGCTTAAGACCGGTATAATTCTCCGGTTATGTCTTATTTATGCGTAGGCGTGTTCATGTGATGTATGTCGGTAGATACGAATAATTTTATCATCATAGCGAAATATGTATCTTATTGATTGGTGGATGCTAGATTAATTGTATGAGTTGATTATTTGATCGGACGATATTATTGTAAAGTCGCATGGAAGCTTGTGGTGATCTTAGATGATAAATTAATTAGAGGATTTCCCCTCACGTTGGATTATTAATTTTTGGAGTTAGGACGCATAAGGATTTTATGAATTATTACATGATGGATAGCTCTTGTGATGATATTATGGAGATATAGAGGTTGAATCGGATGATTTATTTAATCATGAGTAATTGATGAGATGTCTTAAGTAATAGCTTTGTGAGTCATTCATGCTAGATTTGGGTGATGGTAGAATGGATGATTTGATTGCGGATAAATATTTGGATTGCCATGTAATTAGTAGTTGAGTCCTATGTGCGAATTGATAGATTGTACCCTCATTTGATCAAGAGATAAAGGGTTATTAGTTGATTGTAGAGGCACATATGTAATTGGATTGGTAGAGGTCGTTCGTGACTAAGTTCGGTGGTATGGATATGAGATGATCGATTAGTGAGCCATTAGATGTTGGATGCGTTTGTAAATTGTTAAGCTCATTAGGTGTCGGTTAGTCAATTAAATCTCGATCGGTGGAAAATTGAGTGTATGCGATTATGACATGCCAAGGTTAGACTAGTAGAGCTAGTAGTTAGTATTAGCTTAATTAGTCTAGCAAAGAACAGTTGATGGATTTGATTATAGTCTCATGCCCATAACTTGGTGGATTTAGTACATTTATCGAATAGGTTGTATAGTTGGAAGATTGTGAATCCGGGCATTGTGTGGTTGGATAGGCTACTTTGATTTTGGCATAGGCTAGGTTAGCCTGAGTTTAAGAAAAAAAGTATTTCACTGAGGTAGAAATTTCTGAAAAGAATTATTTGTACACTAACAACTCTTTTATCTTTGAAAATTCGTAGAAAATTCATTTGAACTCCAAATGAGTTGAACCAAGTTATTTTGATCTTATATTTTTATTCTCTATTTATCTATGTAATCCTTTTTCCCACCACTATTCTACAAATTTTCACCAAATATTTAATTTCGGATGAATAGTAACCAAAATGCAATTTTCTCGATTTTTCGAAAACTGATTTTCAAACTGCTATAACTTTCACATACTAACTCCAAATAGAATGAATCTTTTACCTAAATTCATCTAAAATCCTGATCTACCCACTGTATAAGTTTCATGCATTTTTGAGCATTTTGAATTTTCGGCTTATTTCGTGTTGATTGCAATATCGTTCTTTCGATAGATTTCTCGACGATACGAACGTATACATGAGTGTAACCTCAGATTGAACAAGTGGTACAGCAAAGGTGCGAGCACCCTCCTCTTGAACATATTGCTCCTACTGATTTTAAAATGTTTTGAATGGTTTTAATATCTCAATTGCATGCTATGTTGAAAAGTATATTCATGGGTAGAAGTAGTTAAATTCCTACTTGCTGCATTGGCCCTCCTTTGAATGTTGATTATCCTTTTACCTTGAATGATTAAGGTTATATGTTATATGGGTTTGTTTGCTAATTTGTAGAACGATGCTTAGTCATGCTTGTAGTTGTAGTCGATAATGGTTGATGGAGCTAGTCCATCTACCGATGGATCGAATTGAATCTTAAATGAAATTTGAGGATTATATGGATTTGATTATATTGAAATTGAGGAGAATGTCCAGATCTTTGTATCTGAATATTATAAATGTGTTGACCAGTTGTTGTGTTGGGCTTGGACGGGTGATAGGGTGATGAAGGGGTGGTCCCGGATTCATGTAGCCCCGTCTGGGTATTTGAGGACCGGTCTGTGGTGCGATGAACCAAGTCTTACGTACAACCACACGCCGGGTTTATGGGTGATGGCTTGGCTTAATAATTTGTTGTGTGTTAGCTATCAAAACACAATCAGATTGGCAAGTGTTGTTGTTTGGTTTTAATGGCTCTCTTGTCAATCTGGTGGGGGCATGTTACACTTTTCTTTTCTTGCCCTTAAGGGTCTCTAGTTGATAGGGACTTACTTACACAACAGGGTTCCCCTGTGGTTCAGGCGACCGACAGTCTGCTATGGGACTGTCCCCGGCTGGGTTGATAGTTAGGACATAACATTGTAACGGCCTCGTTATGCTACCTCAGTCACACTCCAAAGGAAGAGTGCATTGGCCGACTTTACGAGGAATGCATATCGTGTGGGTAAAGCTGCATAACTCTGCAGAGTAACTAAATCTATTCAATAGCCGTGTCCCTGTTATGGACATCACTTGTGGGAAAGCATGCACAGTTAGCTCTTGCGAAGATAAGTTCGGGTTATGGTTAAAAATGTGTGTCATTATGTTAGTTTGTTCAAATCTGAAATGATATCTTGAATGCGATGTTCGCATGTTAATTGGTTGTGGAATGAATTGTGTCACGAATGGTATATTCGTGTGTTGATTATTTTTGGAGATTATACTATTGGTGATCATTACTTACTGTTATACCATGTTTTCTAAATGTTTTAGAAATGGCAATTTCAATCTATATTGCTTATTTAATTGCAAAACTTGCTTTATGTTTGAAAATTGACTAGTGTAGTAGCCTTACTTTGACACTTACATGCATCCTTATTTTTCTTGAAAAGTCTCGCGAGTACAACTTTGTACTTAAAAATTTGCTGTTTCAGGTGAGAAGTCATTCGAATTGGGTAAAGTTCTTCAGACGCTACGACTTTAACTCCAGTTGGTTGCTTGTGGGATTGTGGGCATGCCAACTCGGTTATTCCCTACTATTTTAAGTTTGTCTTCCGCTGCAATTTATTCTTGATATTTATGTTTGGCCAAATGGCCCTCTTATGCAAACTTGTATATTATGTTTCTATTCAATGATGTTGTATTTACATTTCCAATTATTCTTGTATATTGTGTATGGATGTGAATACAATGTTGTGTTTGGATATGTGCATATTAGTCACTGATCTTTGGGAGCTAACATGAGACACCTATCCGGGTACTCGGAATCGTTTTCGTTTCATGTTAAGTATTATGCTCTTTCAGCGTAATTACTTAGCTTGACACGGATCTGATCTCGGGGTCCCCACACCAGCTGCCCAACCTTCTAGGAGATACTGCTGAGGTTTGTCCTCTGCTACCTTGCTTATTATGCAGTTAAATGTGCTTCTATGTGTATCCTTTTCTTATTGGTTGATTGCTTTTGTTGACCATCTCTGTAGGTTCTCTTCTTTAGCCTCTGATTGTTTCCTGATTGACCTCATCTCAACTTGACTATCCAAGCTTCTGCGAGGTGCTGCTGAGGTTTGTGTCCTCTGCTGCCTCGCTCATGACTTACTATTAGACTAATCTGTCATTTCAAATTCCATTGTTTCTTTTTTTATTGTTTAATACATTATACATCTGTTTTATTTCCTTAAATGAGCTAGACCATTACCATACAAACGTCCTTTACTATTTTCATTCTACCTATTATACGCATGCATACTTTACTATTTCATGTGCTTTAATACCATACCTATTGCCTTTCATATGTTACCTATGCATGCATTTAGACTCTTGCTTTCCTTTACATAGTTTCAGCTAATTCCCTGTATAGAATACCGATGTGTTTATCTATAGTATGCCGTTAGAATTAGTACTCCAATTATGCATGTTTCTCATTGGTGCTATTAGCCGTTGACAACATAAACATGTATCTCAGTCCTTAAAGTTACTCTTTAACACTTTCTTTCATAGTGGCAGCACCATTAACGATGTTTCCATTATTATGTTTACCTTTTTTTGTTACTAAAGTCAATGTAGAACGCCACCACCATTTATTATGGTTCTACTTCATTACCTTTTCATATTTTATCACCGTTATTTTGCTCTTCAGCGTTATCCACCACTGCCACATGTTATACTTCTCCTTTGTTAACTTCTCCTATTTTAACGTGCCAGATGTACTCTTCCACAACATAACAGCTGGATGATGATCATCCTTAGAGCACACCACTCTCGACGACAAAACAAGGTGTTGTGCCTTACGTCCGATTTGAGGCTAGGAATCGGACGCTCCTGATGCTTCTAGACTAGGCACTTTTCTATTGTTACATACGCATTGTGATAAGTGCAATTAATAATTTACCATGACTCTAGCTATACGTCGCGTCACCCTTTCTGTTGGGCATCAAGAAATTTAGCATTTAGCGTAGCATAAAAATGCAAATTATGCAGCATCATTTGCCCTTATTATAACACATGCAGTAAGTACGCCGTTGCATGCAACATCCCTCGATACGGTTGCAATATCCCCGAACAACGGTTGCAACATCCTAAGACAATAATTGCAACATCCCTGGACAATGGTTGCAACATCCTCGGACAATAGCTACAACATCCCCGGACAATTGTTGCAACATCACAAATCAAAACAAAGCATATGGAAAAAAACGCGTTGGAAAAATTGCAACATCGCCGTGAACCGTATGCAACATTTTTTTTCTATAGATGCAACTTTTTTTGTTGTATAGATGCAACACTTGTAACATCCCCGGATAACGGTTGCAACATTCTAAGACAATGGTTGCAACATTCCCGAACAACGGTTGCAACACCATAGGACAACGGTTGTAACATCCTCAGACAATTGTTGCAATATCCCCAGACAACGCTTGCAACATCCTCGGACAACGGTTGCAACATCCCTGGACAACGGTTGCAACATCCTCGAACAATAAATGCAATATCCCCGGACAATGGTTGCAACATCACAAATAAAAAAATATCTGGAAAAAAACGCATTGGAAAAAATTGTAACATCGCCGTGAACCGTATGCAATATTTTTTCACATCCTTGTTGAACAGGAAAATGCAGCGAGCTAGGTTGCGTTCGATTAATCCAACACGGTAAAGGCTAAAACTGCTACAAAGCAGAAATCAGAAGATTTCACCATGAGAATCAACTTCTATATAATTTTGATTTGATTGATGATCACTGCAAATTTTAGCTGGAGTAACATCAAACATTCCTCATAGCATGCATACAAACCTACCAACTAAGCTAAAACAAGCTCAAATGCTCTGAGCTATAAAGCTGATGCTTCGACCTAACAAGGTACATCCACTAATTAGATTAAATTATTAAGTTAACACAAGTAAGGATCAAACATCTAAACTTTCACTAATCCAATAATTGGCATCTTCGAATTCCAGTTGCGGGGGATTGCATTGCAATCAGCACAGAGGATAGCTGGTGGAAATACCCAACGTGCCGTCCGACAGAAAATGTCTATATCGAACGTATGCTGGTTAGCATTACCCTTTTTTACTTTCGAAGCAGTAGGAGCCAGAGAGAACGCTGCAGGAGACGACTGACAGATGGGGCCCACGTATATTCTCTGTGGTCGCTGGAGGAGCTGACAGGTCGGGTCGCATTCCGGTCCCAAGGTAGTGGGGACCATATGTCAGTGGGTTTTAGTTTCTTTGGCCCCGGTCGTTGACTGCCTTTCAAGTTCGAGACGAGTAGAGCGTGCTCACAGACTTGCAGTTGCTCTGTCCTATCCTCCCTGAGCCTGGAAGCTTCTAGAATGGAGAATGCAAACAACTGGCCTTTTGCTTTCCGCTTCACTTCGAATTTCTCAGAATGGACTCAATGGAGGAAATTAACATCGAGTTCAGGGAATAACATGATTTGTTTCGGCTGATTCGCTTTGTGCTAATCATCATCGATCGTTTCGTTGCAGCATTGACTACATCGAGTGATAGAGCTTGAGCAAAATCCTTCTTGATCGTTTCGTTGCAGCATTGACTACATCGAGTGACAGAGCTTGAGCAAAATCCTAAGAAGGGTCAAAGATCAAAGCAAATTCAGAAGCACACTGCTCACTACTAGTTACACGCTCTACGCGACGCACAGGCTTAGTTCTCCGGCCGTCGGTTGCACATCTATTGTCACTGTCCAGCTCAGACACGGCAAGCCCGCGACGCACCAACGGTCAGCGCCTCGTCTGCTGCTTCTGTACTTCGCCGCCGTACGATTGAAGTCGTTGTCTCACTAAGCAGTACCATAACTAATAGCAGGCAGCAATAATGAACCTTCTAGATGGACCTGATCTAACTAAATTGAGCCGGTTGTGGACTACACATGCTATTAATTTTTTTTCTTCTGAAATACTGGAGGGCTACAGCCTACAGCCCAGGTTGGCCAAGGAGATGCTCCGTCCCTAGCTATTTAGAACAGACGTTTGTGTTGCACGCCTGCATGCAAAACTCAAAATGACAAGTTCTGCAGATTCGTCATGCATGGCGACAACCCTGCCAGTACAGTACTGATCAGGCTAGCTCTACTACACCATATGCAGAGCCGGAGAGGTAATTTCGATCCTGCTAACTACGAGCTGGCCAGCGAGTGGTAATCCCAACTAACAAAGAATTAGTACTGACGATGACGATTAAATTACTGAAACTAAGGTCACTAGTACTAACCAGTACTAAGCATGAACGCAGGCAGCAGCTCAACTCAATCGGTTCGACACATCGATATGGATGGATGGGGTGAGCACGCGTGCATTCGATCGATGAATTGAGCTAGCGGATGCGGAGGATGCGCTCCTGGCGGCGCTGGGCGTCGCGGTCCTGCTCCGGCGCCCACGGTGCCGCCCCTGATCACGTCCGCCGTCATCTGCGCGCACAGGTCCACCAGCCCGTACGCTCCCAGCTTCGTCGACGCCTGCAGCACTCGACCATCCATGCGAGTAACAGATTCAGTTAGTCAGCTAATTAATAATAAAATGCTAATATATATATATATATATATATATATGCATGGTTCTACATTGATTAATTGATCATCTCGGGCCTGATACAACTGCTACGCATGCATGCATGTACGATGACTACAATACCGCTAGCTCGCATGAGGATGAGGATCTGAAGCTGCTCTCTAACTGACTAGTTGTCCTACCAATTAAGCTCAAATCAGAGCAACCAGTTGTGTTTGTTCAAAACCTGCAGTGACCGACCACATTTTCCATTCCAGCTAAGCTCATGTACTACTGAGCATGCATGCCGATAGGGAAAACTTCTTCACGACTTGACAGCCTTCTCCTTTCTGTGCTATGAATTAACCAGGGAAGTAAGAATCAAGTCCACAGATCATCAGCTGCGAATCAAAACTCCACAAGTTGTGTGCTACAAATCCCAGACAATGCAGGAACCGCTTTCCAGTTTGCAGCTGCCCGGCAGGTGTTCTGTTTTCAGTTTTTGCATACTCTAGTATCAACCACTGTTACATTAACCATACTAGACAGTACTCAAAGATTCCATCATTTGTATATAGTTACAACAACTGATTTAACGTCAATTAAAATATGCAGTACGTGGCTGCCAGTTAGTCTTGTACAATTAGTCGCCTCCAGGGATATTAAACAGATAATCTGCCTTACACATTTAGTGAATGGCTTCTGAATTCCTGATTGATGTGCTAGGTCCTAGCTACCAGGTTAGGTACAACATACAGTGCTACCAAACCGCAAATTAATCACACACCGATCCTTAGAATTAAGAGAATGCAACTGCAAGAGGGCTAACAATAAAGTAAAAACGTAGAGAAAAATACATGTAGATGTAACTAAATAACACATATATGTCACAAAGATTGAAGTTAGTGTTGATCAGTATGGTTATTTGATTCATACAAAGCTTAAATGCTTGTGAAGGTGTTGAAGACAATCTAAGAGACAAGCTATTGGAATAGTTGTCTCTAATATTATCTCAAAATAACATAGAAGTTATTAGAGACAAGCTAAGAGACAAACTATTAAAGATGCCCTAACAAGCTTAGCTAGCGCCCCACACCCTGCCCCGTTCAACAAGCAACGACGTCAACTCTCTCTCTCTCTCTCATATTGTGATCGCAGCACACAGGTTGCACTAGCAGGCGTGTAGAAATAGCTAAGCTAGTGGTACAAACTCCAAGTGAAGTCTAGTACATGCACCAACTAGAGATGCACCTCCTCTTCTTCCTGCTCCTTTTCTTGCTCCCCCATGAAGCCTTCTCCACCGCCGCCGCTGCCGGCGGGTGCAATCGGCGGTGCGGCGGCGCCGTCGTACCCTACCCCTTCGGCTTCTCCTCCGGCTGCCACATCCAACTATCCTGCAACGCTGCCAACTCCACTTCGTTCCTGAAAAATACCACGGGGGCCATGGTACCCATCCGCTCCTTCAATTCCACCGCCTCCACCTTCCGCGTCGCCCTCCAGCTCTCGTGCAGCCGCAACGTCTCTGATGCAAAGAAGTCGCTCTCCGGCGCCAACTACGCCGTCTCCTCCCACACCGGCCTGTTGGTGACCGGTAGTTGCGGCGCGGCGAACTCCTCCTCCTGCAGCGTCCCCGCGGGAATTTTGCCCGGGATGCTCCGCACGGCGCAGTGCGTCAACACCATGGTGACGTGCATCGCGTCGACGCCGCCGAACGCCACGACGGCGGCGATAGGAGTGGACCCGTTTCTGCAGTTGAAGAAGGTGGGTAATGGTAGCTGTGGCGACGTGCTGACGGCGGCGGTGTACGGGGACACGCAGAAGGGGACGGTGTCCGTTGAGCTCGGGGTGGCGGAGCTGGTTTGGTGGCTCAACGGGACGTGCACCGGCGGCGGGTCCAAGCAGTGCGTGGAGAAGGCGACGTGCCACGACGTACAGACGCCGAGCGGGGCGTCAGGTCACGGGTGCGCGTGCGAGGCGGGGATGGCCGGCGACGGGTTCGCCGCCGGCGACGGATGCTACCGAGCTGGTGAGTGCTTCCAATTAGTTCTGTACTAGCATGCACAGAAGATCTGGAGTGGTGTTGGTGGGTGGGGCCAGTGGTGCCACCATGGCAGCGACACTCACAAGTCGTTCCTGCGGTCGATCACGCTCGAGTTAGCTAAGTCGGTCATTGTTCAGTGTTCACACCTCGCACCTTTAGAAAAAAAAAATGTCAGTCTATCTCTCTAGATGGTTAACTTTGAAAAATAGGGAAATTCCGTGTTCTAAATAGATTTAGATGCTAAACAGAAGTAATCGGCGTTGCAGAGTGGTATTGTCCATCACCTTTTGTTTTCACAGCATTAGATTCTGTAGAGCTTTTAAGCATGAGATTTTCAAAGATGGTGACAGGGATTTGACAACAGGAATTGGCTGCCTGTAAGTAACATATCATATTTTGAGTTGATGATATTGATGCCTACGGCAATAAATGGTTGCGTCAAACTCTTTGACCCCTGAATAAACTGTTATGTGAAAATGAACCACAAGTTTTCTAGCGTCAATTTTTTAATTCAAATATTTTCAACATACGATTGTGATACCTTTCCGTGTCGCTTTTCTGGTCCAACAAATTTTGTTGAAACAATTTTTAGTCCACGGTAGGATCCTTTCCAACCGTTTTCCCTAAAAAGCATTTTTTTTTGTCGAAAATAGCTGAAATGACAAAAAAAAAACCATATATTATGTAGGATCTCATCTGTATTAACAAAGAAAAGACTAGCACTAAACTGCAGAGAAAATTATGTACGCAGCAGAGATTCAGAGAACATGTGGCTGTGGTGTATCCCTACCACTTTGAACTTGAGCCTAGTCTACAGATCTTATAAATGAAATAATTTTACTTCTGATCAGAAAACCATCCAACTGTTACCAACAACCTGCCCCAGTTTATGGCACTGGTCATGTAATAATACATTATGCCAATCAGATACTGATGCAACGTTTTTTTCACCATTTTTGCAGCTAGCTCTAAGAAGAATAAGAAGAATGTCCCCTTCATAGTTGTCGGTAAAGATCAAACTTTTCTGCTTGACTTTTACTGTTCTTTTAACATGTAGTTCCTGTATCACTATCCCTATTACAGTATCACGTATACGCCATGGTGAAGACTGAAGAGTACACTTCCGGTCAAGTCAGTTTATCGCGTGGATATTTTTCTGCCTACGTGGAACTGCATCCCTGCATGCTGACTGCTGACCTGGGAACTTTTTTTTTTAAGAAAAATGAAGAATTTTTTTGAGGGGGAAGAAACGAAAAGTTATACTCCATTTGCATGGAAGAATCCTACGGTTTTGTTTGACCAAGAGAAGACTCACTACTAGGCAATTGGTTTTGGGGAGAATAAGATTAGCTTGTGTTTGTGGAATAATCTAGTCAATAAAATTTGTTTAAACCAAATGAATTTGGCATAAATTTT
This sequence comes from Phyllostachys edulis, assembly GCA_036346405.1. Classification (NCBI taxonomy): domain Eukaryota; kingdom Viridiplantae; phylum Streptophyta; class Magnoliopsida; order Poales; family Poaceae; genus Phyllostachys; species Phyllostachys edulis. The sequence continues at coordinate 7,344,064 of CM070567.1, read as the reverse complement.
TATTTGACCAACTAACTTAACTGTCGCTGTTAACGGCAGGTGTCTTGGTGGGGGTGGCGGCTGCGGCCGGCGTGCTCCTGCTCTGCCGGGTGCAGTGCCAGTGCTACGCCGCTGGCCGCTCCGGCTCCGGCCGGATCGCGGCGATGCGGCTCCTGTCCGAAGCGGCGGCGTCGAGCGGCGTGCAGGTGTACTCGTACCACGAGGTGGCGCGCGCGACCAACTCCTTCTCCCACACGCACCGCCTAGGGACGGGCGCGTACGGCACCGTCTACGTCGGCAAGATCCCGGCGAGCTCGCCGTCGCTCGTGGCCATCAAGCGTCTCCGGTACCGACACGACGACGACGACGACGACACGACCGTGGCGCTGCTCCTCAACGAGATCAAGCTCATCTCGTCGCTGAGCCACCCCAACCTGGTCCGCCTCCTCGGCTGCTGCCTCGACCGCGGCGAGCAGATCCTCATCTACGAATTCATGCCCAACGGCACGCTCTCCCACCACCTCCTCGGCGGCGGAGGTGGCCTCTCGTGGCGCGCGCGGCTGGGAGTCGCGGCGGAGACGGCGGGCGCCATCGCGTACCTGCACGCCATGAGGCCGCCCATCTTCCACCGGGACGTCAAGTCCAGCAACATCCTCCTCGACGGCGACCTCCGGCCGAAGCTCGCCGACTTCGGCCTGTCCCGCGCCGTCCGGCTCGAGGCGTCGCACGTCTCCACCGCGCCGCAGGGCACTCCGGGGTACGTCGACCCGGAGTACCACCAGAACTTCCACCTCTCTGACAAGAGCGACGTGTACAGTTTCGGCGTCGTGCTGCTCGAGCTCATCACCGCCATGAAGGTCGTCGACTTCGGCCGGCCGGCGACCGAGGTCAACCTCGCCTCCCTTGCGCTCGACCGCATCAGCAAGGGGAGAGTCAACGAGATCGTTGACCCGGCGCTCGTTGACCACGGCGAGGAGTGGGTCATGGACTCGATCCGGCATGTCAGCGAGCTCGCCTTCCGGTGCCTCGCGTTCCAGAAGGACGACAGGCCGTGCATGAGCGAGGTGGCCGCCGAGCTGCGCCGGATCAGGGACGCCGCCTCTGATTCCGGGCCCGAGTCCATGTCCAGGCTCGGGCCTATGATGGGCCTCAAGATCGATGTGGGCTTCGACGACCCAGTCACGGCGGCGAAGAAGGCCGTGTCCCCGGTGTCGGTGCAGGAGACGTGGGTCACCGACCAGAGCTCGCCGTCGACCAGCGGCTCAATGCCGCGCTTTACGTCGCTTAGTTAAACTTGTAAGCAAAGAGGAAGTGAAATGTAATGTAAGTTGACATTTTTTTTGGCGTGCAATTGTGTGTAGTTAAACTTACTCTGAAGTCTTAAGAGAAGTTAAAAGTGTTCCATTCCATTATGTCAACGACTGTTGTACAATTACATGTAATATAATATTATCTTACAATTAGCACAAGAACAACTCATGGCTTTTGAAGAAGAAAGGCATTTCGATAGCATCATAAGATAGCAACTTTGTTGTCTTCGTTGTTTAACATACAAGCAACTAGGCAAGGAATGTGGTATTGTGGTTTGATCATTGCAACAAGGACACAAGAGCGCAGGCTTGTTTCCTTCTGCAGCACATTGCCAGATAGCAAGCATCAGCATCGGGAATAGCTGTAGTTTTTAGCAGCTGCAAAATTTTACAACCTATCCATACTTTGTTTTCTTCACCAATAGCACTGGATCGCATGGAACAGCATTGGGAGTAACCTACAACTACATTATTCCTTACAAGAATACAAAGACCAGTACATGATGCTATAAAATGCTGGAACCCATGAATACTGAAGGAAACCACTCCAGAACAGCATCCTACATTTGCCAAGAGGGATTCAGGGAACATCTGAAGAAGAAGTGAGTACAGGATGTGCTACAAGGTGGAGTGCAACACATGTGGCAAGTTCACCTGGAACGGCTGTGGCAAACATGTCGCATCCGTTTACGATGGTATTGAAAAGGGGAAGCACTGCACGTGCAAACCGTGGCCGGGTGTTGACACAAAGGCAGAAGGATCCACTTCGACCTCTAAATAAGGTTGAATGCCTTACTTGAACTTTTAATCTGTCCTACATCTCAACTGACCATCTTGCTGAACTGTTTCTTGTGGCTGATTTGCAGGTGAAGCAAAGGCTTGAATTCACGCACACACATCGGTAGTTTTGCCACTACTGGATGGAAGGGGCTTGCACTTTTAAATAATGTTTGCCTATGCTATCTGTTTGTACTGGTTTCTGACTTCTTAATGTAAGCATAATTTTAATAATCCAATAAAATATTATGCAGTTAATTGAAATTGTTGTTTTCCCGAAGATTGAAATCAGGTCTAACGTCTAAAGAGAGCTGGAAAATTTCAGCAAACTCTTTGATCAAGGATTTATAAGATATATCCATCAGTACTGTTTCCTCAATTTCTCTTCCATCGGAAGCCTTTTGTAATATCTCCTTAATGCTCCCAACGCCACGATCCTTTATGCCACAGGGTACAATGAGTTGAAATGGGGTCAAGTCAGTTGTGACATTTAGTGCTAGACCATGATAAGCTATCCATCGTGAGACATGAATTCCTATTGCTGCAACTTTCTGATCCCCTAGAGAGGAAATAGAGGGGACATATGTAAGAAATAAAAAAAGAGAGAATTGATAAGTAAGAAATAAAAAAAAGAGAATTGATAACATGGTAAAACACTTTGCAATATCCAAAGGATAGTAACATACCAACCCAAACACCAGTGAGACCTTCTATCCTTGATGCCTTGATAGAAAATGTGGACTGAAGGGCACGGATGATCACTTCTTCAAGTGACCTAAGGTACCAATGAAGATCCATTTTGTGATACCGCAAATTGAGAATCGGGTACATAACAAGCTAAGGAAACAAAGAAATGGTTGTAAGACGCACGCATATGCAGTGCTCATTCATAGTAGCTACAAAGAAAACGTGCAGAACGATTGAATATGCAATATGAAGAAAGTCAGGATCTTTATTCTGACTTCAAAGCGTCCATCGCTGGATCTATACTTCAAACTTAACCAGAGATAATCAGACAACTAATCGGAAGCAATAAACAAATAATCAAGAAACATATCACCACTTCACCAGTATGCAAGCACAAAAAAATGTGAACTACCCTTCTGGATTAGTGGATATGCAGTACAAAAAAAATGCATCTGATAGAGATACCTGCCCAGGGCCATGATATGTCACCTCCCCACCACGGTCAATACGGTGAACCTCAAAAGGGGCATCTTTAACATTGAAATGGAGGTAGTCCTCGGTGCTGTCAGTGCCCAATGTATACACCGGTGGATGTTGCAGAGCAACTAATGTGTCCGAGTGATCTTCGTCTCTAGACACTAACACTTTCCTCCCCGTAACAATGGAATGCTGCCAAGCACATGATTCCGCAAAAGGAACTATCCGCCGATGGAGGTCAAAGCACTCGCACCTGTTGAGTACAGGGGTTTCATCAGTCATCACCATGATCAGTACCAAACACGCAATAGAATTTGCTAGCATAGTTTTACTGCCCATTAGCTTCAATTCAGTTGCTGCTGCTTGCAGCAAAGGAAGTTCCCCTAAAATGGCGAAACTTGCGCGGCGCAAATTGTTTTCAGTCACCTTGTAAATACACAATTACCAAGCTTGTGTAGAACAACCAGTTCAAAAGGTTTTTGTTGTCCTTGACCAAAACAAAAGCCATTGGGGTTATGTCTAATTCTGCTGGTGATTATTTCAACCTCATGAACAAAGCAATGGTTTAAATAAATCAAACGCAACTACAACATTAACAAGTAGTAACGCGGCAAAACTAACCTTAAACAAGTAACAGAACAAAACTAAGTACACTAAATCACGCCATGTGACTCCGTTGCAAGAAGAGATCCACGCGCAGATACCTCCTCCTGTCGACGGCGGCAGCACCGGCCACCAAAGCCGCGCGCCTTGATAGCGCGATGCTAGGACCGAAGCAGCTTCCGGAGCAGAAGCGCGACCTTCTCCGGGAGCGCGACGAGGAGGCCCTGGCGGCGGTGGGGAAGGGTAGGGCGTGGCTCGAGCAACAGCAGGAGGAGGCGGCGACGAAGCCGACCATGGCGGCGCCGCGGAGTCCACTGCTCGACTAGAACCGGGCGGAGCCGCTTATCGCGGCTTGTGCGGGGTTGGATTTGTGCGCGCTGGGCGGGGGCGGCGGCGGCGGAACCGAGGAAGACATTACGCGCCCAAGGTCACATCTCAAGATTGGGTTCCGCACTTCCGCCCGTGAAATGTAGGTCATCGAGATGTCGGCCGGCCCATTCATGCAGAGAATAGGTGGGCTCGGCCCATATGGGCCGGACTATTCTTCTCTTTTTTCACGGGTACAACAGTGGGAGAGTGAATGGATATCAATGGTTTGATCTTTGGTAGTTTTTTATCAATGTAATAATTGACGGGGTTCCAAAGGAATTTTAATAAAATTTATGGGGTAAAGATGAAATAAATGGATATCCGGATGCTCCTAGCCGAAGGCCCGTGCTTTGCTACGGATTAAAAATAAATAAATGATAGTGATTTTTCTATATTTAATTGAGTGCACACGAATATGATTAACATGCCCTTTACCTTTTTCCTTGTAATAAGCAAATAACACTGTTATTTACTCAGTCTGGTAGTAAATATAGCTCTGGAAAATTCGAATTATAGCTCACGCAATGGAAACAAATCGGAAAGCGAAAGAAAAATAGAAAACGGAAACGCGCGCGCACCAGCTAGTGATATACATATACAATTTCGGTTGTTTTAGCTTCTTGCTCCGAATAAGGATTTTTTTTAATAATATTATTTTAAAAGATAATTACAAAAATAAATAGCCGCTCCAAATAATTACAAAAATTGTTACCATGTTGACCACCTGTCGCCGGTCCAGCTTCCTATCGCCAGTTCAACTGGCGACAGGAAGTGAACAGTCTTCTTATTGCCAGTTCAACTGGCGATAAAATCCCATGTATAAAACCCCCAAAAAATTACTTCAGGTCTTATTTTAATTCCAGGAAAAAAACAGAAGAGAGGTGATCAAAAATAGAACTAAATAGTAACTTAGCTTTTTTACATGTTCGGTTCCGAATCAGACTAACATCTGCCGAACTGGTGCCTTTTGAACGTATCAGACCACTTTTTAGAACATGGTAATTCATGCGGTTGACATGTTTTTTTGCAGTAGAATGGTCATTTGCGTGATTAATCTAAAATATCGTAAACATGTAACCCGGGCTGTAACAATGACCACCCCATAAAATCCTAAATGGAAAATTATATGTGGCCTACTAATTCAAAATTTGAAAACATTATCCTGTACTGTACATAGCCAAAACAGTTGGGTACAATAATTTGCTGTGTTGGAGCAAAAAAAGTAAACTCCTATCCTACTAATTATACATTTTACCATTGCAAAATTTGCAATAAAATTACTTGGCCCTCTCTGCAGTAGAAGTAGCAGAATATTCAATTCAGTTAAAAGAGGTTGACTTCTGCTCTATATCTTTACAATATTGATCAAAATAATTGGCACAATCTTTTCTACGAATCTAAAATGAATTCTTGTGATGATATGACAAGTACATAAGTATTTTTCAGAGACATTTGACAGTTCTGGTTTAAAAGCCAAATCTATTACATCGTGTCTGAAACAATGCACCAATAGATTGACTATAAGGCTAGCTTACCGTAATCAAATCCTAAGAAACCAAGAATGTGAAAATGATTGTGCACTATGTGAACAATATGTATGGTCCCCATGTAACAATGGCAGTGTATTTTTGGAGAGTTCGCTGCAGAAAATAACATAAGCAATGACAGCAGCAAATAACAAAATCAAACTGAACTTTCATTGTCTGTAATTATCTGATATAAGATAGTTACATAAATCTGCAAGAAAATATAAGTCAAAATTAAGAGAAACTCAAGCCACTAAATACTGAAATATGCCTTGATGTATGTTAACTCATCTGCTGATATCTCTTCAGCAAACATCTAACCTATATGTGCAATTATTGAGCATGTATCTCAGTCCAAGTAAAATAACTAATAAAAGGGGAATAGATAATACGCATACCCCAAAGAGCAGCACTTTTAATAAGTGGTGGAATACGAACATCTTCATTCGACTCTGACATTCCTGAATAGAAGCAACAGCACACAGGTCAACATAGCAGGAAAAATAATCTGAGAGTAGTGTTCATTAGCATTATTGAGGTAGTGAACAACCAACAAACAAATCCCATAGAAACATTTGTACAAAAGGATAGAATAATAGAAGATAACAAAAAGCAAAACTGATTGACAACTAATCATGACATTAGTATTTGACTGAACAACAGTATTCTAGATTTTGGATGTGTCAAAAGAACAAAGACATAAGCATTACCTATTAGCTGTCATTATCATAGCAATTCCTTGATCTATAATACTGCAAACAAATCCAACTAGCCTTAAAGAACACCTTGCAATGAAAACAACCCAGTCCAAACAATACGATGATGTTCCAGCAAATAGAAACTAAACATCAGATACAGTTCAGTCCAAATTAAGATAAATTACATTTCATGTAAGATTTGGTACCTTATAAAAATATGTTCCAATTATTTGCTGAGCTGTAAATCTGCAGCCTGGCCTTTCAACTTCAAAAACACTGCAGGAAGACATATCTAAAATCAGTGGCATGCAGAAAGGAATTTGTGAAATAACGTTCCTACTTCTACTTGATTAGCAACATCTGCCGAAAACAGACATCGACAACAAGACCTATTTTTGGAATTACAAGAACAGAATAGCAACACGCCGATGAGCAAGAAGATTAACCCGAGGAAGCACACGAAATAGAAGAGGGAAATCGCACCAGTAATCCGCAACCGCAGTGAGAAATCAAGACACATGACTGGACTTAAACTCCGCCGACTTCGAAAACCAAGCAAAATTTGGGGGAAATGGAGCACCAAATCGAGGAGCACAGCACTACTAAAAGCAATGCATATCTAGTATAAAATTAAGCAGACACAACATTACTCGCAAAATTAATACAGCCTAAGTTCTTTAGCGAAATCAAGAGATGGCAGATTAAGACATTATAAAATCAGATTTCACCTATGTGGAGACTCTTATTAGGTGATGCCCAAGTCAATATGTAATCGTCATACATTGTAAACATTCTTAAGTTACGAAATGCATAACGCGCTATTTTATATCACAAAGTGAACATACCACTATACCAGTTTGGAAGCACGACATAATCCGAAGAAATGCAAGTAGGTAAGCATTTGTAAGTCCTAACCATTTTAATGCAATACTAAAACCTGCAGAGGTACTTTGAACCTCTAAATAAATGTTAAGAGTAAACTAAATAACCTTCACATTCTGTTTCCAAGAATGAACCCCCCAGTTTGAACTACACATTTCATAGAGGACATGCACACTAACAATATCATCTCTAAAGCCATCACAGAGCAAGGGGGAAGGGGGTAAAGAGAGACAGGAGAGGCATACCACCGGCAGTAGCTCACCACATCACCTCCTTCATTCATGCATCAACATCAGTGAACCCACATCCATCTCCTTCATGTATGCATAAGCAACAACAAACCCACCTCAGTAAAAGCATCAAGCTCAAGCAGCGAAACTAAAACTATAGAGAAAGAAAATGAATGGGGAGCTTGAAACCACATTCGGCCTGCACACAAAACCGGCGGCCACTGCCATGGCTGAACCATAGGGAAGCAAGGGGGAGGCGCGCACACGGGCGGCGGCTCGGGCGAGCCAAGAGCTAGGGGCGCGGGTGCAGCGCGACGACCTGTGGAAGGAATAGGGAGCTTGAAACCACATCCGGCCTGCACACAGAACCGGCGGCCACTGCCATGGCCGAACCACAGGGAAGCAAGGGGGAGGCGTGCACACGGGCGGCGACGCGGGCGAGCTAAGAGCTAGGGGCGCGGGTGCGGTGCGGCGGCCGCAGGCCAAGCCGCGCGGCCACAGGCGTGCGCTAGAGAGGAGCCGAGGGAGCTGGGCCAAGGCGCAGGAGGCGGGGCTAGCCGACGGTAGTAGGGCCGGGCCAAGCCGGCGGCAGTCGGATGCGCAGCACGGGTGGCCGAGCAAGGGGGGCCGGGCCGGGCCACCAGGGGAGCTGGGAGCAGGAGGAAGCGGCACCTTGGGGAAATTTTCGGTTGGAGCAAAAAGCTCCAGACAAGAGCAAGATTGGGGAACGAAAGAAAGAAGGAAAAGGGGAAAGTGAGGCCGGGGAAGAAGAAGCATTGGGGTCTTCTTGGCGGGGACGTGATCGAGGAGCTTGGCAACAGCAAGGGCAACGAAGAGGCCGACGAGGTGGCACCCTAGCCACATTACCGAGCGGCGGTGGTGGCGCCAGGAGAAGAAGATCCGGAGAAAAGCGAGGGGAAAATCGGGCCCGGCGGCGCTCACTGCAGGCGCTGATGGAGGGCACGGGGGTAGTGAGGGAAGGCCGGAGCCGAGCCGCATGGGGAGGAGCGGGTCGAAGCCAAGCAAGCCGGAGGCGCGGGCGCAAGGGAGTGGGAGGCGGCGGCGCCCAGAACTGAGAGGGAGAGGTGGCACCATAGAGAAATAGAGGGAGGAAGAAGAAGCCCCATGGAGCAAGGATTCGGCTAGGAGAGAGGCGCCATGGAGAAAAAAGAATGAGGAAACGGGGGAGAGAATGAAGAGAGGAGCGGGATCCATGGGATGGAGTGGTGGGGGGAGGTCGCCGCTCTCGGAGTGGGGGAGGCGATTGAAACGGGGAAGGGGAAGGGGCAGGGGAGGGGAGGGAGAGCTCGTGGGGGAAGAAGGAGGCAGGGTGTGGGGTGGGGGCGAGTAGCGAAGGAGGAGGAATCGTGAGAGAGGACGACGTGCGGGCTTTCGTGGCGAGCGGACAGCGGAGCGAAGAGGCAGCGCGAAACGACAGCGCGTGGGAGTGACGCGGAGGCAGCGCGTGCGATCCAGCGACGAAACAAATCGAATGGCCGCGGACGATCGGAGAGAAGATCCGACGACCAGAAGAAAAGCATCGACGTGGCCCACCCCTCCAACGCCCCTCCTGGCCCCCCTTTAATATCTTTGAGATTCAAGACTTCACATAACCATACACACGGTATTGGCAGCCGCCCTGGCGATTTTTCTAGGTTTATTTCTCCAAGCAAAAACCTAATCTCCCTTTTACACGGCGCTTAGGCCCTGGCTTTATATGCCATACACACGCACCTCAAAGACGCAACTCAAACCGGCCGGTTTAGACTTCTAGTCCAACTCTGACTCGAAACGAACAGAAAGCTACTCAAATAAAGACTCGTACTAAATTATATAAATAAAAAGTGAACCAATATTAATATTCCTTCCTAGCTCCTTCTTAGGCGTGCAGCACCACTTTGCTTCCACGCCTAAACTCGGATCCAAATTGAACCGACTAGGATTTCTAGTTTCTGGGTGCGCTCAGTCTCACACGGTCCACGCGACCCGCAATCACTACGCACTCGGCCACCTCCCACGTCTCCTCGGCTCTTCTCTTGGCCCCTTTCTCCTTGGGCCATTGGCAAGCAATGCAATCTTCCCTCTTGTTGCAATTCTGTACCAACTAGAGACATAGAACTAGATTGCATTCCAGAAACACTGACCAAAATATTAGATGCACTCAGCGCCGTATCACTCCGAGCCGCCGACCATCACTTTCAATCCATCCATGTCTGTTACTCAACGTATAGTTTCCCATGGAGAAGACCTGCTTAGGTAAATATAGGCCAACCTTGTTCAGAGACTGACATTGGCTCTTATTTATGGTATCGCAAAGAAGACCGACACATGATATTGCCTTCTTTTCAGCACGAGCGCAGGATATTGCCTTCTTTTTAGCACGAACGACCACTTGGAGTCGCTCGGTTACATGATTATTCGAGGCATGTATACATTGTTGCCGATGTGTGTTCCCATGATGATTTGTGCCTCAATTTACTTTTTTTCCAAGCTGAGTTATTGTCATTCTGGTGCCGTTGCATTAACCTGCAGCTTGGTTGATGTCGAGCTTTAAGAAACAGCGAGTTGTTGGGCTAATTTGGGGCCGTGAGTCTAGAGCTTCGTAGAGCCTGCCAACTTCATGATGGCAAAGATGGAGGAGCTCGAGCTCGCCTACGGAGTATAGGAAGCAACCGCGATGGTGCGGGTCGAGGAACGACGTGAGGGTGGCAAGCACTGTGTCGCAATGCTTTGACGGTGATGACAAACACGACATTGAGGGTAGAGGGCGGGCGTACACGAGGGCGGTATTGGGAACGGGCGCGACAGACGGAGGAATCGCGACGGGGAGGTCCTGTCACGCGGGGAAATCGTTATGGGAGAGAGGATAGAAAAGACGCAGGGGCGCGCAAGACGAGGGTCAGAAGTCGGCGGAAAAGGTGAGAAGAGGTAGAGCCGTGCGGGGATAGAAAAGGCGGGCGCACCTTGGTCTCACCACCATTAGAGTCCTTTAAAGTTGTAAAGAATATATAGATGCGACCGCAGAAGACTGGAGAATGTGATTAGACTTCATATCTTAGCTGCCGATTTCTTATCCCTGTCTCCAATTCCTGGCTCCGCTGCACCTAGTCCAACCTAGCTTCCCATGTACTGGTCATGGGGCTGTCGTCTCCAAGCCCAAATCATCTCCCTTCACCGTCACCATAGTGGGAGTCTGCTGCCCCAGCGTACCCATTGATTGATCAGCTTAGCTCGGACTAGTCGGGGGAGGAAGAACAGCTAGCTAGCCAGCTAGCTGAGGCGGGGCGCACACGCTACGGTTTCACCGCTGCCGACTGCCGAGTGACCCAGTCCACCCTGGCCGTCCACGCAGGGGCGCCGCTTTTGGCGACACCCAATTAACGCCTCCCCGCGCATCCCGCTCCCTCCCAAAATCAATCGATAATCCTCCTCGGTTCGCCCGGCTCGCAGTCCAGATCCAAACCAATAACTGCCCGCCCGCGTCCATCGGCCGTGCCGTGGCAGTCACGATCTCGCCGGCAGCTGGCAGTCTCTTCTGGCTTGCAACTATGGTGGACTTAGAACCAAGTAAGTCTTATCGAGTTTTTTTTTTCTTTCCGGAACTACCATAGTTTGATTTAGTATTATTTTATTTATAATTTGAAAATATTTTTTAAATCGAGCTAATGAATCAAGCTAGAGCGAAATCCAACTTCATTAGAAATTGATTCATTTTAATGTTTAACCAACTAGTAAGTGCAATTAAAGTAATTTTAAACCCAACGAGCTTCACTTACCAGCTTTTTTTTCTCACCCCTGCCTGCAACCTGCATTCCCTAGCCCGTGAAATACTTCCATGCACTGACCTAGTACAGCACAAACAAGCCCGACCGGTTTTCTGACCGACCAATGTCCAATGGGCGCCGATTGCATTTCGGATCTTTCGTCCAACTCTCAGGACAGATCTTCGTTTGCGGCAATGATCCAGGACTCTAAAGACCTATGGCTATTGGTCGGTTTGGGCCAGGTAAAAATCGTGAAGGCGAAGAGAGATCAGAAAATCGCGAGAGCAGTAGTGCTGCTTCTTGTATCGTATTGAGCACTTGGTATACTCCATGATTGTGATGCCTTCCTTGGTTAATTAATAAAATCTCTCTTTCGCTGGCAAAAAAAAAGTCCAATGGGTGCTAGTTTTCGTTTGATTGTCGATCAAACGGCTGAAACATACGGAGGAGAGTATGCTGAAAATATAAATATAAATATATATATTATGTAACAGCGTACAATCCAATCAGAAGCCAACGGTCTCGGTCCCTTGCACTCGTATGAGCTGTCCGGCGAGAAAACGAACGCTCCACGTCATCATCTTCCGCGTCCTGGAGCCGTTCGTTTTCTGATCGGACGGCTCAGCTAAGCATGCACGGAGCCTCCCCCTGGCACACCCCACTTATTTTCTACTGCAGTGGCACAACCACAACGCAGACAACGTGGTCAACGCGAACACATGGAAACTCCGGGGAAAAAAGAATCAAAATGTAAGCCTCGAGGGTTGAAATTTCAAACCAAAACCACACCGAGGACAGTAGTGACAGTGGCAGCAGCGAGAGCTGAGCTGCGCAGGGCGGAAGCGACACCACTCCCCACTGGGCACACGTCCTCCCGCCATTAAAACCGCGGCAGGCCACGCATTTATCGCGCCATTACTGCGCTCCCGTCTCCCCCGTCTCCACGCAGGCCCACACCGACACAAACAGCGCGCCAGATCGGATCCCCTCACCGGCCGCGGTGCCCTCACCGGCCGCGGTGCCCTCACCGCCCGCCGCCGGCGGTGGGGCAGGCGAGGAGGCGGCGATGTGCTTTGTTTTCTTGGAGTCGGTCAGCGGCTGAGGCGGTCCGGCGAGAGCAGCGCCTCGGGGTCCCCGCACCGGAGCCGGCTCGACGCCGCGGCCGCTCGGCTCCGCCTCGCCGCGGCGAGGATGGACGGGGGCTCGGAGGCCAGCGACATGAAGAACCCGCCTCCGGGGGCGGGGGCGGCGCTGGCGCCGCCGCGGCGGCGGGCGAAGGGGGAGGACTTGCCGGCGGCGGAGCGGTACGAGCGGAAGGAGAAGACGCGGGCGGCGGCGGAGCCCCCACCCCCGCCGCCGAAGGGGGACGGCCAGCGCTTGCTCCAGAAACTACGGCCGCGGGCCCCGCCGCCGCCATCGGCGGCGCCCAGGTAGCGCCAGGGTGGGGAGGCCGTGGACGCGGCCTCCACGGCGAGGCTCCGCTCGAAGCCGAAGGAGTAGGACCGCTTGAGGAGGAAGTCCCTCGGGCCGACCTGGTCCGGGCTGGCCGGCGTGATCTCTGGTAAGGTGGCGGGGTCGGGTGGGGGAAGGGGCACGGGGTGGAAGAAGAGGAGGTCGTCGAGGCTGGGGCGCACGCGGCGGGCGGCGCGGAGCGGGGAGGCGACGGGCGGCGGGAGCGCGACGGCGGCGCGGCAGAGCGGGCAGGAGGCATGCGCGCGAAGCCAGACGTCGATGCAGTCGGAGTGGAAGGCGTGCGCGCAGAACGGCAGTGCGCGGAGCTCGTCGCCGTCGGCGAACTCCAGCAGGCACACCGCGCATTCGCGGGCGCCGCTGGCCCGCGCCGCCGCCTTGAGGAACTGCGCCGACGGCAGCGACTTGATGGCCGCGTCGTCGAGGCCGTAGGGGGAGAAGGTGTGGTAGTAGTTGTCGTAAGTGGTGAACGACGCGAAGGAGTCGTCGGCGGGGGAGCCCGGGATCATGAGCAGCCGCCGCCTCCTCCTACGCCACCGCCGCCGGAGTGCCCGGAACACGCGGCTCACCAGCCGCGCGTACAGCACCACCAGCAGCGCCGCCCCCACCACCGCCAGCATCGCGATGAGCGGCGGGCTCAGGCTGGACGCGGCGCCCCGCCGCGCCGCCCGCCCGCGAAAGCCCTCACCACGGCCGGCCCCGGCGCTGGCGCTGGCGCCGGCCCCGGCGATGCCACCAGGGCCGACGCCACCGCGGCAGGAGAAGGTGGCGAGTTGGTACCATCCGGCACTGCCGCCGCCGTGGACGGCGTCGGCGACGGGTACGGGGACGGAGCGGGAGCCGGCGCCGGCGAGCCCCTCGGCAGCAGCCGGAGCGCGCGCATGTCGTTCTTGTGTGTGTCCGTCCCTCTCTGTCTGTCTGTCTGTGCGTGTCACTGTGTCAGTGCGTAGGATGGGGAGGTGCGCACATGGCACGGCAAGGGCAGCCGCAGCGATGGGAAGAGGGAGTGAGAGGGAAGCAGCGGCGCATCATTGTTACTCCTAGTACTCCTGTGTTAGGGTGTGTGGTTGAGTGCAATGCGTAGCACTACAGCTACGAGTGCATCGCTGCAACAGCAACAGTGGTTGGTGGTCTGATTTATTATCCTATGCCAAATGCATTTACTACCACCACTACTAGGAGTACTATGCTCCATTGCATCGCATTGGACTTCCAAGCTTTCGGTTTTTCAGATAGAGCAATCAAGATTTATTTATTTTTGCACAAAAATACGGCGACATGATCACAAACAGAATTTTTTTAATAATCCATTTTTTATTTAGAATTACAGAAATAATACTGTCTTAAATTTTTTTTGTCAGAAATAATCATCAGTTATCATACCGTTGGACGACTTATACTTAATCGCTCATTCATTGGGTGACTGACCATAGACACCCAACGATAGAGCAACAAGTGTCGGAGTCGTCCGGTAGTTGACGCTCAACCATTGGGCGACTTAGTCAAGTCGCACAACCACTGAGCGATTTTAAGTAGTAGCTGCACTATTTAATAAATCTGATTGGAATAATTGTGTGGGAATAAATGTTACATTTTGCTGGTAATACATTTAGCAAATCTTGTTGTGGGATGTTTTTTTTTTGAAATAAAAAGGTGGTGATAATGTTGGTTAGTCCGTTTGTTATTTTCGTAGAATCTCAAGGGTATGAAATTTGTTAGACTTGCAATAACATTTTGTGATCATCGTATGTTATTGTAGTATGCTAAATTTTTGAAGAATTTTGTGAGGACGATAGAGGTAGCAATGATTCGTAAGTACGAAGGTAAGTGATATTGTGATACGCTAGGAAATTCATACACAGTGGAAAACTTTGAAGAAATGGTGCAACGATAACAACACAACAGTTGATCCGGCAAGGGGTTACATGGCAAGCAGGCTAACGAACCAAAGACGGTACAGGTATGCCTTTAGGGAATTGGAAATACATGGGACGAAGAGGATCGGACTACTGCGTGGATCGGGGCCATTTTCCCTTCCTTGTGAGCTTAGCGTTATACTTCTCGTCGGCTGCCTTGGCCTCGGCCATCATTTCCCTCTCGCGAGCCTTGTGCTCCCTGCGCCTGCACGCCTCGAGATGGGCCTGCGTTTCCCGCCGGATACGCTGGTTGTGCTCTTCGGTGTGGCGCTCCTCCTCCCTCCTCTCGTGGTCCCTGTTAGCATCTCGCTCCTTGCAGTCGAGAGTCTACTGGTCGTGTGGGCGGATCTTTAGGTCGATCCATTTGCGTTAGCCACATAGCGGATCCGGGCATTACGGGTAGATGGTAGAGGTTGTTAGTGCGGACTTTGAAAGAGAAATGGTAGGGGAACATACTGCTACATGTCCTTATCGGCTGTCGATAGCGGCTCGTGTCTCAACGGCGGTCGGGATAGTCACAGGAGTAGTTCATGCAACCCCAGTAACGCATGCCCATGCTTAGCCGGTGCTTGGACTTGAAGAACTTGTATCCGTCGCTGCACCAACAGAGGGGTGGCGTCTCCCTCTCGGGCGGGTGTTGTGACGAATGCTCGGTTGTGATGTTGTGGTAGGGGTTGTTGCTACGGGGGGCGGCGTCATTGCGGGGAGGTGACCTACTAGCACGCTCCCTTTGTTCCGTCTGGGCTGCATAATCTTTTTGCATTTCGCAGATCTCCTCCCAGTGCTTGTCCATCTGAGCGAGATTGTGTTGAAGTCTAGATGCAGGAGGACCCAGCGTGGAAGGGGTAGTACTTATATGCCGAGCCGGCGCTGCTGTGAGGACCCCGGCTTATTCGGCTTGTAATGCTTAGTCATCCATTGACCCTAGCATCACAAACAAAACAACCTGTGTCTTCGAGATATGTATACTTCCCAGAAATGCAGTATACACACCCCTTTACAAAAATCTGCATCAATTCCATACAAGACATAGAACCAAAGCACGAACTAGATTAAACAAAAGACATACATAATAGAGTTATTACAAAAGGGGCCGACCGGCCAAATAACAATTAAGAGAGTTAAATAAACAGCGGAAGCAAAAGCCATAAGATGGCGATAAACAAAAGCCATACAGTTTGCCTATAGCCCACAAGGCAACCAACCGGGCCGCCAACCTAGTCGTCAAATCCATCGCACATCTCACAAAAGTGAATCCCTGGGGGATCAACCTCCTCTGCAACAAATTAATTAAGCAAAGCAAATGAGTACAAAAATGTACTCGCAAGACTTACGTGTAGTGTAACAGACCTATACATATGCTACATGCAAGCTTATTTAAGTGGAGGTTGTAGGTTGTTTTCAGCATAAAGCAATTTTCATTTTGTAATAATGTAATAGATTTAAAGCAGTTTTGCAAACTGTTTTTAATTTGCAAATAACAGCGAGACAACAACATAATAACAATAGATAGGTGACAACGACAATCCTGGAAGTGACTAACCCAATAGTCACCACAACAATAGCATGAATTATCCATTCATACCACCCACATCAAGTTTTAATTAAAGGTTGTAGTCTAATTCTTGCAGGAAATAACCAAGCTTGTCCATAACCTAGGACGAGACTATTCGAATAGATTTAACCTTGCAGGGGTGTACCAATGTACCCACACGTGAGGCCACCTTTTAAATCAAGCTATTTAGCACACTTTCTTTGGTATCTTAAACGCGTTAGTCTTACATGACACTTTCCAATAGAATGCATTAACTACGAGTCGCCCATATGGATAGACACCCATACGTTGATACGGAGTCATTGAATCTTTAGACAAAGGACCAATGCTCATCACCCTTAGAAAAGGAGGATGCTCCTTGCAGTGGATGACGCTCCACCACTATTCACCCAAAAACACACACAACCCAAAGTTTAGTTTTCAACACAACACACAAATCCACCATGCGACCTGGAATTAACGCACACCAAAGGACTAAGTCAAGAGAGGTTCCATATTCCCCTCGTGTGGTTAGCACACAAATGTGCTTGGATCAATGGCGCAAGTAATTCGATCCTTGTTGACTCGGGCATCATTCCAGTCACACCCAAAACAATCACACCAACATACCAATATGCCCAAGTCCAAAATATTTTATTTTCAGTTTTAGATTTACAAAATAACAAAGCACAAAGTGCGGGACATATGGTAATAAATAGATTTGTGTGATCAAAGTTATCGACTAAGTCGATAACCGTCCAATTCTATCGTAAGCTAAGCATTTCTAAGCAATATCAACACGTAATCTACTAAGTGACAAGAGCTCATCCAACGAACTCTAAATCACAACAAGATATTCCTAGGCTTAGTAGTAGAGATTGAATATTTACCTACAGAGTATGCATCTATAGGATGAACTAATCGACAATAATTTAACAACAAAATAAAGCATGCATACATACACTTTGCAAACAATATATTAGACCTTGAAAGTAACGGAATTAAACATGATCAAACTGCTTGCCTTACTGGATATGCTCACTATGCTGCAAAGGAACGCTCTCGAGATCAACGCACTCGTCGGCACCTAACGAAAAAGCGAAAAAGAATAGATAAGAACGAAGAATACCGAAAAGACTTCACAGCCAACTTTCTCCAAATGCACTGAAATTTTTACAGTAGCAAGGGCATGATTTTTAAGGAATTTAGCAACAAGAACCAATTGATTTGGATTCTCAATGCAAAAGTTATGGCCAAAATCTGCTCAGTTGGAAAAAGGCTGAAAAATTCAAACCGGTTACTGTTCATCCGAATTAAATTCTTTAGCACAATTTTCCAAATAGGTATTGCACCTGAGACTTTTATGGTAATTATAGAACCTTATGAGATGATCAACACAATTGAATTCACCTTATTTGGAGCTAGGATGTACTCTCTATGATTTTTCAAAGACATGCAAAAGAGCACAAAACAAATTGCACTCACAAAGATTTTAAAAATAGTGGCATGCCTAAAACCTATTCTACCATTTAGTACACTAACAGAGGAAGCCAACAAAATTGGATTCACTCAAAAAGGATCTAGAGAGAATTACTTATGCAATTTACAAGTTAAATGCAATTTTTAGAGCAACAATTAAAGCCTTTTTCTAAACCAATTTACCAATCCATTTTTTGGAGCCGAACCAAGCTTCCAACCATTTTTAGATTAAAGCTCAGTTCAAACCAGAGATACCAAAATTTGAATCAACTCAAATGGAGCTAAAATGAATTAGTTATGCAATTTTGAAGTTTATTACCTTTCTCAGTTCACAAATAAACCTCTCGGGATTTTCTTAAAATCAAATCGATGTGGAAAAACCTGGGCCGTTGATCTTGCATCGCATGGCCCAAGCCAAGCTGACAACGCAGCGCGCCAAGCAGATCCAGCGAACGCGACCGTTGATATTGAATCAACGGTCCAGATTGAATCGCCAGCGTTTGAACTCAGCGTGCGAAGGATTCAACGAATGTGGACCGTTGATCGCGAGATGGGCGGCTCGCAATCAACGCGACACGCCAGCGTCACGCCGCAACTCGCGAAATCTCGGTAGCTAATCCAAAAACGGACAACTTAGATTTGATCTCGCGCTGCGCACGCACAGCGGCGGTTTAAGGGAGCGGGGCCCACTCGTCAGCGACTCATAAGAGCCGGTTTAGGACAAATTAAATACTAACCAATGATTAAACATTTAATGATGTAATTACTGTGCCCTAATGACAACGCGCGTCTTTGTTTTTCGTCGACAAAACCGAGGGCGCTCCCGAGCTCGCTGCCGGCGACATGGACTTTCCTGGCGCTACCCAAGGACACCAACATGTGCGCAATAGTATTGCGCACACACCGACCATTCGGTGGCGGAGGCGGCGAACGGTGGCGTCTTGATGATGGCGGCGGCTCCATTCATGGCCATGGTGACAACAGCAAAATGCTCCGCGGCCGTTCAAGGAAGCTAGTGCCCGGGCATCTAGGGGCTATTTAGGAGGTATCTGAACACGGAGGAGGCTCAAAGGTGGTCGGAGGAGCTTTGGCGGCGGAGAGACTTGCCGGCGCCGAGGACGAAAACGGGGACAAGGCAGCCTGAGCACAGAGAGCAAAGCCGCATCATCGGGATATCTTCAACACAGCTCAGAGATGCTCCCTGAGCAAGTAATTGCGGAGAGAAGCTTCTTACCGGCGATGGGGAAGAAGGGGGTGCTCACAGCCGCAAGGATCCAAAACCCGAAATTAAGTCGCTCCTGTGGAGACAATCTAAAATCAAGTTAGGGGAAGGCACGAGGGTGATGAGGGGCTTAAGTGGAAGCAAAGAGAAAGGATGAAGGACCCCTAGAACCCTGTCGGCATCGAGGAGGTCCGAGGTGTAGCAATGGCGGTTGGGGGCTCACGGGTGCTTGAGCTCACTAGAGCAGAGAAGAAGCTAGGCAAACTGATGTGGTGGTTAAAGGAAGCTAAGGAAGGGAGCTGAGGGATTAAATAGCCAGAGAAGCAACGGCCTTAGCCAAGCAAGCTCACGGGTCAAAGCTACTACCATGGGCGAGCCGAGCAGGTAAAGGAGCTGACAAGGAGACTTTCGGGGGCGGTAGCACGATGCTCATTGTCGTGCGACAAAAAAGAGTCGTTGCGGGATTCGGAGTGGAGCGACAGGCGACTGCGAGTTCCACCCACCTGCCATGGCGCTCACGCGCACGCCTGTAGAGCGAGAGGAAGGGCGAACATCCCGGCGTTGGATTTTAATCCACGGCTCACGTCTTCGAGGTCAATTCGGCTCAGCGCCAACGTCGACCGCTTCGATGGAGATCAAGGGTTCACAGTAGCGCCACTTCAATGGCCGAGCGGTGCGCTTAGTTGGTTCGACCAAGTCCGTTAGCTCGAGCAAGTTTGGTCGCGCTGAGAACAAAGGCACGAGATAGGGTTTGAATTTGAAAGTTGAGTTTGGAAGAATTTTTAGAGGTAACAAACTAACTCCAAAAATTCTGAAATTTTGACTCGAGGTTCCTCACTCCAGGATTAACCTTACATAAAATTTCCAGAGATTTTTATGCACTGCATTTTTCTCAAGAAATTCCTCATGGTTTGTTCTAGGGTTTGACCTAAGGTCAAATTGGTTTGACTTGCCTCCAAAAATTATCAAATAATTTCTAAAAATTATGAAATTTTTCAGAGGGGTCACACAACATCCCTAGAACCAAGGAAAAATATTTCCAAAGGTTGAACACACGATTTTTGACAAAGTTGAAAAGGGTTTGACTTTAGTCAACTGGAGGTTTAGGTTTTTGAATTCCACAAATCCTTTACAAGAATTATAGAAAAGTTCAAAGACTACAAGATGTAAAAAAAGTTTTAATTTCTACTCATTTTCTTACATTTGAAACACACACCCATATTAGGTTATATTTGAAACACAAACCTATATTTGGTTACATTTGAAACACAAACTCTGGTTCGGTTACATTTGAAATACAACCTATATTGGGGATGTTACAGCTGCGTACGCGATTGAATTGTAATTCAGTTGAAGGAAATCTGCGTCCACGAGGTAGCGGCCCTGAGGAGACTCGTTGGGTCACGTCGCTGCACAAAGCTGACTCGTCGGGTCACGTCGCTCCGCAAAGCTGACTCTTTGGGTAATGAGGCACAGGAAGCAGGCCCGAGGAGGAATCATGTGGCAGCGCTGCGTCACGTCTCTGCGGGAAGCAGACTCGTCGGGTCACGTCGTCCTGAAAAGCTGAATCATCGGGTCACGTCCTACTTTGCAGAGAGTGGTCACGTGGTGCGCTGCCGAGGCAGGTCACGTTGTGCATTTGAATTGAGATGAGAAATTGACACTTCAAATGAAGTTAAAATTTGCAATTACGATACAATTAGCTTTGTAGGACCGAAAAGGCGACTAGAGGGGGGGTGAATAGGAGCTCAAATTCTTTTTCACTTTGAATGGATTCAACTTGTAAATCACTTCAATAGCTATGAGAGCTATGAAGATCAATGATTAAGCCGAGAGAAGTCTTGTGTTGAATCCACTCCTAACCCCCAAAGCTCGACAAACAAAATCGAGAAAGTCTTTGAAGAAATCGAAATCGGTACAACCGTGAGCAAGCAAGCGGTTGTACCAATGTTCAGACTGGCAAGTAGGCAAGCAGGCGGTTGTACCAATTTCCTGAAAACGACTCGATGATGAAAACTAAAATTGGCACAACTTTTGAACCGCTTGGCCAAACTCTATGAGATTTGAAACACACCTTTCTATGGAGGTTAGGAACCTATTCCAAGCAAAGATTGACTAGATCCACGTCAAAGTTCCTACCTTTCTCTAATTGAACGAAGAAGGTTTCAAAACCGAGTTTCAAACCTAAACATGATCTAAACCTTGCTCGCGGGTAAAGAATGATCAAGATGATCTTAGATGCAGTCCCACATGTCACAGCAAGCTAGATCACAGCAAGTACTCGAGGTAAAACCAACAAGACATCAAAAACACAAAATCATCTAAGAAAGAAAGCAAAAACAAAGGATAAACTCATCTTTGAGAATCTTGTTTGGATTGATTCGTGTTTGATGGATGGTTACAGCCACTCCAACCTGGAGGACAAGAGCTGACTCAAGAGCACACAATCACATCATCTCTCTAGAACCCTAGAACCTCACTTTTCTTTCCAAAACCTTAAGACACCAACTAGGGTTTGCAAATGAAGGCTTGAGGGCTGCTAGACAGCACACCCTCTCTATTTATAGCAAGCCCTAGCTTCTAGAAGACTACACCCATTGGGCACCCGTTAAGCCCACTAACAAACGGGTTAACTCACGCACGCGTTTTACAGCGTCGTCTTCACTTTCTCTTGACCTAAACCACTTCTCCATGCGTCGTCTCACGCCGTGGTTTAGCCAAAAGGTTACCAAGGTGGTATTGGTGAAATTACCAAAATACCCCTTTTCGATCCTTCTCCGAAGACCGAGTCCAATCTTGGTGAAGCAATCGCCTGCTTCACCACGTGTAGGTTGATCAACGGCTCTCATCATGTCGTCAAGTCTCTCCTATCCGGATCCCACCGGAACCACCAAGGCACTTGCATCAACCCTGCGCCGCTTGATCCAACCCGTCGCACCGAACTGCCCGTTCGGTCACCTTTGTCCATTTTGCGCCATGCTTGAGTCCATAGACCTCACCCGACATCCTTGATCGTTCTGAACCTCAGCTCTCCAAGCTTAGTCCCGATCATCCTCACCGATTGACCGTCGTTGACCTCCAAGCATTACGCACAACAATAGATAAAGAAATGGATTAAGGAACAAGTTCTTCACAACTTGACCCACGTTAGCCAAAACATGCATCATGCAACACATATGCACTGAACCTCATAAACTTGACCTATCCCAAAGCCAAAACTCCAAAATAGCCGACAATCGCAACACAATCGGTACAACCGCAGTGTTACAGTGCAGACTACAAGATCATGGTCGTCTTAGCTCCAAAAACGCTTACCGTCTCGCTTCTCAATGAAGACCAGAACTCCCAAAACATCATCTCTGGAATTAAGCTACCGCCATCTACCAATTGGTATAACCGCGATCCGGTACTACCGCCACACAACTTGCGGTTGTACCGCCCTTTAAACGCCGGTTCTACTGAAAATCCTGACATATGCTGAAAACTCGAATTTCAACAGAACTCAAATGCTATTGCCAATTGTCTCATTACCTAAGATCATGAGTATATCCCCATGATATCCACAAGTTTCACAGTGCTTACAACAAGCAAAGTACTGACTGAAGTACAAGTTACAATATGCTATTAGTTCTAATCTTAGTACCACTACGCACCCAACAAGCAGCGGTGCTGCACTTCGCGCCGGTGTTCCTACGTGTTGGCAAGCGCCTTGCAAGTTCTCGTAGTGTGGCCTTCCTGGTGGTAGCGGCCGCAACGTCTACCCGTCGCTCCTGCTTTCCCTTCATCCATATCGTTCCTAATGCGACGACTCTGCCGACGGCCCTTCCCCCCTTCAATAGGCCAAGATCCGAAATCCAAGACCTCCGTGCAATTTCCAACGTGGCGAATTTGCCCACAACCCTGAAGCCTCTTAGCTCGCCGCACCACGCCTGCTGCACCCTCTCCTTCATGAAGTACTCCGATACGAAGTTCGATGGGTCTATGTGGACAGCCCCACACGCGGCGAGGACACGAGAGTATAGCTTGTTGCATATGCAGCTAGGTTCATTCACATGGTCTCCAAGGCATACCTCGTGGGTAACAAGAGACCGAGCCATCCCAAATCCGGCTGTCTCGAAGGACCACGTCGAAACGATGCTCCGTATTGCCTATTACGAAGACCATGTGCGACTGACCTTTCTCGGTCTTGGCTTTGCATGTCTGTTGTAATATTCGAAAGCGATCTGATGTATGTGGGTTGGCTGCATGAAGTGCCGCATTTGCATGCCTTTCCCTGAAATATCCGATTGTACCGTGCAAAACGTCTTCCACGATGGCGACGAGGGGCTAAGAACGGAGGCCCCTAATAACCTAGTTGTACACTTCGACAAGGTTAGTGGTCATTATGTTGTACCTTGCACCGTCTGTGTCGTGCAGCAAGGACCACTTCTCCAATGGCTCAGCCTCAATCCAGTGGGAGAAGCACCCGATGTCCCTCGACGTCCTCCACATCAAATGGGGAGGGTCGAGCTCCCGTAGTGGTGTGAGGCGTTCGGGTTGCGCCGCCCCAGGAATGAGCGGACGCTTGTTCCTCTCGATGATATGCTTCCTGGTGTGGTCCTCCAACATCTCCCACAACACATCAAATTTACGTTGCTGGTTCTACACAGCAAGCCTCTTGAACAGCTTGATCAACGACTGCTGCCTGAACTATCTGAAGAAGTTGGCCCCTAGATGGCGAATGCACAATCTGTTCCTCATGTCTGGCCAAGGGAACGGCTCATCGGGGTCTTGCTGAAGTTTTCGGATGGCCTTCATCATCCCGGGGTGGCGATCATGGATTATGCAGACATCAGGACATGCCCCAACTACTCCCTCCTTCAGATGTTGAAGGAACCACAACCAGCTGTCGAAATTCTCACTTTCAACGAAAGCGATGGCTAAGAGCAGATTTTGATTGTTGCCATCAACACCAATTGATGTCAGGATCATGCCCTTGTATTTCCTAGTTAGAAATGTCCCATCCACTGAGATCACGGGCAACATGTGTCTAAATGCATCGATGCAGGGACCGAATGCTAAGAAGGCCCTCTGCAATACTATATAACCTAGCAGCGGTCTTTTGGATGGCTTGTCCTTCACATCAATGTATGTGCCCGGGTTTTTGTCCTGCAGCACTTGGAGCATACGAGGAAGGTTGTCGTAAGACGCCTCACCTCATTTTCAAAGCCTTCTGCTTAGCACGTCATGCCTTCGGTAGCTAATCTTGCACTTAAATTTCTGCTCAATAGCCACCATGATGTGCTTGGCCTCTAGGTCTGTCTTCTTCACTATCTCTTCGTACATCACATTGGCTATGAAGGTGTACGTTAAGTTGTGATGCCTCGGCAAAACACTACTGAGCAAGTAGGAGTGCGCCTCTACCTTAGAGACAATCTAGTGAGTCTCGTACTTGGGTCTCCGTGCGTGCACACACCAAGGACATCCAGCCTGCTCGCAGATCACGATGTACTGCTTTTGGTTGGATTTGAGGACACGAGACATCTGCTGCATGGACAAGGCCCACAACTTAATGGCATCCTGCAGTGATCCCTTGTCAGCAAACATTGCACGAAGCTGAACCTTCGTCCCATGGTACTCCCACGGTGATTCGTGCTTGTCGTGCACAGCAAGACCCTCAACATCCACGCTATTCCATTCCTACGGGATGGGACCTTTGCCCTCCTCAGAAGAGTCATCACCATCCTTTTCTAAAGCTTCCTCCTTCGCCCGAGTTCTCAAGTCATCAATCTCCATCTGACGCACTATGTTGTTGACATGCTCCCCTGCATCTGCCTGTGCACTGGGTTGAGCATGTGTTGTGCGATATTCCTCTTCTGCCTCAGCAACATGGGTCACTACCTCATCTTTTGCCTCCGCAATATCGGTCATCTCCTCTTCTGCCTCCGCAACATCGGCCACCGCGTCTTCTTCATGAACCACGCGCTGCGCGCTCGAGCTGCTCCCACCAACCCGACGATAGCCGTCGGCAGGGCCTCCGACGGCTCCCTTTCGGACATGCTTGCATGAGTAGCACGCACTCGTAGCTATAGCGCCTGCAACCTTCTAGAAATTCCTTCCATACAACTGTGCGCATCAGTCTTATCAACTCCCACCGAATGTGTGTGGCAGACCGACTCCAAAGGCCATGTACGACGACACTACACACCTCAGGGGCCAAGGAGAAGCTTCCGGCGAGCCAACGTTGGACATCTCCGATTTGGGCATTCTGCACGTCCGGGTGTACCATATTGACTTGCTGGAAACCACTTAGGCCAATACTGTATAGACCTTCACGAACCGTACCAATACCATAATGCACTTTCAATCTTGTGGGCTCCGACATGACTGATTTATTACTGCAAATATTTCAAACATTACAACCAGTGATTTCTCAACATACATTCCCTAAATACGTTCTAAACCAACAACTAGCTACACGTCGCCTACATTAGGCCGAGAACAAGAACAAACAAGACTATTACCTTCACGCGGAGACCTTCTCTTCTTATCAACGAGCTTCCTTCGTCTTTCTCTTTCACGTCCCGAGCACCTCTCCTCCCTTATCCCCCTCTCCCGAGCTCCTCTCCTCCCCTTCTGTACCTCTACCAAGCTCCTTTGGTTCTCTCTCTCCCTCTCTTGAGCTCCTCTGCTTCTCCCTTTCCCTACCTTCTTCCCCTCTTCACTCCCCCTATCCTTCTATCCCTCCCCTTTTCTCCTCTCCTGATCTTCTCTCGTTATCTGCCGAGAGAAATGGCGAAAGAAACTGTGACAGGACCGGTCTGGATTTCTATACAACCGTCTAATCGCTCAACCGTTGAACGACTTGGCAGTAAGTAGTGGGCCAACGGTTGAGCGACACGTCGACTAGTCGCTCAACCGTTAGATGACTTGGCGGCAAGTACTGGCCCAACGGTTTAGTGATACGTCGACTAGTCGCGAAACCGTTGGACGACTATGCAGCTAGTAGTAGGCCACTTTTTGCTGCCAAGTCGTCCAACGGTTCAGCGACTAGGGCACAAACGATTGGTAAGTAATCTATGAATGAGTTATAGTACAATGCAAGAGGTAATGCATAGACAACCATGTCATAGTAACTACGAAGTAGAATATGTAAACACATAATACAAGTACACAGAGCTGCGAAGACCCCTCTTGGTCACCCGCAAACCTCTCCATCGCCGCCACGTCCCACACCCGGTCGCGCCACCAAGACGCTTCGCTTGGCTTCCGGCCTTGTGTCTTTGGGCCGGCCCAGACAGGAAAGGCGCCAGAGCCCTCTTGACCGTGTTCCTAATGCCTCGAATTCGACTCCGCTTTGTCTGCGTGCACTTGAGGCCCGTAAGTGCGACCGGAAAGAACCTCGATGGGTGCGGGCTCAGCTGCTCCCCTGATCTCCCTGGGGTAATCTACGAAGAATGCTTCCATGGCCTCGTGGGCGTCGTTGTGTAGGGAGAGCTCAACTCCCGGCTGGAGCGAGTAACCTGCAGGACAAATAATGTTAATCCCTTCAATATCTCGACGATCACAAACATGAAGAGAGGAAACATACCTTCGTCGTGGGCCATATACCTGTCGCACTGTCCATATGGGTCGGGGAAGAAAGGATACTGCCCTGGCGCTCTCGGGTAGGTGTCTAGGAACTACGACGGTGGCGGTGGCGATGGCGGTGCATACCCGTGCCGCTCGGACCTCCAAGTATGCCAAAGGCGCGCGCAGCGGGAACGCGTGCGTGCCCTCCCGAGCCTCTGGCCGGGTTATAGGACGTGCTCCATCTTGGCCGGCCACTGCGTCCTAGTGCCATCTCTCCTACTATGCCTGTGAAACGTACCACTGCAATTAGAAGCCATCGTAACAGAACTAGCAAAAAAATATACGAACATGTGTTGTGTGTGTGTAACTCACGCGTGGGTCGAGTCAGGCACCCTCATCCCGACGGGAACTAGAACAACCTAGCGGAGGTCGAACTAGCGCGTCACCCTGTGCACCGCATAGTCCTCGACGAACACGTCGAAGACGAGCTTCTTCTACGTCCACCAGTACGCCCGGTCGCGCTAGCACAGTGAGGACAGCCCCCTGGGAGCATGGTCCTCTGTCTCCTGATCAGAGTACGGCTCCCAGCGCACGCCGTCAGTGGTGAGGCGGTCCAGCTGTTCCACGAAGTGTTCATACACACGTGTGACCTGCACGTGTGCATACTGTGCATGCGAGCCAGAACAGTGCTTATAAAGGATGACCCGTAATACGACTGAAGTAAAGATAGAGGGAAGTACATACCCGTTTATGGCGCCAAAGGGACCCTACGGTCGGCCGGTCCACCGCGTCCTTATGGTACATGTCCACGCCGTACGAACTAGAGTCTGCCAGCATGGACCGTCCGAGGGAGAATAGCTCGAACGACCACAGCTACAGCAGGAGGGGGCAGCCCGTGAGGATAGATGCCGGCTTCGTCCTACAACACGCATCACACATGCCGTAGTACGTCGCGGCAAGTACGGCTGATCCCCAGCTGATCTGCAGCTCCTTGCCATCGACGATGGCCCTCGCGTACCCCACGAGGTAGGCGTCGACGGAGTCACCGTGGCTACTGGTAAACAGTACCCAGCCGAAGAGCCACAGCAGGTACGCCTCGAGGTGCTGCGACACTTGGTTGTCGGTGGGCTCTGGGACCATCCGCTCGACCTACGTACAAACGAATAATTAGTAGGCTGGTCATATGGCTAGGATAGTGCATCGCTAAACATGAAAAATAGGTAGCATACGTACCCGAAACTGCGAAAGCCACCGTAGGGGCGGGCCATGCCGTTGTTGCTCCTGGAAGTCGTAGTACGTTGGCGCGGCCTCCGCTGCAAGAACCCCCTGAAACCTGCCCAACAAGGCGTCGCACCAATTGACAGGCGTGTCCGGTGGGAAGGCAGGGGCTCTCGCGATGGGCAACACGAGTAGCAGTGCGACATCCTGTAGAGTAGGGGCCATCTCCCCGAATGGGAGGTGAAGGTGTGTATCTTGGGTCGCCACCGGTCCACCAGGGCGGTCAGAAGTGACCGGTCAAACGGGAACCATCGTGACCGCTCCGGACCGGCCTGGACCTCCCCGTCGTCCTCGACCAGAGCTCAGCCTGCAAAGCACGAAGAAGTAGCTACATAGCGGACATATGACACAAAGAAGTGGCACAACTTACGGACAAACCCGTCTACCCAGTATGGTCCGGTCTCAAGCCCGTCGGGGTGTCGCGTCTGAACCACCCCAAGTCGATCGTGTAGCCCCACAAGCGGATGCGGGACACGACGACTCTTGCGGTGCTGCGTGTCGACCAGCCGGTCCAGCAGGCCGAAATGCCAATCCGAACCACCAGGGTCGTGAGCCATACCTGCAAATCAATTTCCAGTTAGCAAGTATGACACGATTAGTGGGTTCAATTACTCATAGCGTAGCTCCAAAAATTCTGAAAATTAAGTTGCATTCTTGCATAAGTCTAGTGATTTTTTGTTCATAACTTACCATGCTTTCGAAAGTAACCTACCATAATTTTATATGTAAACCTACGACTACGCTATTTACATCTATTAACAATATGCATGGACTCTGTCCAGGTGGGGTGCCCGGTATGCACAGGCACCATCATTTTTTAACAAAATATTATGTAATTACTACAAAGGTTTTAATAATATGTTCACAAATAATTAAAACTTATTAACCGATGTTACCACTTGTTATCATCAACACTCCATAAAATTAAGTTGTTTTCGCAACTAAATGTGTGAAGTAGTCGCCCGATTGGGAAAAAGCACAACTAATTATATATAAACATTAAGTATAATCTGAATACAATATTTACAATGCCTCGTTTACCCAACCCTAACATTCGTTCAGCCAATAATTGGTTAATAGCCTAATCTTTACCATCATTGCTACACCCCTACACAAATTTTCTAGCTTCGCCACTGATAATATGACACTACACAGTACACATCTAAAGATTTTTTCTAATTAACCTATCATTATTTCATTTGCTAACAATATGTCAATACACATGATGTTGCTTGCTAACCTACCATGGTTTCAAAAATACACGCATACAAAAAATGCTAGAGACTCACCGTCGTCGTCGTTAATGCGAAGACATTTTCTTTCCCCCTCTCCCTCTTCCTCTCCTCTCTTTTCCTCTCCCTCTCCTCTTTTTCTTTCCTCTCTTTTCCTCTCCCTCTTCGCCCTTTCTCGGCCGTCGCTTTCTACAAATGGCGATTGTTCACGCCCAGCCGTGCGCGTGGCTATATAAGTGGCCCTAGTCGCCCAACGGTTGGGCGACTAGGGCCCAGCGTTGAGCGACAGGTGTCCTAGTCGCTTCACCATTCGGTGACTAGGACCCAATCGCTCCACCGTATAGCGACTTGGAGGCGAAAGGTACAGTCGCCCCACGGTTAAGCGAGTTGGACATCTATCGCTCACCTGTTGGGCGACTAGCCCAAGTCGCCCAACCGTGGAGCGATACATGATTATTTCTGACAAAAAAAATAAAGTAGTACTATTTTTGTAATTCTGAATAAAAAATAGAATATTAAAAAAAATCAACACAAACACATGTATGATATCCATGTTTTGTCTTTAAATTGGGCCCCAAGAGGCCCAATTCTATAATTTGGGCCTCCTCCCTAATTGGGCCGAAAGCCATGACTAACCACAGTTTCTCCCGTGGGCCTAGGGGTATGCTAAGCTAGCCTTTGGGCATGTTTCGCATGGTTCCAACTTTTCTGAAAAATAGTTTTCGGCTGACCTGAAGGGTTGTACGGCTGAGCTGAACAGATTTTGTGTTTGACTGTTTGACTTTTAGGTTGGCTGACTAGAGCTTCCAAGTTGAAAAATGTTTGAAATACCCCTAGGGCAAATGATGGTTTGTTTGATGTCGTTTAACGACAATTAACGGTCATTAACGAAAATTAATGGCACTTTACGACAACTATCGCAATTAACGATAATTAATGCGATTGACAACAATTAACCACAATTTAACGATAATTATTACAATAAATAATTATTAAAATAAACAATGGTTACATAAATAATTAATTTACAACAGAAGCAACAAGAAAAAAGAGAGAAAATTAAAAAGGGGGCGTCAAGTTTGGGTACGGCGACATGAGGAAGGAGCTGTGGCGGAGGCTCGGGGTGTTGGGGTCGACTTAGGGTCGAGGAGGAGGCCAGTGACAATGCTCGAGGTCGAGAGAAAACACTGCGGCAGCGCGCCTCGTCAGTCCTGGTCGAAGATAGGCAGATGTGTGGGCGGTGACGGCGGGGGCGAGTGCTTAGGGTCAAGGAGGAGGGCTTGGGGGGCGGGAGCTTGGGGTCGGGGGAGGAGCGGTGGCTCACGGGCAGGAGGAGGGCACTTGGGGTCAGCACCGGGGGAGGAGGAGGGAGGACAGGGGTGGCGTCGGGGGAGGAGAGGAGAGGAGGACGAGTGCAGGTGGGATGGAACTAGGGTTAGGTTTCGGAAGAGCCTGAACCCTAGCCCTCTCTTCCCCTGAGCGCCCCCGTCCTCCCTCCTCCTTCTCCCCCGGCACCGACGCCCTATCCCTGTCCTCCCCTCCTCCTACGTTGCCACATCCTCCTTCCTCCTCCACCTCTCGAGCTGTCGTGTCCTCCTCCCTCCTCCCCCGCGCCGACGCTACCCAGCCCTAGCCCTTTCCTCCCCTGAGTGCCCCCGTCCTTGATGTTATGAATATTGTGTGTATATTCAAGAGGGCCCGATGGGCAATATATATAGGGAGTACAAAGGGGGTTGCCATATACAGATAAGGAAATACAAATAGAGTCCTATTCTAACATCCCCCCTCAAACTCATGGTGGATAACACACTGAGTTTGGAGAGAAAATACAAATGTTGTGCCCTAGTGCGTGGCCGTGAAGAAGTCGAGAACTCAGTAACTCGATGGCACAAAGCTGTTAAGCAAGTACTCCCTCACACTGTGGAGCGAGTGTATGAAGCATCCACACCAATGTGCTTGGTGAGCTCATGCTTCACTGGTCCTGAAAGCAATCTTGATAGCACATGTCTTTGTCGGACAAAAGTCGTGGGTCCCATCACGGCACTCCAAAATCTGCAAGTAGCCACCTCAACCAAGTAACCTCTGCACATCACTTCTTGCCATAGCTATCAACTCGACCTCTGCGCTCGAGCGGAAACTACATGATCGCTTCTTAGTCTTCCAAGCAATCGGGAGGAGCCAAGAAAAACCAAGATGCGTAAAGAGAACGACGATCGGAAGGATCGATGAGCCGTGTCGCATCGAGTATGCCTGTCAGAGTGAGGTAGAGCTAGGGAAGAACAAACAACGAGAGATAGTCCCACGCAAGTAGCGAAGAACACGAAGAAGGTGACTGTAGTCAAGATGGGTAGGACGAGCCATGAACTGACTCAAGATATGAACAACATAAGCAATATCAGGACGAGTGCTCACAAGGTACACCAAACTCCCAACAAGATGGCGATATCGAGTAGGATCCTCAAGAAGATCACTATCGATGCACGAAGTCAGAGGGGATAGCTCCATAGGAGTCTCGGTGGTCGCGAGTGTCGGTCGAGACCGACTGCACCGATCAAGAAGATCGTGGACATATACCTTTCGGAAAGGTAGTAGCCCTCAGGCTTGAAAGAGACCTCAATCCCAAGGAAGTACGTAAGAGAACCAAGATTAGTCATCAAAAACTGCTCACTGAGATGCTTCTTCACATATGTGATGAATGGGGAATCATCACTAGTGATGAGCATATCATCAACATACAGAAGAAGCAGTGTCCTACCCCGAGATGAGATATGGACAAAAAGCGAGGAACATCTGAATCGACAATTAAACCGAGCGGTAGTAATCATCGAGGTAAAACGCAAAACCGAGCGAGGAGCTGTTTGAGGCAATAAAAAGCACGAGCGAAGGCGACAGACGTGCCTATCGAGAACAGAATGCCCGGTGGTGGTACGCATGTAGACCTCCTCATGCAAAACACCATTAAAAAGGCATTCTTAACATCGGTGAGAGATAGACCACCGTGAATGAAGCAACCACAACAAGAGTCGCGAGCAGTGGTCATATAGGCAACAGGGCAAAAGTCTCATCGTAGTCACGGCCGTACTCCTATTGAAAACCACGAGCCACAAGACGAGCCTTGTAGCGCTCGATAGTACCATCGAGCGAAGTTTTAATCTTGTACACCCACTTGCGTGATCGGACGAGCATGCACAGTGTCGGTACAATATCCCAAGTCTCCGTCGTCGAAGAGCATCAAGCTCCTCTCGCCATAGCAAAATTTGCCGCTCGGAATGAGGTAGCTTCCGCGATATGAACTAGGCTCGATGTGAGAGAGCATGAGCTATCGAACAAATCCAAGACGATCGGTCGAAGGATGTCGGTCACGAAGGGCGTAACGAGGAGCATCATCGGAAGGATTAGATGTGGGTGGCGGCAAAATACCGTGAGAGGAGGCGGTGGAGGACAAGGATGCTGGAGAAGTGAATACTAGAGAAGCGAGGCGGTGGTGTTGCGAAACAAGAGAGGCGGTCTTTGCGGGAGGCAAGACAAGAAGCGAGTTCTGAAGGAACCCTTTGAGACAAACCGAGAGAAGAGCTGCGATAGTGGAGAAATAGGTGAAGAGTCGAAAAGACAACCATGAAAGCGACTCAGCGGTGGCGGGAGGCCGAATCTCGATAGAAGAAAGGTCGATGTTCGTCAAAGACAACGTCTCGTGAAATCTGATCCGTCAAGCGAAGGATCCCAAAGAACGATAACCCTTATGCTCAAAAGCGTAACCAAGAAACCGCGACTCAAGCCGACTAGGCCGATGGTTTAGTGCGTTCACGAGGCTGCAGATGAACAAAACAAAATCTGACCAAAGACACGAAGGTGAGTGTCTTTGGGGGCTCGAGTAGAGGCGCTCTATGGGGTGACACCTTTAAGAGTAGTGGAAGGCTGCATATTGATGAGATATGGTCGTAGAAACAACCTCGACCCGTAACTGTGGTGGAGCGTGAGAGGCAAGGAGAAAAGTCGCAGGCGATCTCAATCGGATGATGATGTTTAAGCCACAAACCCCATTACGAGCATGGGCACCGGGACAAGAAGGCGGTAAAGAGTGCCTCTTTCGAAAGAAACTATCTAAAAAGCGCCGAAACGGCCTTTCGCCCGGTGAATCACAAACGAAAAGTACGGATGGGAGAATCAAATGAATCGAACCATCGTTGCAAAGCTACGATAGATCGCAAGAAAGCGAAAACACGATTATATATAGGAAAATCCATGTAAAACGGGAATAATCATCAATGAAGATCACATAAGATTTATGCCCGCCTTTAGAGATAATAGGCGCAGGTCCCCATACATCTGAATGAACTAAATCAAAAGGGCGAGAAGACAAGGACTCACTAGAATGATAAGGAAGTTGTAGCTACTTGCCCAGCTTACAACCCTGACAAAACATGGACGTGTCAACAGGAACACGTCCAAGAACACCCTGACGAACTAATGAAGAAAGACGAGACCCACACAAGTGACCTAAACGATGATGCCATCAAAAAAACTCGAGAGGTGGTGGCGGCGGTGGCGATGGATGTAGAGGTGATAGGAGCAATCAAGCGACGAGAAGATGGAAGCGGTCAAGAATGTAGAGACCCTGACGATCCCTACGGCGCCGGCTAGTCCCAAGCACCGTCCCTGTCTGTCGGTCCTGAACAAAACAGGTGTGAGAGTCAAAACCAACCCTACAAAGAGATCGATGGTGACCCACCGAGAGAAGCCCATGGTAAGTGAGGAACATGAGAAACAATTTGGAGCAGAAAAGTCGATGGACAAAAGAGTGCCTCGACTGGCGACAGAACAGAGGAGTACCGTTACCGTGCAATGAGATAGGAAAAACAGGTGGTCCTACTGAAGTGGGAGATGTGGAGTCTGGTGTCATGTGGAAAGAGGCACCAGAATCCAGAACCTACCTGGAGGAGACGTCTGAGCTAGACTAGCGAGAACCAGTGCCGAGAGAGAGAGGCGAACTAGAGCTGGCGGAATGGCCGAGCAGAGTCACCTCGCCGTGAAGATCTGACGTCTTTGGTTCTGTTCTCCCGTCAAGGAAGGGCCTCTGCCCTCCTTGGAGTGTCAACTCCGCGCCTTATTACCTTTTTACGACCGCACAACGCCGGTAGTCGTGCAGAAGTTCTTGCAATAATTGCAATCAACCCGGTTGGTGCAAAAGCAGAGCGTAACAGACACGAGGAGGACTATAGTCGAAGCGGAAACCGCCGATGTAGTCGAAGAAGAAGGGTAGCAAGCAGTCGGAACAAACTATCTTTGCTAACCCACGGCGAAGCTCTCAAAGGCATGAAGCGTCGAAAGAGCCTCGATGGCGGCGGTGCGTGGTGGCGGCTCGGCGAGCTTGAGCCTGACGAGCTCAAACTTTGGGCGAAGATTTGCAGACGAAAGTCATAAAAGCGGCGATCATGATCCACCTTCGCGACTTTATGACACTCTGGTAGAGTGGAAAGCCACTTCGTCGCTTGGCGCCAGAGATCGCGAGCTCGAAAAAGTTGTCGATGGAGAGTCCTCTGGCGAAGCGTCTCAACTCACGCCGAAGCGAAAAAAGCGAAACATCGCCGCTTTCTGGTATCGCTCGCGCAAGTACTCCCAGATCGGACGAGTAGCACGCGAGACCAACAATGTCTGGTGGATGGAGTCGTCGACACTGACCACCAGGATGGCGTGAAGACGGGCCTCGTCGGACACCGGCTCAAAAGCATCTATGGCGTACTAAAAGGCCTCATCGGCGTCGATGGCGACAGCAAAGACCTCTGCCTCCTTCTTGGCGGCCTCATCTTCGCAGGAGGTGCTGAAATAAATTTGTCTGGGAGAAAGGCCGAAGCGGCGACAGCGGACAAGGTCGAGCACCGATGACATGTCCCCAGGCGGAGACCATCGGCGTGATCTCCATGAGTGAAGACCACAACACTGTAGTTCGTCCCATGAAGCTTTGTTCCGAGAATGGGATCGTGGTCGATGGAGCGGAAGCCATTGGTAGCGGCGTTGGGCCGGCGACCAAAACAACGAAGTCTAACGGCAGGCCTTTGGATGGCGCGACAGTTAGATCGACGATTGAGGATTTTTTGATTTTTATTTTTATTTGGAATACCTTACTTGGTGGTAGGCTCAAAAGGGCTAGAAGAGCCCACTAACCGAAGATCACACGCGGAACCCTAGGTTCCCTACCAGAGCAAAGGCGGCGGTGGTGGTAAGGCGGCAGGCGAGGCCAGCGGCGCCGGCAGTGGCAGCGGCGGTCGGTCCCGTTGACCAGAGGCGGTGGCCGGCTTCAGCGGCGGCGGTCGATGGCGTCTCGATCGGCGATAGCTCTGGGCGGCGGCGGCGGTCGGTCCGTTGATTTAGGTTCGCTGGCTCAGCTCGGCAGGCGATCGATGGCGTCTGGCCCAGGCCGACGGCTCTGGGCATTGGCGATGGCGTCGGGGCCATGACCTACAACTTCATAAACCGCCAAGGCTGCTTGATTCAGTCGGTGCGGCGAACGAGCGGCGTCGGCGGCACGCCTCGAACTGGCCGGTGGCTTCATCGCGGCGATGCGATGATGATCTGTAACTGCAAGCGATGGCGCGAAGGATGGCAGCGGAAGGAGAGAGCTAGGTTAGTGCCCTAGCTCTGATACCATGTTATGAATATTGTATGTATATTTGAGAGGGCCCAATGGGCAATATATATAGGGAGTACAAAGGGGGTTGCCATATACAGATAAGAAAATACAAATAGAGTCCTATTCTAACACTCGACTCCTCCCTTCCTCCCCCACGCGCCGTCCCCCCTCCCCTCTCAAGGCGTCGGCGTCCCCCGCCCCTCCCCTCCTCCTCGCGCCATCCTCCTTCCTCCTCCACCTATCGAGCTGTCGCGTCCTCCTCCCCCGCACCAACGTCGCCCAGATCCAGATCCAGATCTGGATCTCCTCCTCCTCCTTCCGCCCCACGCCATGTCGTGCCCTCCTCCTCGGCGCCTCACCACAGCCACCTCACACATCTAAGCCTCCTCCTCCCATGTCGGCGCCCACCTCCTCGGATCTGGAGCCTCACTTGCTTGCGATCTTTGCTTTCGCCTCAGACCCTCCGCGCCACCTCCTCCCACGCCTCCTCCTCCGTCTCGTCTTGGCTCCTCGACCTCGTTGCCCAACTCCTCTCTCGACAATGCGGCAATTACCAAACCCCTAGTCTTTGTTGCCTCTTTTTTTCTTTTCTTCTTCTTTTTTTTCTGTTGTAAATCTATTGTTTTTGTTATAAATTTTTATTTTATTAATTATTTGTTGTAATAATTGATTTTTAATAATTACTTATTGTAATAATTATTTATGTAATAATTGTTTAGCTTAATAATTATTTATTGTAATAATTATTCATTGTAATAACTGTTTTTAATAATTATTTGTTGTAATAAATGTTTATTGTAATAAATGTTGTTAATTACGTTAATTGCGGTTAATTGCGGTATATTGCGTTAATTGCGGTATGTTGTTGTTAAATGCGATCAATTGCGGTAGTCGTCATTCATTGTAGTCAATTGTGTTAATCGTCGTTAATTGTAGCTAATTATCGTTAATTGCAATAGTTGTCGTTAATTGCAGTAATTCTCATCAATTGCGGTAGTTGTCGTCAATTGCGTTAGTCGTCATTAATTATCGTCAATTATCGTTAAATGTTGTTAATTACGTTAAACGACATCAAATAAGTCATTACTATCCTCAGGGGCATTTCAAATATTTTCTATCTCAGAAGCTGCAGCCAGCTGCCTAGCCGTGCAGCTGTTTAGCCTGCAGCCTAGCCGGGAGCCTGCTTTTGAGAAAAGCTACCGTCAGCCAAACAGACTCTATACTGTGCGTAAAGCTACTTGCGAATTGCGATGGTCAACAATGAACTGTTTATAAGGGAAAAAAGACAGTTCATCGACCATGCCCATTTCTTAAGAAACGTACTCATCATCAGCATTCCTGCTCTGTCCGCTTGTAGAATATATGTAGATGCAGGTATGCGCACTTGCCTTGTTCTTCCATCTTCTAACTGTTTGCGCTGGACCATTCGCTGATGTGCTTGCTTTCTTGCTCGTAGCCCGGTATGGAAATTTTTACTGTTTTAGCCCTGTAGCAACGATTAATTTCAAAAATAGCCCGTATTTGTCACAATTTCTAAGAGTGGCCCCGAGCAGTCATATCTGCATGACTCTGGCGCGGCGAGGACTCCGCTTCACTCGGCAAGGCGAGGACTCGCCCGCCCCGGCGCTGCCAGTCACTGCCCCTGTGGCAAGGCAGGAAGTGCCCAAGGCCAAGCATTTCTTCATTTTTTTCTTCCTCCTCGTCTGTTTAAATATATTTCATTATATTTTGTAAAAAAACGAAATTTCATTATATTTGATTGAAAATGAATATCGGACCGAGATTTATAAAAAATTTCATTAAGAAATAAGGGCAAGGAGTAGGGTTTTTAATCCAAATCGGGGTTTAAATCACGGCCGAAAGATATATATAAAAAGGTATGAGGACTATTGGAGTGTCTCCACGATGAAATCGTCTGAGCGTATACGTGTATATAGACAGGCAGTGGATGAGGTATAGAATGTGATTGGAGGGGTTGGGAAAGGTCGTTGTGATGATGAAGATGTCCGAAAATACGGAGTCTCTCCTCGATGAAGACATACTTGCAATATAGGCTTAGCGGAGACACGGAACAAGAACTACATTAGATTATGCGGACAGAAGCACGTTACACGTAGTGACATGGCATGATGGTCCTTCTAATTGCTTTAGTCATCCTCGCTACTACTACGATACACTGCGACACAAGCATCCGGACCATATAAGTACACATGCCTTTAGGGGATAGTAAAATACATGGTGGTACGACGGGAGACTACTACGTAATGACCTGACCTACTGCGTGGACCGGGGCCATTTTCCTTTCCTTGCAAGCTCGGCATTGAACTCCTCGCTGGCCTTCCCCTTCCCCTTCCCCTTGTCGCGGGAGTGTCCACGTCGGGCTGGTATGTCGAAGTCGTCCATGTCCTGCGATTTCACGATGTAAGTTCATCGTATAGTGGAAATCGGAAGAATGATGTAAATTCTTCATAACTCACGCCGTTGATACGGATTACGCCGGACGACCGGATACCTTTGTCTTGCGTAGGGCTCACCAAGCATGAGCCTTTCCTTGCCCTTGTCGCGGATCGCCCACATCGGGCCGGTATGTCGAGTCGCCCATGTCCCGCGATTCCATGATGTTAGTGCGCCAGATAGTGAAAATCGTAAGAATGATGTAAATTCTTCAGTAACTCACGTCGTGGATACTGAGTACGCCCGGCGATCGAACGCTTATGGGCGGCCGAAATTGAGCAAGATGAGCCTTTCCTTGCCCTTGTCGCGGATTGTCCACGCGGAAATTTGGTATGTCGAAGTCGTCCATGTCCCGTGATTGTGCGATGTAAGTGAAAAACGTAAAAGGATGTAAATTCTTCATAACTCACGCCGTCGACATGGATTACGCCGGGCGACTCGGGCTCCTTCGTGCGCCCTCAACAGGTCCGAGACGTAAGGTTTCCATCGCGACGAAGTTCTCGCCCGCACCGAGTAGTTCAAAGATATACCTCGCCGGATGAATGCCTCTGTCGTACATCTCCGGCCGCCGATCCATCGGAAGAAGTGGCAACGCATCTCTGGTTGCCATTTCGTGGGGATGAAGTTAAAACTTTACTGAAGTCAACGCGATTTAAAATCAATCTTGCGCGAAAGAAATGCTTACGAGGTGGTGCCCGCGACGTAGTACGCCCGAGCCGCGGTGGTGGGTGTGTGGATCAATGATCTCGCCGGTTCGCCACACACACATTGCGGGATCGGAAAACGTGGTGGTACCGGAGCATCTTTCATTGATTTATCTGGGTATTGTAGCCGTTTCCTCTTACGCTTAAGCCAATTTTGCTTCTTCAACAACCTCGCGTAGAAGTTTGTCAAGAGTCCATAGCCGGGTATGTATTGTGTAGTGTTGTGTAGTGTTGGGTTTGGTTCAACCCCTTTTATAAGCCCCGGTTGGCATGGTGTGGTTAATTTCTTATCATCGCGCAAAGTCGCCCGTGTGGTCTTGTCACTACGCAAAGTCAGTCTCCTTTGTCCTTTGGCCTTATCACCGGGCAAAGCCGCCTGTGGTCTTGTCATCGCGCAAAGCCGTCTCCTTTGGGCTTATCAACGCGGGAAGCTGTCTCCTTTTGGTCTTATCATCGCGCAAAGCTTGCCCGTGTGGTCTTGTCATTTAGCAAAGTCATGTCTCCTTTGGTCTTATCATGCGCCAAAGCTACCCCGTGTGGTCTTGTCATCAAGCAAAAGTCGTCTCCTTTGGTGTTATCACTGCGGAAAGTCGTCTCATTTTGGTCTTATCATCGCGCAAAGCTACCCCGTGGTCTTGTCATCGCAAGCAAAGTCGTCTCCTTTGGTCTTATCACCGCGAAAGTCGCTCCTTTTGGTCTTATCATCTGCGCAAAGTCGGCACGTGTGGTCTTGTCATCGCGCAAAAGCTCGCCCTTTGGTCTTATCATCTGCGCAAAGCTGCCCGTGTGGTCTTGTCATCGTGGAAAGTCGCCCTGTGGTCTTGTCACCACACAAAGCCGCCTCATTTGGTCTTATGACCGATGCGGACTGCCCCTCCGCCAGCGCAGTATGGACTGCCTCCGCCACCGCGTGGGACTCTGCCCCCGCCAGCGTGGTGCGGACCGCCCCCGCCTTGGCCATGGTGGGACCGCCTCCCACGCCACGCTATGCCTCTCGGTGCTCGGCTATTTAAGCAGCCCACACACTCGCCGATCATTCCTCTCGTGAATCTCTCCTCTTTGTGAGGTGCCTCCCTCTCCGTACCTAACATTTTTCTTTGTCCTTTGTCCAATTCGTTAGTCGTTACTAATGCGATGCATGTTTGAATTTGCGCTTCCGTATGCGAGGTTAAGAGTTGGTAACATCGTAACAGGTAAGTTCATTTCAACAACGCACGATGGTTCTTATGTTGTGTGTTGGTTGAAATATTTTCTTACTTTTTGTCGAAATGGAGACACTTTGACGTGTTCCATGGTAACGTCGTGCGGTCGAGCGGAGTTGATTTGTCCACCGCCGGTAGCCGCCTTGGTAAATGTTCCCAACCGCACGCGTCGATTTGCTAGAGCTACTGCGGTGCATTGGCGCTTGTTTGATAGCCACGCCGCTAGGAACAAGATAGTAATAGAGCGGTCATCGCCACCATGGTCCCACCACACGCGAGATGTTGTGGGGCCCGTGAAGGTGACGAGCGAAGGGCATGTGGGCGAGTACATGGAGATCGTTAGCAATCCTCACGCTCCGATCTATGGACGACCCATGGTGTACGCCCATTTTGTTTATCCCGCCAATCCTGCGGGCGCCGTTCAAGGAGCCAATGACGCTCTTGTCCCCTCTTTGGTTTAATGACGATGGGAGAGGTCTCGAGAGCGCCAGACGTCGTTACGATGGATGCTCCAGTTGATGGAGATTCTAGTACTTTCCAACCCAATGAAGGTGTGGATAGATGGCGGGATGCTCGTGTTGATTGTCACGAGATTATCAATGGCATGGCCGAGGCACCGCCACCGAAGATGAGGATTTACTTTGACTCGCAATCCAAATGAGGACGGCCGACGATGAGGGCGGATCGTCGGTGGCATTGTTTCGATCGACACGGACTATGTTCCAAGTCGGTTGGATTGCTAGCGGCCTCTTCCTTGTTCTCGGCCCAGAGCACGAGTCATCGTGGGCCTTCGATCGGACACCACCGCCAGGGGCAACATTTCCCACAAAGTCGCCGCCAGCAAGCTATCGTGAGTTTCGCGGTGAAGACCAATGGACTTACCGAGTGTACAGTGAGTTTGAACTTTGTTTGATGTATCTTCAACCATCTACATGACGTTGTACTAACTAATATATGTCGCTCGTTATGTGCGTGTCTAATCCCGACACTTACATAGTTAAGGCGTTTCTTACCTCTTGCCCCGCAAAGTCCGGTGTCAGAGATTCCTCAAGGAACGGCCTTCCGTATCACATCGTGTGATTTAATCACACATGTGAGCTTCCTGAGCCATTGCAGACGCATAAGAATGTAACCTCACCTACATCGCGAGCATTGTAAGCCATGCGCATTGTCGCCGATTTGACCATTTCGCCAAAGGTTCTGATGGCTAACGAATAATACAATAGGGTATGCCGTTAGCTACTGATGAGGTCCGGCGAAAGCGGCGGAAGGTCCTTGAAGGGTTGTACGGTACCAACAAGGAGGCGTCGACCTAGTCCCCGCATCTTCAAGCAAATTGCGGATGCTAATCCGGGACATGCGTCAATAGGGACGATAGGCAGACAGTCCAACAACCCAAATTCCCTAATCCTTGATCGAGTCTTCGGGCTTTTGGCCGGCGATCGAGCTTCCACCATCGCCGCCCCGTCCCGAGTATGGGCGGTACTTTCTTTGCGGGAAATACAAGGGCACCATTCTCACCGCTATTGCCGCCGATGGCAACGACCAATTGCTCCTCAGCTTGCCTTTTGCAATTGTGGAGAATGAGAACACCGCTAGTTGGCTATGGTTTCTAGCCAACATAAAGCAACATGTTGTAAGGATCGATCAATGTGTGTGTCATAACCGATCATCATGCCGGTTGTTGTCGCGTTGCGCACCATGCGGTCGGTATTAGGGCACCGCCAATGGAACGACATGCGCTGCGTTGGTGCATGCGCATCTAGCTACCAATTTCCACACGCTTCGAGCAAAGACCTCATGAAGAAGTTCAAGAAGCTCGCCTCTGAACCGAAGCGCAAGTTCGATCTTGGTGTGGCGGAACTTGAGGTCGAAACCAGCCGCAAGTGGAGGTTCGGCCCAGCGCACCGCAAAGTGAGTTCACGAGTGGATGAGCGAGCATGCCCCGACTATGAGAAATGGTCCTTCTTCACGACACCTATGGTGCTCGATGCGCATCATGACAACCAACATGGTCCGAGGTCTACAACGGTGTGTTGAAAGGGGTCCGTGCCCTCCCCATCACCGCCAAGTAGATTTAGACATGGAACCGTGACGATCGGTTACTTCAGAATCGGGCAATGATGGCCAAGCAAAGATTTGGACGAAGGGAAGCAAGACTCGGAGGTTACCGTTGCCTACATGGAGAAGAAAATTACGGCGTCTGATCCCATGTAGCTATCACAATGGATGGCGTGAGAAGGAAGTTCGAGATCCGCTTATGGACACAAATGCGTTCATGCCACATGAGAGGTGACCGGAAGCATGTTTGTACCATAGGCGATGTGGCAGTTTGCACCTGCAACAAGCCTCAACTGCTGCACAAGCCTTGCTCCCACGTATATGCTGCATGTGCTGTATTTCACCAATCTTCTAGCATGTACATGTCGGAGTACTACGACATACGACACCTGTATGATACTTGGAACGGGGAGTTCAACTCCTACGGAGTGGAAAGCCACTACAGGGACCTATGGCCAGGAGCAGTGAAGTGGTCACCGAATGAAGCACTACGGCATCCAGGCCGTGGGAGGCGTCAGTCAAGGCGCATCCGCAACGACATGGATGCGAGCCAACGTGGAGATCGGCCAACACCAATAAGGTGTAGGCTATGTAAGACTCGTGGGCACTCATTCAGGAACTGCCCGAGTAGACCTTCTTCCTCCGGCGCCACTTAGTATCTGTAAGCTATCCGGTGTATTTGAGTCATGTCAGTGTTGTAGTGATGTGAGTGTTGTAATGATTTGCGTTGTAACTTTGCACCGCCGAAGTTACTATTACCGCTTCGTTTGGGTTAC
Organism: Phyllostachys edulis; assembly: GCA_036346405.1. Classification (NCBI taxonomy): domain Eukaryota; kingdom Viridiplantae; phylum Streptophyta; class Magnoliopsida; order Poales; family Poaceae; genus Phyllostachys; species Phyllostachys edulis. The sequence goes on along the minus strand of CM070567.1, from coordinate 7,301,255 downwards.
ATCGTGCTTTGCGTAAAGTAGTCGCGTCACGCTTTCGAGAGAGTTGTCACTTCGCTTCGAGAGTGGTCACGTCCGCTTTCCAGATAGTGCTCACTTCGGCTTTCGAGAGAGTTGTCACTTCACGCTTCCGAGAGTGGTCACGCCCGCCTTCCGAGATAGTGCTCACTTCACTTTCCATCTTCTTGGTCACGGCCTCCTTTTCGAGAGTGGCCCCTTCGTGCTCCCAACGCTATATATGGATGCTTTGGTCGCCATTGACCTCGATCTTCTCTTCCTCTTCTCCTTTCCTACACTGGTAAAACAAGATGTCTTCGCCTCATCGAATATTCGAGTGAGCAGAGAATTACAATCACTACGACGCTAGCTTGCTTTGCCCTCGTTGCAGGGATCCGGCTAATGTGTTTACCTCTCATACGCCAACGAATCCGTCTCGAAGTTTTCATGAAGTGTTCAAATCTTTCGTAAATTCGCAAACTCAAAGACGTAATGAATTATGCGTTGTACATATCGGGTTTTCTTACTATCATTTGAAACTTCAATTCTTTTGTAGAACACAACATGTCGATTTTGGCAATGGGTTGACGGTCGCCTAGTGCTTCAAGATATTGCAATGCAAATTGTCGCCTTGCAAGAAGACTCCGTGGTGTTGCTTTGCAATTAAAGGCTCGAGCGTCCGATGAACCAATGCAAGACTCCCATGGTGTTACCGCAATTAGTGCAATGCCTCGAAGCGTTCGATCAACCCATGCAAAGTGAAGAGAAAAGGCTTCAAACACCGCATGACAGATGGAAAGAGTTGAGAAGTCGCTTCACAAGTTACTTAAGTTAGTTACTTTTGCGGTCTTTCTTCTTTTGTATCTTGTTCTTGCCAAGTAGAACGTCGAGTGTAATGAGATTGTAATGTTCACTCGTTATCTATGCATCGCATCCTTGATGAATGAGAATAAAATTGTTCTCTTGACATAGATAACAAAGTACAAGAGTCCAATTACATTCCAATTAGCACACTCGCTTGGATTACAAATCACTTAATGAAGCACAACTTACAACATACAATAGACTACTAATGCTACTCTCGCCACGCCGCTCCTCACTTCGCCGTCGGGCATAGTACCAGACTTGCCTTCCGCGCGTGTTCCTCCCAAAGGTCTCGATTTAATCATTCTGTGGAAACGTCAACCTATCGGTGACCGTGGGTTCTGCCGCAGTCATACCGAGGGGCATCACCAGAGAATCTGGCGTTGACAACAAGTCTGTGACCCAAGCATTAGGATCCGTAGTAGGATCCGTGGAGGGCACCAACTCGGCTCGCTTGCGGAAAGAACGGGTGAATTGCTCGTCTTTGCGGGATGGATGGGTGAATCTGCCGTGGTACGGTTCGCCTTGGGGTGAACGCCGCAGGTACATTGTGTACCCGGACTCATACCGAAATGGCGCCAGACGCCCATTGGAAATTGTCCAACAGTGGGCCTACAAGGAGAATCGATAACATCCGCCATGTTCCGGGTTGCACGTCCGCGTGCTCTCCGGAATGTCCTCTTCGTGCCTCTCTGGACGACGGCGGCACCGGCGTAGGGTCCCTCCGAGACAAGGACGGCATCAGCGTAGGGTCCCTCCGAGACGAGGACGACATCTGCGTAGGGTACCTTCGAGACGAGGACGGCATCTGCGTAGGGTCCCTCCGAGACGAGGACGGCATCAGCGTAGGGTCCCTCCGAGATGACGACGGCAGCAGCGTAGAGTCCATGCGTGGCAACCGCGCGGACGATCCGCCGCCCATATGCTTCTTCTTGTTGGGTCGACTTCGCTTCGGACGGGAAGATGGAGGCGAGTGTACGCGACGACGCTCCGTCCGATGCCTCGAGTCGACATCGCTGGCCTTCCGCGATTCATGTTACTGAACGACCGCTTGACATCATCAATAACCGTCTTCAAGGCCGTAAAAGGCGCTCCATCGTTGTGTCAGTACCGCGAGTTCCGTGGCGCGCTCGATAGCGATATTCAAACGGTCCACCTGCATGGTTACAGAACACACAAAATTTTGTTAGTTAACCCTATTTCGGAGGGTGGTTAATCTATTACATGCTCAACGCATCAATCGCCTGGCGTCTTTGCAGACCAGACGGGTCCATCCCTAAGTCCAAGCGTTCGCGTGGCTAGGATCTCGCATGTCGGGCGGGGCGCTGTCAATCTCGTCCGCGTGTTCCGTGACGTACCACTCAAGCACGTGTCGAAGTCCTCGATCGTAAGGTCAGGCCTCTGCAAAATGGAATCGGTGGCCGTCGCCATGCATCTACCCACGGCCGCTGCGTCTCAAGCGATCATCGCTCTTGCGACCCTTCTTCGTCTGCTGCGGTGGAACAAAATAAATAACTTATGGTACCGGCATAACGTTATGTCTAAAGGATCTACAACATTATTAAGTAATGCAATGTACTTACAAATGACTACGCCTGCAAGCGGTCGCCCTAGAGCGAGGGGATCTCTGGTGCGGCTCGAATCGCCTCATCACCCGTTGTGGGTTGTACGGCTCAACCATGTGGGAGAACACCAAATGACAAGTTGTCCTCGATCGCCGCATCTCGGTGGCATAGCAAGCTCAGTAGTCGGGCGCCGGTTCTCGCGCGTCAAGATCCGCCCAAGGAGCCCATACTATGTCGTGTTCGTGCGGGTCTCGAATTCATTGTGGAACTCGGGGTATATCGACGCTCTTCTCCTAGACCACCCCATCTTCGCCCGCGATCCATCGGGATCCCATGGTCGGGCCTTCCACGGATCCTCTCGTCGCCTCCACCTCACCATAGAAATGTTGTGTGTGCGGGTAAGGTGGATCAAGGCGGAACAACGGCCGTCCGACCGCGAAGTGCTCCCACGACCACGCAGGTATAACGGCGTGTGCAACCCGAAAGCACGGCTCTGTTCCCGTCGACGCCTATGAAGCGTCGACAAAGTCATGAGACGTCGCGCCGACAAGATAATCCGAACCCCAATCAGATCAAGGCACGTCCTCATCGTCGGCGTCCCACGATAGACTCCGCAAGGTGAATATAACTTCGGGTACACCATGTCCCCTGCGTGCTAGGGAACATGATCCACCCGAATATAAACAACAAATATGCAATAAGGTGGCATCGAACCACCTCCTCCGCTAAGGCCAATTGGGCAATGCATGAATTGTCGCAGCCCAACCGTGTGGAATGCCCTTTGACCTCTCGGGATAGGCTGGCAAACGATGATGGAGACGCGCCTTCGGTCCGGCGACCTCGGAGGAACAAGCGACGGCCTGAATCGGAAGGCGGTAATGAAGCCGACATCTTGCAATGTCACCGCATCTCCCCACCGGAAGTGGAACGTGTGGGTCTCCTACCGCCAACGATCAACCAAGGCGGAAAGAAGAGAGGCATCAATTAAGTTTTGCCCGTGTTCACCATGCGGCGAACGAATCGACCCGCATTGACGAAGTCTCGGAACATACCGCCGTCCAATGCCGAGTCTCCCTCGGTCCCGTGTCACGGACTTGGCGGCCCATCGCCATCGATTCAAGCGTGGCAAATATGCTTGCCGTCCCATGCCGCTTCAAGTAGGGGTGGTATAGCACGTGCCATTCTTGCAAATAGACAAAAACTAACGATTAGCAAAATCTAAATGCGTACTTAACGGTAAAAATGCAATAAGTAAAAATTAAACACGAACTTACCTCACTAATCAAAATGCGCTACTGCGCTCGAAGTTCCTCGATTGGCGCGTGCGTTGGTTTTATCGCCTCGCTAATCGACAATGAAAACAACGACGCGATGTAAAGAAAAGTAAACAAGAAAACGATCCTTCCAACACTCTTTCGGTTAGCAAAGCGGCGAGGCGAGGAGGAAAAAAAATGCGACGCTACCGCGAGAGGAAAGAAAAGAAATCGTGCAGTGGGGCACTGCTACCGACGGGCGGTAAACTGCAGCGCCACCACCGGGCAAGCGCCTACGCGTCGGTAAAGGGCGGCCACAAGTCGGCGGCGGCGGCGCTGGTCGGTCGGCAGTCACATTGCCGGCCGGGCGGCGGCGCACTGCCCGGGCGGGCAGTCCCCGCCGCCCTCGGTGGACGCGGTACGTGCACTGTTTTGGAGCTATTTTTGCTAATTATGGCGAGTTAGGGCTAATTTCGAAATTAATCCGCGCTACAGGGCTACAACAGTAAAAATTTCCCCGGTATGCTTTGGATGAGCCGGTCTCTTGCTAGATGCCATATCCTATAATGAGTAGAATGTTATGCTCGTCAGCATTCCTACAATGTCTTCAGGGAGCTTGTACCCGAGCCTCATTCTACTGTAACTCTGAAGTCTGAATAGATTCTTGGTGTTCTCTGCAAATGGGTAGCTTGGACTAGGAGTGATCTGTTCTTGCATGGGTGTGATTAGTGAGTTCACGAACTCATGATTGAGCTGGAAATATTATGGACTTCGAGTCTGAGCGTAGTTGTTCTTCCACCACGGATGGTCGAGGGTCATAGTTTGGGAGAGAAAAGCCAGGATTAATTTTGGTTCGTATAGGCGTCGTGTTTTTTTGCATCATGGACACCTTAGTATGACCGAATCTAGTTTGAACAGTATTACTTTAGTAATTATCTAGCACTGAAAATGACTTCCAGTCCTCGAATTGCCTTTGAAGTTTCTAACTGCCAAGTGCAAAATATAGACTATTGAGTTCTGTCTTGATTACGAGGAACAAATGTGAAAACAAACATGGGAAATTGTTGCTTTGCTTCAAGAGTCAAGACAGCCCACTGTTTCATACTTTCATGTGAAATTGGATTGAAGAAAAGTAAATGGAGGACAATATGCTTTGACAGTACCCAAAATATCAGAGCACCTCGCACAGATGGTGATTCAATTTGTTTTTCTTTTCATTTTATGAGGTAGTGTTGCCATATTCTTGTTTCTGCTCCACCTAGTCGCATATGCGTGCAAATTGCCATGTGCTGATAAGAGATTGAGAACATTCTCAGCTTCATCTGCGTCAGCTGCTACATGTGCAATGCACCCTGTGATCTGACTTAACATAGAATCTGCACCGTTGTATGCTGTGCTGCACTCATCAGAGGCCCAGAGCTTGGAAGCCTGCAGAACACTATTCTCCTTAATCTTGATTCCTGACAAAAAGGCCTCTCTGGTTGGTTAGTCGCCTCTCACTTTTGAGAAAGAACTAAGAATCAGGATAAAGCAGCGATATCAGTGCCCCTACCCCTAGGTAGCTCTATAACTCTGCTTTGCAATGTTCTTTATGCTCGACAATTTCATCTGCTTGCATTATTACACGGCCTTACTCTTTTCGTCATTTTGACATACTGAAAGATGAGATGAGGAGATGATTCTACTCCCAGAACCAATTCCTGCTTAATCATGTTGATACAAGAGCACCATGAGCAGTGTGATAGAGAGTTCAACATGACAGTTGATTCAGGGAAAGATCAGATGCTCAGAGTTTCCATCAGAAAGATAAAAACAAAGCTGACAGAACAGTTCAGAATTTTTTTTATTGAAAAGTTCAGAATATGATTATTCAGTTTCTCGTTTCTGCACTAGAACACTGACTGTAGCATCTGGTGCATGTAAAAGGATGTTACCGACTGTATCAGCACTGAATCCTTGTTACACTAGCATTATCATCTGGCACCAGAATGCGTCATGTAGCTGAATTTGACCTTGCATTTTTTGCGCAACAAGACTGTCCTGACATTGCAACTCTTCCATTTAAACACTTTGTGAATTGATATGAAAAACCATCACCGCAGTCATGACTGATGACTGCCAGTTACAAGTTGACAGATTTGAGCGTCAGATCAACTGAAGAATGCCACCACGAATGTTAACTTAGGCAATAATTTCAGCATTTCCCCCTCCATTATCCGTCGAAAATTCCTGCCTGTCTGCGCAAGTGTTTCCTGCAGCGCCCAAATCCCAGATAACAACAGTTTTTCGCGCTTTTGGGGACATTCCAATCTTATTCTTTTTTGTAATCGGGAATGTGTGCGCTCTTATCCTCTGCTCTTGCCGTCATCAAGAGAAGAATAGCAGGTGATGGTTAAAACTGACGATTGGGTGTTTCTGAGTTAATGAAAAGGGAAAAGGTGTGTAGGAAGTAGGATTAGCAATTAAGAGAAGAACCGGAATAATTTGGCGTTGGAGGACAAGTTGGAACAAATGCCCGCACCAACACACAAAGACAGATGCCCTGTGTTTTGTCAGTGAAACCGTCGCTGTAGTTGGAAATTGTGGTTGCAGGTGCATAGTGCACTACTCTACTCCAGTGAACACAGTGGACATTGAAAAAAGTAATTAGCATAGTATTTTTGCGAAAATTTCTTTAGGTTCGTCTTGTGTATTAACATATCGAGCTGATAGTTTAGCACCGCTCTAATTTTTTTTTGTCACAAGCGCAAATCCTTCAAAATCTATGCGAATTTTACGGTAAGCAATATAATTTCTCCGAAACCCATGCCAAAACACCCCGTTCCAAACAGCGCTCGAAACATTTTTAACCCATGACCATTCATGGTAGGAGTACATCTTTTCTCCCATTTTAAAAACGTATTTGACCATACATGATCATATGGAGTTTGATATTTCCATCCCGAAATTAGAACCCCAAACATCTAAAAAAAGAGTAGAATATATGGGATTGTTTATTCGTGTAAGGTGACTGAAATTTTTTAAAGCAAAAGTCATATTTTTTTTTATCCATTAGATTAAAATCTAATCATATAGCACATCAATTTCTGCACTAACTCAACGGCCACAACAGTTGACTTAAACTTAAGAAAATTTGTCGAATTAGAAATAGCAAATCTGTTAATTTACACGTTTCATGCTTCTGCTCCTGCCCCACCAGTGAAGCCGGCTGGCGGCGGCCGGAGGTCACCGCGCTATGAGCGAGCCTATGACGCCGGCGATGAGCGCTGTGGGGTCGCCGAGCACCGCCGAGAGGACCACCTGCACGGCGAACCCGGCGATCTCGCAGCAGCGCTTCACCTTGCCCTTCCTCCCCCAGTACGACCCGCTCCTGCTCGCGTGGCTGCTCTTCGCCGCACCCCTTATCACCGGCACCCTGTACCCGCCGATCCCCGCCACCACCGCGCCGTCGTACACGTTCCCTCCGCTGATTCCTCCTCCTCCGCCGCCGTTGACTCCTCCCTTGTGGCGCCCGACGCCGTGCCAGCTCTCGACGAGCATGTCCATGACGCAGGCCACGTGGAGGCTGTAGCTGTTGCACTGGCTCCGGTATGTCCAGCTCCGGCCGCGGTGGCCGCAGCGGTGGCACGCGGAGGTGGCTTTGGGGTGCAGGTACAGCCGCACGCCGGCGCCGGGCGCGTCGAGGACGTGCGGGAGCGTGGCGCAGCAGGGGTGCAAGTCGAAGCCGCAGGCGCGGCAGTGGTAGACGAATCCGGCGACGTCGCGGCCGCAGGCGTTGCAGTAGCGGGTGCCGGCGGGGCCGGGGGCCCGAGCGAGGAAGTGGAAGGCACAGTTGGGGTAGAAGGGTTGGCGGAGCGGCGGCGGTGGCGGCGACAGCGGGAGGGCGCACTGGCGGTGGAGGTCGTGGTCGCAGCCAGGCACGGGGCACCGGAAGCGCGCGCCGATGCCCACCTCGCGGCAGCCGTCGCACCGGAACGGCGTGTCCAGGTGCTCCAGCCGGAGGCGGTGCTGCGGGTGGCTGAAGTGCACCACCTCGCCGTACCTCATGGCCACCCGCCTTCTTTCGAATTCCGAGGTGGTACTATTACTTTGTGTTTTTGAGTGTTTGTGTGTGCAAGGCATCAAGCGGAGGAGGGAAGGTTTTAAAGGAGTTGAGTTGGTTTGGTTTAGGCTTGGGGAGGAAGGGTGTCGTAGGAATGGAATATATCCTTGGATTCGCTATATCTAAGTTGACTGAATTTTTCTGAAGTTTAAATTAATTATTGTAGATGACAATACATTCAGCGTAACTCCACAGGGTGACTCCCGTGTCGCTCGGTCGGGCGACCCGGGAGGCGACGCCACTCCTCTCGAGAGCCCCCACCTCTAGCCACTCGCCGGCCGCCGCCTGCTCACCACCGCCGCCCCCCTTCCACCCTCCGCCTCCTCTCCCTCCCCCTCCCTCCCTCTCTTCGGTTCTCATGAAGGATTGCGCCATGCCTGCTTCATTACCGAGGTGGCGGCGAGCCCCGATGGGCGCCAGAGACGCGCCACCACCTCCGGCCGAGCCCCTGTCGCCGGCGCCCTCATGGTGGCAGAGCCACCCCTCTCCGCCGGAGCTCGAGGCCGCCGCTTCCCAGACTCGCCAGGCGCCCACTCCTATTCTGTGGCTCTCTCGACGGAGACGGCGGCGGCGGAACACCGCCGACAAAGCAGCGGGGAGACTTCGTGTCACTTGAGGAACTCCTTGAGCCCGCGATGACGAACCCTCATCGACGCCATGGTGCTTTCGGTCATGAAGCCGACACGGCCAAGGCCGCTAACGCGATGTTTCGCCACCGGGATGCCGACGCTGAGGAGTCTGTCATCTTCACTCGCGCCGAGAGAAGTTTCCTTCGCTCAAGGGAGCCACCGCCTCATCCCTGGGGCCATCGTCGTCTTCACACGCGCCTGGGAGGCCTCGGTGCTCCACACCGGGGAGCCCACCCCCATCGCCGATGACCACCGATCGGCCGTGGCAACCGGGGCCCGAGGCGAGCAGCCAGAATCAGTAATGGCGACCGCGTTGCGTCGCGCGTTCCGTGCTCGCCACCGTCGACAGTTTGTTCCAGAGTTCCATCCGCCACAGCATGAGAAAGCGATGAAGTCTTCCGACCACGCCCCGTAACCCCGCCTTGTTGTCGCGCCGCGGTCCGCGCGAGATTGAGAGGAGAAGGTCGGCTTTCCTTCTTTGCCGAGGGCGCCGCGTGTAAGCTGCTGTTACGAGAAGTTGTAGGCGGCCGTCGAAGGTGCGGGTTGTTGGCCGTTGCCCTGAATAGCCTGAGGAGAGGCTTGCCATTGAAGGGTTGTCTCGGCGCAAGAGGCGCAAGACGACTGGCCCCTGAAGGCCCTGTTTAAGAAAGGGCCTAGTCCATTCACCTTGTATGAGCTATGCAAGGCGGAGGAGAGAGACGAGTTGCCATTCTTCGTTTTTCGTCATCATCATCATAGCCGAGAGAAAGAACCGCATCCACACCCAATTCATGTGAAGCTCCTCTCCTGGAGTGCATTAGCGTGTAGATCATCTTGCATCTGCTTCCTCTTCTCTCTCAAGTCGGTGCTAGGGCGGTCTTCTTCGTTGTCTGGTTCTCTCAGTTTGTAGCTCCAGTGGGTTGTTTGGGAGGTGTGGTCTTTCCATCAGCTTTGATGTGTTTGTGCGGCAGAGCTGGCTAGGGTGTGTTCAGAGTTGGCTAATTGGTGTATCTCGCTCTGGTGTTGTTGTCGTAAGGCGTGTCTCATTGCGCCTTCCTTCCAAGGTAGTGCCTGTCGGTTGTATCTTTTTTTTTTTCTTTTTTTTACCTGTTTTTCTCCTACTCTATTAATGCAAAGGGCAGCGCTCCTGCCTTTCGTTCAAAAAAAATTATTGTGGTAGTTGGATTAGTGTAGAAATTGATGTGGTATGATTTTAATTCAATAAATAAAAAAATAATTTTTGCTTTAGAAAATTTTGGTTACCTTACGAGTAGATAATCCCGTAAATTAATTACTCCGTGCACGTAATTACACCCACATCGACATGGCAATGCACCGCACCAATAATATAACCGGCGCCCGCTGCCGAATGTCCCTGCATGTCGTCAGTAAGCGTTTCGCGTGCATTGGATCACCGTCCGATGACATTCTCGCGGCCTAGATCGATCAGAGAATAGTTGTGCAGGGACGTTTTGCGAAATAAACCCTCGTTCAAATTACATTATAATGGAGGTCCCCCCGAGATTTGGATCGCGATCAAACAGGCCGCGGTCCGTTGGCTGGTGGGCTTGCAGTTGGCCAGAGTGGTGGACTTGCATTACGGCGGCACATAGGGACCGTAAGGGAAAAAGACCATTAGGCTAAAATTCCTTTCTCAATTTTGCTCTTTTCCTTTCACCGTCCTCCCTGGTCGCGGAGCCGCCGGCCGCAGCCGTCGCCGGGGAAGCCACATCTGCCGGCGCGCCGCAGGTCTCTTCTGTCGCCGGCCGTCGTCCGCCGCCACTAGCCCCCGTCTGGAAGACCGGAACCCGCCCTTGGTGCTGTGAGTTCATCGGTTCTGGGCGCCCTCTTACGCTCTTCCTCTTCCTATTGTATGAGTACGGTCTGTGATATTGATTTTTGTGGTAGTTTGTTGTTCAATTCACCGAACAATTGTTGGTCATGCACGCACATGTGTTAGGTTAAATTCAGTGAGGAAATTGGCAATTGTTGTTATGTTCAGTGAAGTTTCCTAGATAACTGGTCACTTAAAAAAAAAAAAATCTGAAATCGTCTTGCAAACTGAGTCATGGCGATTTGGCATGTTTACATCGAGTTGGAAGCTGCATATTAGTCTGAACTATTCTCACATGGATGCATGTAACGCCGACAGAAGGATAGAAAAAAAGAAGATTTTTTTTCGGATTTACTTGTTAGTACTGTATTATTACTTATTAGTGCTAGTTGAATTGCTTAGTGCTGTAGCGACTATTGTAGGCTTAATGGACAATGCTGTGGAATTAATTAGGAGGCGATGTATTGGTAGTCAGTAGAGAATGCAAGGTGGGCTGGAAAACAAAGCTCATTAAGAATACGAAAATTCACTGATAGGAAGAACTAGCAAACTACAGAAATCATTGCTCCATTGGCCCCTTTATTTCTCGCTGCATAATCCACTGATAGACGATACCTGTTTCGGTATTCATGTTTCTGGGGTTCATGTTGGACTCTTGTTCACTATTGTTGAAGTGAACAGTTGTTTCTTGCTTTCACTTCAGGCTTGGCCTTGACTGTAAATATGGATCTTGCTCCTTTCAAGCTGGATATTGATGAGCTACTAGCTGATTATGTCAAGGTAATTTTTTTCTCCTATGCAATTTCTCTAGGTGTGTCATGTGCATATTAGCTTTCAATAAGTAACATCTTTGCATTTCTGATTGGTAGGAGAATTGCACAGCATTCACCGATTTCAAGAGAGTGTGGATGGCAGAGAAATTCTCTTACATATATGAAGGCAGGCCCAAGACAAACTCGGGTGTTTTCATGCAGTCCCTCTTTTTGCATTGTATCGGTAGGCTATGGCTTCCTGGAAATTGGCACTGTACCCACATGTAATCCTTTGCGTAGTCACTGCTGAACTATTTTCACTTTCTTGTGTATGTAGGCCATATGACTTCCCAAAGTTCTCTACCTCAAAGATTGGCTGGGCTTTACTGCCTGTACTGTCTTTACGAGTGCCAACCGTACAAGCCACATTTCAAAATTTATCTGTCTCTTGGTAAGGTATATATATTTTCACTAATTTGAGGCTTGCTGGAAAGTGAAGGTTAATGTGCTCAATATGTGATTACAACAGAGGAGTCCAAGAAACTCAAAGACTTTGTCGTTGAGGCTAAGCAACATGGAGTGGCTCTCGTACCAGCACTTGTCAAAAGGATGCTGGACAGAGGCATGTTTTTGTTTGGGTTCATCAATTTGCTTGGTGACCATGGGGCTAAGCAGGTTGATGAATTAACTGCATTCCAGAATAAACGAGTGAAATTTGCCTGTGACAAGTACGTGTGATTTTCTTCTCTACCAGCTGTCTGATCTTCATCATTAGTTAGTGTTTGTGTTTTCTTCTTGCATTGCAGTATGCTGTTTTCTGCATGCTATTTTCTTATGCAAACAAGAATACATAAATTATTGTTTTCTCATACTCTGATTGTTGCTTTTATGCTGCAGATTGTTTGCGAATACTCAAATAGAAAGTTATATGCACATGGACTTGGTAAGTTTTTAGTCTCTTTACATATATCACTGCTTCTATTTCCTTTTATGGCCTCTTCTCTCTCTCTCTCTCTCTTTTATTTTTCATTTTAACACACTCCAGGACATAGGATGAATGTTATCATTTACTTTTTTTCATTCCCCCCCGACCTTTCCAGTTTTAAGGTTTGAATAAAGAATTACTATCCTGCGTTGGGTTGGCAAGATATCAACATAAAAACAAGCTCAGCATGGCAATCCTTTCTTCTATTTTATTGACATACTACTCATATTCACTTCTGTTACTGACACATTGATCTGCGTCTAGGGTGCGGAGTTTGAACTTGATAACATCAAGAAATTGTCAACGGACTACGCTAAAGCCAAGGAATTGGCCTTTGCAGGTGCTCATCTGCTGTCAGCATCTTTTTATATTTTTTCCCAACTTCTATGAGTACTATCTGGAAATTTTATTAACATTAGCACTGTTTTTTACCCTACCGCTACCATTTTGTCCTTCCTTTTTTACCCTGACAGAGGCACGCCAAACTGTTGATGTTGAAGATGCTAAGCACATCCTTCAGAATGACAAACTGTTGGGCGACAAGGTAGAGGAAATTGTCAAAGAATGGGATGTCCAGAAGGAAGAATTCTATGAGAAAACAGGTGTATCTCGTCATAGTGAACTAGTGGTGGTTGACAATGACGAATCAGGAGTATTTCATGATGAAAACGAGGGCTTTGATGAGATAACGCAGCTGCTACTGGAATGAAGAGCATCCACCTAGGCCCTGGATAACTGAAGGACCGCTTATATTCCTGCTCATGCCACTGTGCTGTGACATGAAACATATCATTGGCTTACCGGATTTTTCGAATTGTTTTTTATTCATGATCTTGTAGGGTTTTCCTGCACTATATGCAACGTGTTGCAAACAAAAAAAAATGTACATAGCTCTATTTTGGATGAATTTTGCCTCATGTATATATTGGATCTCCTGATTCCAGGAAATGTGACATTCTTGCATGCTTTTATCCACATGTGCCATTCTACATATATGTCTCCATTGACTGCATAGGTATAGTTAGGCTCTCCAATGTCGGAGGCGTGGAGCACGCCCCAGCGCGTTGATCTCGTCGCGGAGGCGCAGTGGCGAGAGTCAAGAGGAAGTGGAGATGGCTTTGCGGCGTCCGTTAGGTGGTGGTCGTCGAGTCGACGGATGCTTCTTTGGCCGTTGCGAGGCTCGGCCACAGGCACAGAGCGAGCCGCTGATCGGTGACAATAAGCGCCGGCGTCAGCGTGCGCGCACAAAGGCGGCGGCCGAACCCTGACGAGGTGGCAATGCGTGCAACTTTTAAGCCCGCACGCATTTGTCATACAAAACTGGCCTGATAAGAAGAGACGTCAGTCAATCGAGCTTCAGGTTGTTGCTGTTTTTTTTTGTCATCTCCAGGCTCGAGCTCTCACGTGTGGACGACATGTTTATCAATTTGCCTTTACGATTGTGAAAGAACATGAAGACTCATCTACAGAAACATACATTATTGGTAGAGATTATTTAGAAAACTTATGCTTAGAAACCAGCCTTTATCTTTAAATCCAACGAATAGGCTACCGAGATCGATCCCATTGTTGAGAAGTTCTCGTAGCTAGTTCGTTCTTTCTCTCTTTCTTTTTGCGAATAACTAGATAAATTTACGACATTCTAAAACTAGCAATCACACGAGACATGCATGTACGTGGCGCCAGCTACAGCGTGTATGTACGTGTCTGTATGTTGTATAATATACTAGCCGATAATCTACTAGCATGCATTGTCATGGCTGCGAGTTCAATTTATTAGTTGTTGCGTACTTGACTGTAACGAATCGGGGTAGAAAAGGGATTATGTGAGTAACACTGACAATCACAGAGCAAAGAACCACACTTGTGCGATTAGTAACTCTCAACTCCTAACAATCACCGAACCAAGAACTCGTAAGCCAGCAGATAATTAACAAACTACAAACACTATTATATGCCCATACACAGGCAAGTTGGAGATACCATTGCATGCAGACGATTGTCGTTGGAATGCAAAACACGCACCATTCTACCGTGATTAAGCATAATAGATAGAGGAGTTAGATCTCATGATCAAGTTATCCACCAGAAACTGAGGAAAGACTAAAGTATTCATGGCAAGCATGCAAGTGGCAAAAAAATTCCCCATTTTCTGGCAGACACCACGTGCATCATAGATAGGAAAGAGGTTCACAAGCAAAACAAACAAAAAAACAAAACAAAACAAAAGAGGGAGCGAGACCCCGCAAGAAATAGACCACACTAGACTGCTGAGGGTCTAGGACTATAAAAGAAGGAGAGATTCGAAATCAAGACTCGCGAAATGCGAAATGCCCTTTTCCTTTGCTCAATCGTCTCCTTGATTTGCACCGCCACCTCTTCTATCGTGGCTTATTTATTCTGGAAAACTCTCCGGTTTCGCTCTTTCCAAATGCCATTGAAATAATGTCTTCAAGCTTTTGGGAGGACGCTGGAGGCTTGCTGCCACCGGTCGATGATGTGAGAATAGTAGGAGGGTTGGGAATGTTGCAGAACGTCAAAGTTGTACCACCCTAGCACCAGGGTCCACGCAGCCGAAGCAAAAGGGAAGCAAAGGCAAAGGTGATGTCCTATTTCATGGTGGCTATTACAAAGTAGACAAGATTGATGATGAGGCCAACCTCGGATCGCTAGGTTGTCGGCCGTTAGGATCTTGTTTTGGACTAAGGTCCAAGCGAAAAATTTGCATTTGTTTTCCGCCCTTGCTTTCTATATGATTCCAGTGCGGTAGGTTTCGTAGCTCCCTCGGAACTACGCAAGGTATGCCGATTTGCAAGTGTACTGTTCATGGTCTGTCCATCGCCACTTGATGACATCAGGCATACCCATTTGTAAATGAATCCCCTGAAGCCGGATCCAAAGATGGACAAATTCTTCCAACTGGGTAGAGTTAGATATTTTGCCTATGAGAGCTCTAATCCAATTACTGTTGCGCATGTCATCATGGACTGATCTATTTTTCCTCCTAGTGATCATGAACAGATTAGGGGCGAGTATCTTTGGCGTGTCACCTTCTAGCCATCTATTGTGCCAGAACTTTGCCTTAAGGCCGTCGGTCCATCGCCGATCATTATGTCAGTGGACATGTTGAAGAGTTGCTTGTCCATGGCGTCGCAAGGCGACATAGTTCCGACCCAAGGTTTGGTGGTGCTCGTCCACTCGTACCAAAGCCAGCGTAGGCGCAATGCTCTACTAAATTTCTCCAAATCCATGACGTCGAGTCCACTGAGATTTTTTTGTCTGCAAACCTTTGTCCAATTCACAAGGCAATGGCCTCCATTTGCGTCATCCTTGCCTTTCCAAAGAAAGGATCTTCGCAATTTGAGCATCTTTTTCTTGGCCCAGTTAGCTAGTGGGAAGATGACCAGGTGGTACATCAGGATAGACAAGAGGACTGAATTGATCAAAGTTAGTCTTTCGACCGGGAAGAGGAGCCTTTCTTTCCAACCAGGTAGTCATGCTCCCATTTTTTCTATGATCGGCAGCACATGGACCTTTTGGAGTTTGCAAATGTGCAATTGGAGGCCAAGATAACGACAGAAGAAATCCCTGTGCTCACCGAGGAAGGCCTGGAGCAGGGAGTTGAGGTCAAACCCTTCACAACTGATGGGGTGCACTGTTGACTTTTGGAAGTTTATGGCGAGCCTTGTTGTTTGGCTGAAAATAGTAAGGATCTATTGTAGTGCATCGAATTCTTCCTTTATTGGATTGGCAAATATAGCCGTGTCGTTCGCATAAAGTGAGACTCTCATTTTTGCAACTCTAGGTGTTAGGAGCGAGAGAATATTATGATGTGTCACTATGTCCAAAATCTTTTAGAGTGGGTCTATCGCGATGATGAAGAGCATTGGTGATAACGGGTCCCCCTGCCGCACTCTTCGTTTATGTGGAAAGCTTTTGCCTGGCTGACCATTGAGAAGGACTCTCGAGGAGGTCATACTAAGAAGGATAGAGATCCACTCACACCAACGGTGACCAAAACCTAGGGTCTGCAGGGTTTCGAGAAGATATCCCCAGCTAAGGGAGTCAAACGCCTTCATGATGTCTAATTTGAGGAAGAGAGCTGGTGTTTTGGTCCTCTAGAATTCCCTCACGATATTTTGGGTGTAGAGAAAGTTATCTTGAATGCATCATTTTTTTATGAAGGCACTTTGGCCGGGGAAAATAACACTTTCTAGACTTGGGGCTAATCTATTCGCCAGAAGTTTGGAGAAAAGCTTCGCGAAGCTGTGCATGAGGTTGATGGGCCTGAAGTCATTTATCGAGGAGGCATATGCTTTTTTGGGGATGAGAACGATGTTGGACTTGTTTTATTAGTCAAACCCTAAGCTTCTTTGGTCACACAACTATTGGAAAGCCAACATCATATATATCTTTATTATGTTCTAGCATTCCTTGTAAAAGATACCGGTGAGACCATCCAGTCTTGGTGCCCTGTCCACACACAGGATGGACTAGCAGAGACATTAATTAAAAGGATTAAATTTATTGCCCGACCACCTTTGAAGAATTGTAATTTACCAACTACATGTTGATGACACACAGTTCTGCACGTAGCAACTCTCATCAATTTAAGACCGTCGGCATATAGCATCCATTCACCTATGCAACTAGCGCAAGGTCAGCACCGAAAATTTCTCATCTTTGAAGATTTGGTTGCAAGGTTTATATGCCTATACCACCACCACAGCGAACTGCAATGGGCCTTCTTCGAAAGTCTGGAATATACGCTGGTCATGAGACAACATCCATAATCAGGTATTTGGACCATATGACAAGAGATTTGCATTCTGCCCGATTCGCTGATAGTATATTAGATAAGGCTAGTTTCCCGTTATTAGGTGGAGGAAATCAACCCCTTGATGAAAATATGAGGAAATAGAGAAGTCCAAAAGATAATTGAAGTCCAGAAGATAATTGAAATACATGCACATGGCCCGCGTACTAGTAAAACAAAGTCCAGAATATAATTGAAGTCTCGAAGACAATTGCAGTCCAGAAGATAATTAATTTGCAAGCATTAGCGAATCAACTGCCTGACCACTTTAGTGATTTGAAGAGCGTGACCAAGTCGCATGTGCCTGTACGCAATGCACCGGAGAGGGTTGAAATACCGATGAAGGTATCCCTAATCCCGTCCTAAGGCATTTGAAAGGACGAGAACTTCGGCCCCTCGAATCCGAAATAAGTAGGGACGCCTGGTGAAAAATGATAAGAAGGACTTGACACAGCCGATCAACAAAGTTTCCCAAAACTAGAAGGGGAGCTAGTTGAGACCTAACACCAGTATGGAACCTTCAGGAAAGGCATACCAGAATTGAACATCCCTATGAAGGGAGACATTAGCATAGATGTGTGCGCACACATCGGAGCTGGAAAAAAACTAAAGGGACTTGCCCTGTAATTGGAAGCAGCGGTGAGCAAGTAGAAGCATTAGAAGAATCGCCCCTTGAAGAAATAGCTATAAACTTTGTCACCGCGGGAGAATCCATGAATAAGACAACAGCCAATGTCGACATTGATTTTACAAAGAAAATTACCACAATCATCGATCTTGATCCAGAGCCTACATCACTCATTGAATGTAAGAAAAGGTCAAATTGGGAAGAAGGCAATAGAAACCGAATTATTATCTCTAAATAAAAGAGAAGTGCTTGGGCCTGTAAGCCGCACACCTCCCCATGTGCAGCCCGTAGGGCATAAGTTGGTATTTGTTCGAAAGAGAAATGAAAAGAAACAAGGCTAGTTTCACAAGGTTTCACTTAACGTCCAGAAGATGATTGCGAAGAAATCTATTCCCCGGTCATGGGCAAAACCACTCTTTAGATATTTAATCTCAATGGCAGTAAACTTGAAGTTAAAAGTGAAATTGATGGATATGGTAACATCATACCTTTATAGAAATTTGGATTCAGATATTTATATGAAGATATCTGAATGTATCCCTGTCCTGAACCATGATAGAGCAAATAGAAATCTGTACAGTGTGAAACTTAGAAAGTCACTGTACGAACTTAAGCAACCAGGCATGATGTGGTATAATCGCTTGAAGCGATTTTCTATGCAAGAAAGGCTACACAAACAATGAGAATAATCCTTGTGTATTTATACGACGATCTCAGGATGGATTTTGTATAATCTCAGTGTATGAAGATGATCTGAATATCATTGGAACCCTGGAAGGTATTAAGAAAGAAAGCTCTTACCTGGAGTCGGAGCTCGAAATGGAAGATTTGGATAAAACCAAATATTGCCTAGGCTTGCAGCTTGAGCATGCCCCTGAAGGGATATTATTGCATCAGTCAACCTATAGTCAGAAGGTGTTAGAAATATTTGATTTTGAAAAGGCACACCTTTCGAAAGTGCCAACGGTCGGGAGATCCTTCTAGCAAGACAAGGACCCGTACAGACCTAAAGAAGAGAGGGAGGAAGTCCTGGGACCAGAAGTCCCATACTTAAGTGCAATAGGAACACTCATGTATTTAGCAAACTGTACTAGATCGGGCATTGCATTTGCCGTAAACCTATTAGCAAGGTATAGTATAGAACCTACCAAAGGCATTGGCAGGGGATAAAGGACATCTTCCGATACCTCCAAGGAAGCAAAGAACTGTTCTACAGAAAGAACTAAGACCTGAATATGACTGGCTATGTAGATGCCGGGTACCTGTCAGACCCGCATACAGCTTAGTCGCAAACTTGCTATGTATTCCTATGTGGTGGAACTGTAATTCCATAGAAATCGTCTAAGCAGAGTCTTGTATCGACTTCGATGAACCACTCGGAAATAATAGCACTGTACGAGGACTCACGAGAATGTGCTTGGCTTCAACGGATGATTCACCACATCCAGCAGTCGTGTGGATTGAATACCGCACAAAATCTCACTATTATCTATGAAGATAACACAGCTTGTGCTGCACAAGTGCAAATGGATTAAGTGAAGAGTCATCTCACAACGCATATCAACCCCAAGTTCTTCTATACTCAAGAATTGCAAAAGATGGACGAAATAAAAGTACGCATACTAAGTCATGTGAAAATCTACTAGATTTATTCACTAAGTCACTTTCAGCATCTAGCTTTGAAAGGTGCATTCGTGGAATTGGAATGATGATACTTAGAGAAGTGCATAATTCAGGGGGAGAATCTTCACAAACTCATTATTAAAACTTGATCACGAAGATCGAGTACCCAAAGAGTAAATCCTCGACATTAAATGAAATTAGGTGAATTGACTCTTTTTCCCTTGACGAGTTTTACCGAAGTTTCTCGACTAAGGTTTTTAATGAGGCAATTCGTGCAACACAGCAGAACAAGTTTTATGTACTCTTTCTCCAAATTTTTCCCACTAGGGTTTTATGGAGTTTTGACGAGGCACGAACATGTGAGGATGGGTGCCTAAGGGGGAGTGTTGGGAAACCATGGGCTTGGCCCAGAAGCCGGCTGTCGGGACCCAAAAATGCATCTCAGGAACCATCTGTGTATTCTGAACTAGTCCCAGATCAGTAGCTAGCTCACACAAAAAACAGTGATGAAATACCATCCATTTATTCGATTTAACTAAAAAGATCTCAAAGTAACAAATAATAATAATAACTGGACCTTATGGTCAACGTTTACTTAACTTGCCACGTAGGGCTAAAGAAACAAATAAAACTCTTGCAGCGGAACAAAACTCTTCAAATGACCAATCAACATGCCCACAAGCAATCGAGTGGAGAACACATCCTAATCCGCAAAACCTTCATGGTCCTCCTGGGCGAAGAACTCTTGAGCAGCTTGATACTCTTCAACTGCGGATCAATCCGAGGGCAAAAGCCATGAATACTTTTGAATGTACTCAGCAAACCGTAGGGAAATGTATGCAAATAGTACTCATGCACGGCTTGACAAAGGTTAGCTGTATGGTTCTTTTGCAGGAAGCAGCATTTACGATAAATACAATGAATAGATTGAAATGCGTAGTTGTAAACAATAATAAATAATTAAACAATTTCTTTGAAATGACTAGTGAACTTCCCATTCACTTCCCAACCAAACCAATGATAAGTGAATCCCCAATTCACCAATCGATACAAACCACCAAGTGAATGACCTGTTCACCAAACAAATATTATATTCATCAAGTGAACTTCCCATCCACACTCCGACTCATTTTAAAGAAACTCTATCTCCCGTGTGAAATCCCCGAGCACGTCTATAACCGCGGACACGGCTATTCAAATAGTTTTACACTCTGCAGAGGTTGTACAACTTTTCCCACATGACACGACTTCTCTAGTTTGTTTGGCATCCGTTGATACCACTGCTTACTATCTTAGGTAAGCAGTCTAGAGCACGTGACAAGACCTTTACAAAGCTCCTTCTTAACCCAGTTCTGCCCGCTAAGGATTCAACACTGAATATCTTTCCGACCAGACAGGGCCCCCCTCTTGCGCCTCCGTGAAGAAATGTTTCCCATAACTCATGCTTTCCACGACAGAACCGAAATTAAGACATTGCTAATTAATTAGCCAGGTTCGTCCCATACCAGACATGTGGTTGTATGGTTAAGGCGTAGTTCAATGGCGCACAGGATTAAGTCCTTGACAAATTACTTAGGCGAGACTACCACAAACCCAATCCGTGCTAAACTCGCACCCCCACTATCCACCAACCACTCGCCCAAGTGAAAACCATTTTGTTTAACCAAGACCCATGACTCACCCCGTCATGGTACCCACAAATTTTAACAAGAATGGCTCACCACCATGATTCCATATATCATTAAGTCAAGATTAATCATTATGACACATGTGATGATAAACCCATCGTATCTAAGCTGAACTAAGCATTAATACGCTACCCATGTTGGTAATATGAATATGCCCAACTAAAATTATCCAGGCTAGGGTGACAAAGGATTCATGGCATTCAAATAATCAAAGGAGGCATAATGACAATAGGTAATAACTAAGCCCAAAACAATTTGTACAAACATAGCATGCATTTGTATAAAACAATATACTTTTGAATTCATAGGTTCAATATGATCAAAGGACTACGGCTTGCCTTGAAATAAATCCTGGGATTGATCTTGATCTTGGTATACTCCTCCTTGCTCAAAGCTTCCCGAAGTATCAACGTCTACTCGCAAACAAGCAAATAAACCAAATAAATAAATAACAGAGGTGAAACAAACTTCAAAAATTAAATAAAAATCTCAGATAGATAGATCTTGAATTTAGATGAATTTAGGAATTTGAATGGACTCAATCGGAGTTCGGATGCAAAAGATATGGGCTTTGAAAAATTCACATGAAATGATGAAATCAGAATTTCAGAATTTAGGGAATTTTTCTATGAAGGAAAAACAATTAAATAGGTCATGCTGATATCATCAGTGATTTTAGCTAAAAGATAAATAGGAAAACGAATTTGACAAGTGGGGCCCACTGTCAATGGCTTGGTGCATGGTGGATTGGATCCATAGACCTTTTAGATTGGGTGGGATTTTGATCTGCCACATGGCTTGACTAGGATACCACATGGACTACCACCTAAGAAATTACATCGAGGTGGATGCTGGCTTGGCACATGAACCGGCATGCCACATCAGCAAAAGAGGTAAACAAGAGGAGACGTGAGCTACCATGGCCGGCGATGGAGGCAAGGGTGCTGGGAGCGACGCATGGCGACGGAGACCCAGTGAATTGGCAACACGGGTTCATGGAGGCACGATGAAGCTCCAGGAGGTGACTGCGCGACACGACGGCTGTGAGTCGACGGTAGCAGCAACCATGGCAGCAGTGAGCTTCTCGGATGCGATGAGGTTGGCTCGGCCGACGGCATCTCGATGACATGGAAACCAAGAGGAGGTATGGGATCAGATGAGAAGGACCAAGAACGCGTCATGACACAAATAGATAGGCAAAGGCTCACCAAGATAGAAGATTGATGAGGACCGTGGCAGCCGACGGTGATGACGAAACCAAAAACGGTGATGCGAAGATCCTCGGGCGATGACGACCGCGTCACGGCGTAGAACGTCGCGCCACGGTTCCAATGGAGAAGACGGCACGAACGGGGAGGCACTGACGATGGCGAAATCCGACGGCGACCAACCTTCAGCGGCGCTCGGTCTTGGACGGATGGCGGCGCAACGGAGACAAATATGAGGGGGCTACTTTAGGGCTTTGGTGGAGATGAGCGACGCAAAGAAATTGACGCGGAGGCGCTGCCTTATATAGCACTAGATGAAGAGATTGAAACGGGAGAGCTGGCGGCGCTGCTTGCGTTCAGTTCAAACACGGGAGCAAGACTCCAGGAGGGAGACGATGCTTAGGTGGCGACGGCGGGGCCACAAGCCAGCGGAAGAAGCAAAAAGAAAAAGGAAAGGGCAGCTGTTCGGTTGGGCTCCGGTTTGCGCCTGACGAAGAAGAAAAAAAACGACGAAATTTGAAATTTGGCGGAGGAAAGGTGGAACAATTTGGTCTTGGTGGCTCTCGGCTGGTGCGCACGAAAAAGCCAAGGCAATTAGGTAATTTAACTATTCCTGAAACCATTGATATAAACTTAACAATGCATGTTGATATAACACAATATAATTTTGTAAAATGGGTATGACATGATCAAAGGTCTATGACTTGCCTCCGTTAAAGGCTTGAGTTGCTTCTAGACGGTTTGAGAATTCTTGAAAACGCCTAATCGCATGCGTGAAAAGTGCTAAATAAATACAACAAATCCAAAAATTATGAAATTAGAATCAAAATAAGGGGCTGACTTTAGACGAATTTAGGAACGATAATCGACAGAATCGGAGTTTGTATGAAGGAGAACGAATATCCGAAAGTTTGCGCTCGCATGAAATGATAGAAAATCAATGGAGAGAGAAAATACAAACAACAATAGTGGCGGCTTGGGCAAAAATGATGGCGCCAGCGAGGGAAAGGGAGGGGTGGCCGGCGAACTAGCAAAATGGATTCGCGAGAGAGAGGCAGACCCAAAGGTGGTGGTGGCGTCGCCGACGGAGGTCCAGTGCGGCGGCAACGCTCAAAACGGCGTTAGGGTGCAAGGAAGCGATGATGCTTCGGCGAAGGCGAGGGGAGTACGGTGTAGAACGTCGCAAGGAGAATCCAACAGTGGTGATGATGTCGCCGGGGGATGGTCGACGGTGCTGGGAATGGCGGTGGAAGGCAGCTCGGCTGGCGACGGGAATGGCAGTGGAAGGCGGCTCGGCCGACGATGGGAGAATCACGTTCCCAGCCAGGAGAAAGCGAGGGAGGGGATGAAACTCCGGCGATGAAAGAAGGTGACCGAGGGGCACGCCGTGACGTGGGTGACGTAGCAAATGGATGACCAGAGAGGGAGAACAGGGAAGGCGGCGCATGGCCGGCGGCGGGGAGATGGTGGCGCCGGTGAGGCGGGGGTGCTTCAGGGAAAAGGAAGGGAGCACAACGTAGAACGTCGCGAGGCAAAGATGACAGTAGTGACGATGTTGCCAGGGATCAACGACGATGGCGGAATGCGAGAAAGAAGGTGCTTCGGCCGGCGGCGGAAAAGCTTCGTTTGCGGCGAGGAGAGAGCGAGAGAGGAAGGCAAACTCCGGCGATAGGAAAAGGAAGCTGAGGGGCACGCCATGACGCGGTTGGCGCGACGAAGTGATCACTAGAGAGGGAGAATGGAGGAGGTGGCTCACGGTCAATTTGGAGAAGAAATGGGGCTCGCTGTTTTGGGGGCTTCAGTTTGGGATAAAAGAAAGGGAGGAGGGGAGGAGGAAGGGAAGGGGAAGGAAGAGAGAGCTTTGGCTGGCTTTAAAGGGGAGGAGAGGCAGCACGGGAGGGGAGCATGGTGCACGCACGGCCGGCATGGCCGTGGCAACAGGCGGCATGGGGGAGGGATAGGGGTGGCGTGGGTGAGGGCAGGGCATGGGGGAGGGAGAGGTTGAGCCAAGGCATGGCACACGGGCATGGGGGATGGCATCGGTCGGGATGGGCACAGGAAGAAGACAGAGAAGAAAGCAACGAGAAGAAGCACAAGAGGAGAGAGAAAACAAAAGAAGAAAAAAGAAAGAAAATTCAAAAATTAAATAAATCCAAAAATTTTAAGAAAATTTATAAAATACTTTGGAACATGAATATATCAAATAAAATACTTTTGGATTTAATTGAAGTTTATTTTAACCATTTTAATTATTTTCCTTTAGAAATTCAATTTAAGCTTTAAATTAAACCAATAAAATCCAATTGATTTTTTTTATTTTAAAAGCTTCAAAAGAAATCCACACTTTAAATTAAATAATTTAAATTAAATTTTACAACAAATAAAATAATTTTTAAGAAGATAGAAAAGAAATTAAATAGATCGGGTTGCTAGAATCAACAAAGAACTTGAATAAAATCCAAGAAAACTCAAAAATCCAATAAACTCATTTTGAATTTAATTAAAGTTTGATTTAATCATGTAAAATGTTTCATTTTTTGGAAGTTTCAATTTAACCTTTAATTAATTCAATAAAATTCAAATGGTTTATTTTATTTCTAAAGCTTTAAAAAGACTCTGAAATATACGAGAAAACTGAAAAATAAAATAAAAAGAACTCCATGAAAAAACAACCGGGTCTTGGAAAAAGGAATTCCAAGAAAAAGCCAGAAAATCAAATAAAACAGTTTTTATCTAATTGAAGTTTGATTTACTCGTATTAAATTGTTTTTAATTTATGATATTTCAAATTAAGCTTTAACAATTCGGGGAAAATCAAATGATGATTTTTATTTTGAAATTTTAAAAAAGGGCCGAAAATTGGGATGTTACATTTCCTCACCGTCGGACCTCCTCAGCCCACGTCGTCTTCACTGTCGGAGTCGCGCTGCCGTGTTCTACCCAGAGATCCCTTCATCTTCTTTGGAGAACCATCAAATCACTGTCACCTTCGTCTCCTCAAACTCCAGCCGCACTGCCCGTGGTCGATCTACTCCTTCAGTGAGCCCCTAACCTTCCTGTGCGCATCACGAGGTGTTCTAGCTCCTCCCCATCCAATCCCCCACCTTCACTTTGTTTATTTTCCACCAGAGTACCCTACCGCCATGATTCTTCTCCACCTCCGGTCGCCTCCGTTTTGCCGCCGCTTTGTTCATTCTTCGGCCATCCCGAGTGTCCCGTGGAGTTCCCCTCGTCCTCGCCGTCTCCATGCTCATCTTTTCTTTCTTCGGGCGCCTCTATTTCACCAAAGTCGTCGCACCCGTGGTTCACCTCGCCGACAAGTCGTCGCCGTTCTTGCCACGCTGTCAACTCCCAGAGCATCACCATATCCTAGGGTTCCCGTTTTGCTACTTCACTGGAGCAGTGTCGTCGTCGCCGATGAGCCCAAGCCGTCGACCAAGTTCCTCGTCCCTCCCTTGAGCTTTCTCTCTCTGTTGATGTGGCAGCCACGTCAGTGGCCATATCAGCTTCTTTGCTTGCGTGGCGTCCTTGTCAACAGCAACCGTGGCGAGCCCAAACCCATAAACCAGTGAACCTGTTCCACCATAGACCATCTCAATGTCAAGTGGGACCCACATGTCAGTTCAATTTCTTTTTCTTTTCAGTCGAAATTCCCTACTGATGTCATGCTGACGCAGTAAATTGTTTTTCCTTTAGAAAAAGAAATCTCTAAATTCTGGAATTCTGATTTTATCATTTCATGTAAATTTCAATCTTCTGAAAGTTCATTCTATTTCGTACGAACTCCGTTTTAGTCCATTAAAATTCCTAAATTCATATAAAATTGAGATCTTTCTATTAGAGTTGGTTTTATAGTTTTGGATTTTATTTGAATTTGTTTTGAATTTATTTGTGCTTCCCCTGTTGTTTTCTCTCTTGTTAGACGGTCTGTTTCGCGGAGCAAGAGCAGAAGCAAATCTTGAAGATCCAAGTGTGATAACTGAGCAGAGCCAAAGCCATGTCAAGTCATAGTTCTTTGATCATATTGAACTTATGATTTCAAAAGTATACTATTTTATACCAATTGCATGCTATCTTTATACCAACTGTTTTGGGATTAGCTATCATCTGTTATCATTATGCCTCCATTGAATATTTTAATGCCATGAATCATTTGTGACCCTAGCATGGATCATTTTAGTTGGACATATTTGTATCACCAATATGGGTATCGTGCATATGCTTAGTCAAACTTAATTGCGATGGGTTCATTATCACATGTACACATAATGTTGAATTTGACTTAATGAAATATAGAATGGTGGTGGTTAGCCACTGTTGTTAAAATTTGTGTACCATAGCAGGGTATGTCATTGGTCTTGGTTAAACAAAATGATTTTCGCTCGGGCGAGTGGCTGTGAAGTAAGGGTGTGGATTTAACACGTTGTGGGTTTATGGTATACCCACTTGAGTATCTTGTCAAGGACTTAATCTTGTGCGTCATTGAACTGGGCCTTAACTGTACAACCACATGTCTGATGGGACGGACCTGGTTAACTAATTAGCATTGTCTTAATTTCGGTTCTATCTTGGAAGTGTGAGTTGCGGGATAAACGTATACTCACGATGGTGCAAGAGGGGGGTCTTGTCTGATCGGTAAGACATTCAGTGTTAAAATCTTAGCAGACAGAATTGGGTTAAGAAGGAGCTTCGTAAAGGCCTTGTGATGATCACTTAGTCGCACACATACGAAAGTGTGCCAGACGGACATTATAACATGGTTATCTCTTGTGGAAAAAGTTGTACAACCTCTGCAGAGTTAAAACTATTTAAACAACCGTGTTCGCGGTCATGGACGTGCTCGGGGATTTCACACGAGAGGTAGAGTTTCTTTATAAAATGTGTCGGAGTGTGAATGAGAAGTTCACTTGATGAATATAATGTTCGTTTGGTGAATGGGTAATTCACTTGGTAGATTGTGTTGGTTGGTGAATGGGGAATTCATTTATTGGTTTGGTTGGGAAGTGAATGAGAAATTCACTGGTTGTTTCAAAGCAATTGTTTATTTATTTACTATTCTTTTCAACTATACATTTCAATCTATTATTTGTATTTATCGTCAATACCGCTTTCTGCAAAAGAACCATACAATTAATATTTGTTCAACCCTTACATGAATATTAATTGCATATTATTTCTCTACGACTTGCTGAGTACTTTATGTGCTCGCGGCTTCAAATTCTGCTGTTTAGTTGAAGAATATCAAGCTGCTCAAGATTTCTTTGAGAGGGAGTACTATGGAGACTTTGTGAATTAGGAGACGTTCTCCACTCGATCACTTGTGGGCATGTTGATTGGCTTTTTCAAGTTTTTTCGTTCCGCTGCAAGAGTTTATTTGTTTTTTTAACCCAACGTGGCAAGTTAAGTAAACATTGACCATGAGGTCCAATTATTATTAATATTTGTTATTTTGAGATATTTTTTGTTAAATCGAATAAATAGATAGTATTTTATCGATGTTTCCTGTATGAACTAGCTGCTGATCTAGGATTAGTTCAGAATACACAGATGATTCTAGAATTGTATTTTGGATCCCGACATCGCATCACTCAGGTCCAAAACAATAGATTCAAGAATCGCACCCTGAAAACCACAG
The DNA here is from genome assembly GCA_036346405.1 of Phyllostachys edulis. Taxonomy (NCBI): domain Eukaryota; kingdom Viridiplantae; phylum Streptophyta; class Magnoliopsida; order Poales; family Poaceae; genus Phyllostachys; species Phyllostachys edulis. The sequence continues at coordinate 7,273,700 of CM070567.1, read as the reverse complement.
ACTTCTTAAGCTAAGAGGTATATTATCCTAGCAGATTTTGCCATATACAATGGCAGAGATTCCATCGATATTACACTGCGCATTTGTTTCGTACACAGGCCGGCATCACCGCCTCCCCATCTTACGCTTGATCCACCCGGTAAAAAAAAGGTCACCCACAACATCCAAGAAACGAGAGAAGCGCTCTATACAAAGCAACACAATCTCAAGTATAACTCGCTACTTTCTTACAATCTGAAATGTCTAACAGCTTATATTGTACCATTTCTTTTTGAATTTTTTTTAAAATAATCTATTTTTATTAGAAATTACGAAAATATTCCTGCGATATTTTTTTTTACCAAAATATACGTCTGTCGCCTAATGGTTGGGCGACTGGATCCAGTCGCTCAACGGTTGGGCATTTATACTGCAGGCGCCGAACCATTGGGCGATAGGATCCAGTCGTCCAACCGTCATAATGACTGTAGTCGATCATGTACCGCTGAGCGATTGGATTGCCTATATAAAGCCCATGCAGTCCCCTGGCCGACCGCGTTTGGAGAGAGGAAACAGAAGTTTTGCACGAGAAGAAAGAGAGGGAGAGGAGAGGAAAAAAGAGAGGGAGAGGGAGAGGGAGAAGAGGAGGAGAAATTCGATTGTGAGGTAAGTTTGTTTTATTTTGTAGTGTATTTTTTTAGTAGGTAAATAGTTTATTTAGTTAAAATAGTAGTATAAGTAGCACTCGTAGAAAATTGTAGTTAGAGAAAAAAAGTTGTCTATGAGAAAGTATTAGTGTTGTTTGTGAGAAGTATTGTAGCTATGTTGGTGTATGCATGGCCGACTATTATTGGGTGAATAATGCGTGACCGAGCGCATAAGTAGTAGTAAATTAGTATGAACTAACTGACTTAGATAATTGGTAGAAGACTGGAATGCCACTTGTAGTATTTCGGATTGCAAGTTAGCGTCCGAATCGGATAATGCCTGCTATGGAATAGCTCGGTTTTTAGGTTGAATCTGAATATCGTACTGCACTTTCATTGAGGCCTCTGCCTTAGGGAATGAATGACGGCTTGATCATGCTGTCGTGTAGTAGTCGACGATAGGCGAAGGGCCTTACAAATGTAAATTACAATGTAGCAGTACTTGCATGTCATGCGTTATGATCGACTAATTGCAATGTTGGAAATATTTGCGACCATACAATGAAGTCATGCTGTACCCACTACATTGAAAGTGCATTACGGTGTTGGCACCGCTCGTGAAGGTCGTGTGGCGTTGACTTGAGCGCTTTGACAAGCCACTCTGGTACACCCGGACGGCGAGAATGCACTAATCGAAGATGTGAAGCATTGGCTCACCTGCGACTTCTCTTTGAACCCCGAGGTGTCAAATCGACATACAAGGGCTTTGGAGCCAGTCTCGGGAACATCGGATGGGAGTTGAGAAGACCGATGTGCATGACAAAGTGTGGAAGGGCTTTATAGAAGGATGTCGGCGTCATGGATATGAGTGTGTGATACTTGTGCAACCATGCCCAAAAGAAGTGCAGGCCCCCCATGGGATATCATCCGGGTGGTGCGAAATTGTGTGCCCAAAGATGTTGGTGAAGAAGAGGACCCGGAGGGTCAGTATTCTGAAGAGTTCAGAGAATGTTGCTTGTGATGAGCCCGACGCAGTAGATCAGGAGAGGAAGATCGGTCACGCATGGTAAGCCTCTGAGACGGTGATGAAGGAGAGCATAGGGATTACATATTGCATCAAATGGAAAGCGATGACCGGATGGCCTTGGTGAAGAGGAAGCTTTACAAGAAGACGACGAGGACGATTCGATGAGGACAGAGCTCCCATCCCCGAATGGAACAAATTGTACTGAGAGGTCTATCTCGCATGACAAGCACGAATCGCCGTGGGAGTACCATGCCACGGAGGTTGGTTGCACTCAATGTTTGCGACACGACATCCTTGCAGATGCCATTAAGCCGTGGGCTATGTCTATGCAAAGGACGTTTGGTCGTCAAATCTAGCCAAGAGCAGTACACCGTGAAATGCGAGCAGGCCGGTTGTCCTTGGCGAGTGCACGCACATAGACCGAAGTATGAGACTCACTGGATTGTCTTGAAGGTGGAGCCGCACTCCTGCATGCTCAGCAGTGTTTTGTGCAGACATCGTAACCTAACGTCGACCTTCATAGCCAATTTGATGTATGGAGAGATAGTGGAGAAGAAGGATGTGGAGGCCAAGCACATTATGGTGGCTATTGAGAAGAAATTCAAGTACAAGATCAGCTACGCGAAGGCGTGGCGTGCGAAGTAGAAGGCTTTGGAAAGACGGTTTGGATCTTTTGAGGCGGCGTACGACAACCTTCCTCGTATGCTTGAGGTGTGGTAGGAGAGAAACCTGGGCACGTACACTGCTGTAAAGGACATGCCATCTAAAAATTCGTGAGGTTTTTCGATATTGCATAGGGCCTTCGTAGCCTTCGGTCCCTGCATCGAGGCTTTTAGGCATATGCTGCCCGTGATCTCAGTGGACGGGACATTTTTGACCGAAAAATACAAGGGGCGGATCCTTACCGCCATAGGCGTTGACGGGAACAACCGAATTCTGCCATTGGCCATCGCATTTGTCGAAGGTGAGAATGTCGACAGCTGGTTGTGGTTCCTTCGACATCTGAGGGTGGGAGTTGTTGGAGCTCATCCTGGTGTGTGCGTGATCCATGATCGCCACGCCGGGATGCTGAAGGCCATAAGAACACTTCAGGAAGACCCGGAGGAGCCATTCCTTTGGCCGGATATGAGGAGTAGATGGTGTATTCGCCACTTGGGGGCCAACTTCTTCAAGAAGTTCCCGAAGTAACCCTTGGTGAAGCTATTTAAGAGGCTGGCTATGCAGAACCAGTAGCGCAAATTTGACACCTTATGGGCGCTGCTGGATGAACACAGCAGGAAACATGTGGACGCAAGGAACCAGGGAACAGAGTTTGAACCTGCTGGTCCGAGGCGGAGGACCTCGAGGAACATCGAGTGCTTCTCCCACTGGATCGAGGCCCAGCCATTGGACAAGTGGTCTCTGCTGCACGACACGGATGGGGCAAGGTGCGGCATAATGACCACTAACCTTGCGGAGGTGTCTGTTGGGTTCTTAGGGCCTTCGTTCTCGGCCCTCGTCGCCATCGTGGAAGGTGTTTTGCACAGCACAATCGGGTATTTTCAGGGAGAGGCATGCAAATGCCGCACTTCATGCCACCAACCCTCAAACATCGTACTGCTCGAAGTTTACGGCATACATGCAGGCGAAGACAGAGAAGGGCCAGTCGCACACGGTGTAGGCGATGGGCAATATAGAGCATCGTTTTGACGTGCTCCTACGGGATAGAGCTGGATTTGGGACGGCTTGTTCTCTTGTCACCCACGAGGTATGCCTTGGAGATCATGTGAATGAACCTAGCTGTATGTGCAACAAACCGAAGCTCTTACACAAGCCATGCTCTCATGTGCTCGCCACATGCGGGACTGTGCGTACGGACCCTTTGAACTTTGTTTCCAAGTACTTCTTGAAGGAGAGGGTGGTGCAGGCGTGGACTAGCGAGCTTAGGGGCTTCAGGGTTGTGGGTAACTTCGCCACCTTGGATATTGCAAATAGGATCTGGATTCGAATATTGACATCTTTGAAGGGTGGCAAGGGTCGTCAGCAGAGTCGTCGTATTACCAATGATATGGACGGCACAAAGCCGGGCGTTGGGTATACGTTATGAACCTTCTTTATAAGGACCCGGAATATTGGAGGTTTATACCAATTAAAAATCATACCAAAAGCATAATTCTTAATCAAGAACAACCGGTCCTTAATTAAAAATCATACTAGTAGCATAATTCTTAATTAGGTACAATTCCAACATTCAGTTTCCCGGATATATGTCATGCAATATTTCCCAGGATCAGTGAATATTGCACATATATCCTTATACAACATTGCATCATACAGACAAGGTAAACGTTTACATAATTATACTCAGGGATTACAATTCGGTTGGACTTACAATATTATGTGACTTTGGTCACAACAAAATTTAGCAGCGGAAACTTGAAGTAAACAGCAAAAGCCACCAATGGCCCCATTACCCTCAGGCTATTGAGTGGAGATTAGAATTAGCTTCACTCGTTAGCGTCACCCTGATTGGCACTAACGGGCATCTCACAAATAACCATTCTTACCTGCAACAAGAGGTTATAAAACCTAAGTACGGAAGGTACTCGCAAGACTTACACAAACTATGAAAAGAAAGTATGTAATAAATCCTATTCAAAGGAGTAGAATTTGTACATGCTTAAGGTTAACAACAGGAAGGTTATAATGGTTTCAATTTTTGCGTAAAGCAATACATATTAATCCTACACTTGCTAAGTTTTGGGTAAAGCAGTTTTATAAATCAATTTGGATTAAAACAGTAAGTAAAAGAGAGCATAATCATAATTAATGACAGCAATAAAGTGGCTGTCCAAAATTATCAAAAACATTGCAAGAATGTCTCTCATACCGAAATAGTACCCATAACCAAGTTTTGACAAAGCAATTGTATAAATCAATTTGGACTAAAGCTTTGCATAAAAGGAAAAGTAATCAAGATTAATAGCAAAATTTAAGTGGCTGCCGGCCACACCAAAGTATTGCATGAACACATTTATGCCGAAATAGTATCTAGACCAAAGTTGTAATTCAGAAATCAATACAAAGATTGGTAATTCAAAAATCTAAACAAAGGTTTGTAATTCAAAATCTATACAAAGATCTATTCAACTCAAGCGTTGTCCATAACCGTGGACACGGCTATTCGAATAGTTTTAAACCCTGCAAGGGTGTACATCTTTACCCACACGACTTAGCTAGCCCGTAAGCCTCTGGAATAATAGCACACTGCCTTTGGTATGCCGGCCGGGTAAACTAAGATTTGGTATTTTTCAACAAGTTAACACTATTGAGCTGGAATATCCATGTGTGACTGATCCCGCTTAGTTCAGGTTACTAATAGAACCTGCCAACTGGGGGCCCACATGTTGTGCCGGGAATGCCGATTCGAAAAACAGAAATAAAATGACAGAAAGTAGAGCTGTGCTAGCTGCACATATTAATTCGCAATCGGAGCCCTTAAGGTACGTACATGTGATGGAACGCATGTACGTCCTCACCCTCTTAAGAACATACGATATAGATAAGAAATCAAACACATATGTCCTTACTTTCTTGTTTTCCAACTCAATAGTATTAACCTTTTACTTAACCAAACAGTGCCCATACACTGCGTGTGGAAGTACGTTGGGGCTTGAATCGTCCAGTCAATGTTCAGTCCTTAATCAATCCAGACAAGACAACCACATTTCCCAATCTCGTGCACTGAGGCACCATCACTAGCATCCACTTGTCCGGATTTAAAATTAGGGAAAACAAACAAAATTTAATTTCAAATCAGATTTAAATAGACTGAACAAAGAATCAAAATAAATGAACTTCATTTAGTGTTCCCAAGTTTGACAAGATAAGCTTGCCAAACACTAACGTTCTACCGACTGCATGGCTAAGCAATAACGGAAAACAAGTATTTAAGTATAGAAGCACTACCTTAAGTTTGAGTGTATGATCAGATTAAAGGTAAGCCTCAAGTGTTAGGTTGTAACTATCTAGTGACAGATCATAAATAATTTTTAGAAAATTTGCATGCAACAGTATCTCTGTATTTTGGAAATCTACAGTTCAAAAATTCTGGGATCAACATGGTGCAAAGAGGATGCTTGCCTTGGTAATAGTAAACCTCTTGTTTAGATTCTTGTTGCTCAGAAATGGACTCAAACACTTCAGAAGAACCAGAATCTAGAACACAAAAATCCAATAAATAACAAGAAAGCTTGCAGAAGGCAAAGTATTGAAAAAGAATGCATAATCAAGATTGTGATGCATAATTAACAACATGCTTAAGCTATATTTAACCTAAATAAGGATAATACCCCATATTCAAATCTGTTGATATTAACTGGTTTGGAAATAGGGTCAGACTAATGCTATAGTCTCAGATTTGAAAACTGAAATAGTACAGGTTACAAAGAATTTGTTGATTTATATACATTATAAACAAAATACTTTTGATTCAGTTATAACCATTTTGGGTAAAGCTAAAAGCCTAATTTAACCTTATCATCACTAATTGACAAGAATCAAGGTTCTGTCTAGGGCTATAATTTCAGTTTTTGGAAAACTGAGAATAGGACAGATTGCAAAATAAAGTTTGCTGTTTTATCTATTATGAACCAAATAATATTTTTGTTTAGGTTACAGTTAAGGGAGTAAAACTAAAGGATTAACTTAACATTTAACATTACTAATTAACAGAAATTGAGATTCAGTTATAGCTACAGTTTCAGGTTTTAGGAAAACTGAAAATTAGACAGATTGCAAAAATGAAGTTTGTTATTTTATTATATTATGAACAAAGTAATATTTTGTTTAGGTTACAGCTAAATAAGTAAAACTAAAAGTCTAACTAATCACTTAACATCAGATAATATTAATTATCAAAATTGAGGTTTGATCTAGAACTATAGTTTCAGGATTTTGAGAACTGAAATTAAAATAGATTACAAAAGAGTGGTCTGCTGATCTGTACATGCACAAGTGAATACTTTGCTTGAACTAAGAGTATTGTTGACTAGGATAGCAGCCTAACTCATCATTTAATCACTAATTGACAAGAATTGAAAGATGGGAGCTGTGCTGTGCATTTTGTCGGTTCAACCGACAGCAAACAGCAGAGGCACAATTTGATTCCTTTTTGTTAAATGGAAAGCACATTAAGCAAAAGATCTAAATTGGAGCTAAAGCTGATCTTTAGAATAGATAATACACTAGACCAAACCTTGCTAACACCAACCATTAAAGATTAACAGAGGATGACCTTATTCTGACCCTTGTTGGTTCATCCGACAAAAACAAAGAACAGGAGAAGAGTCTTTGCCAACTAGCGATTTGGAAGCATCAAGAATAAAAGAATTGCTGCAAATGATACTAGGGTTTAAGGGATGATTACCTACTCTGAGAAGTTGAATTAGATTAGATTAAAAACCCAAAACGATATGAAAGACCGAAAAAGTGATAAAAAGATCATTTTGGTGATACATTGGTTCGAGCATCAAATAAGCAAGTGAGTGATCTGGGTTAGTTAATAGGGTCCTTAAGATGTCCAAAACAGAAAGAAATAGGATCAAAACTCACCCGGGCAATAAGAACGACAAGCGGTGGCAATCGGCTTTGGAGCGACGTCAAGATCTTGGCGGCACAGCTAGGAGCCAAGGGAGACAATGGCCGGGGCGCTGAGCTTGTGGTGGAGGCGGCGTCTCGTCGCTGGCCTGAGGCCGTGGTAGCGCATGCTTCGGATGGAGGAGGAAGGGGCTGAAGGTGTCGGTCTTGAGCTGCTCGTGGTCGCGTCGCTCCGGGGCGGAGAAGGGCCTCGGCGGCGGAGGAAGACGGTGCTGGAGAGGCGACGCCGACCATGGAGCCGGTGGGGGAGGCGTCGAGGCTGAAGACGGTACTCTCAGGCCGGAGAGGCGGCGACCGGGGGAGGAACTGAGGCGGCATCGACAATCGAGGCGGCGGAACGATTCTGGGATCGTGAGTCTGGCTTGGCGGCCGGGCGGGCGAGGAGCTCAATCGGCGCGAAGGACTCGGGTGGCGGTGGCTGGCGAAAAAGGCGTCGGTGGTTTGGCGGAGAAGGGCCTCGGCCATGGCGCGGGGCGCGGCGACGGCAAGCGGAGGAGACGGCGACCAGGGGAGGCGGCGCCATTGAGCAGGGGAGCCGGAGGAGGTGGTCGGCGGTTGGGGAGGCTCAAACGGCGGCGACGGTGGAGGGATGGGGGTGAGCGAGGGGGCAGCGGCATGTGGGAGTGGAGAGGAGGTGAGGAGGCGGCCGGGGTGAGTCGGCGGAGGCCCATGGAGGCGCTGGAGGGCTCGGCAAGGCGGCTTGGCGGGGGGGGAAAGCGAGGAGGCGTGACGAGAGCCGAGATGGGGTTGAAGACAGGTGAGCTGGGCGGAGAGCACAAGATGCCTGGTTCCTTGATTGAAGAATGGGGAAAGATATTTGTGGGGAGAAGGCTGCTTTGGAGAAGAAGGCAAAGAAGAGGCGACATGGCGAGCAATTTGGCCGCAGGAGGGACGCGTGGCTCGCTCTGGAGGTGTGGAGAAGAAATCTCAGAACGGGACCACCGAAAGCAAAGTGAGAGGGAAAAAGAAATGGGGTTTCTGGATTTTTAGAAAATGGCTGAAGAATAAATGAATTGTTAAGTATAGTTATCAAGCTCCAAAAATTATAAAATTTCCAGAGCAGGTTTTTGATATATTGTAAATTTTTACACAATTGTTTGAGGATTTTATGTTCTACGTATATTTTTATAAAAATTATATTCATGATTTATTTACTTATTTAAAATTCATTTAAAGTGTATATTTATGAATTAAGTTTGAATTTTTCTCATGGTTAATTTGGATTCCAAAATTTTGGTAAAGTTCATTTTTATTCATGATAATTAGTCGATATTTAAATAAATTGTTTTTCATAGATTTTTATGAGTTTTTATTTCAACTTTCTTTTGTGACTTGAGTTTGCGTTAGAGGTTTACATTTGATTTTAAAATTTTAAAATGCATAAATTATGCACATGCTCTAAAGATAATATGAAATGCATATAATTACTATTTATTAAAATTAATTTTATTACAAGCTGTGGCGGAGGGCACACGACCCGAACGATGCAAGGCACCGGTGAGGAGTAAACCTTTGCTATTGTTTGCGTTAGCACTTCTTGCGGTGTGCAAAGTGGGACAGAAATTGCAAATCAGTGTATATTGTCATTTGTACTTTGTATTGTTTATGTAAGTGTTCTGCTACTACCCAATTTTCGTTTGATGTACGTAATGCCGTAAGACATGTATCGTATGTTGCACGTAATGTTTATGTAAGTGTTGTAGTACTATAACTTTTTCATTACTTTTTGAAAGACTGTCTTGGTAGCCTAGTACTCTTTGATTTGTTTGTTTGCAAGTTAAATTTACTCATTCTTTACACTCGATATTTTATTTCCGTGTATTTGCTAACTTCAAGTTGTTTTGCAGGTATGGCTCACGGATCCGACTGGAGTTTCGGCCTCCTGGAGGAGCGCATCGACCGGCTACATCGCGCGTCGTGGCGTGTCCCTCATCCTGCGGGCGCTGCCGACGCGACTGTGTTGGGGGTGATCTGCACGCGGACACCCTGGGTGGCCTGGAGGCTAGACCCACGCTGGACAGACAGGTTAGTATACGTCGACACTATCTTCTCGCCATACGTACCTTCGTCTTGACCTTTTGTTGCTTCATGCCGAAGGCCTTTGGGTCTACTACCTATCGCCCGGATGGTGCGAGCCCACGGACGAGACGAGCCGGAAGACACCATGGTCGGCGACGACGGAGACGTCCATGCCGGGCCGGAGCGGTCACGACGCTTCCCATTCGACCGCTCCCTACTGACAGCTCTTGTGGACCGGTGGCGACCGGAGACTCACACTTTCCATCTCCCATTTGGGGGAGATGGCCCCTACGCAGACGCGTCTCCTGTTTTTGGCCTCCCTATCGCGGGAGGTGCCGCCTTCTCGCAGGAGTATCCGGACAAGCGGCGCGAGACCTTCGGCGAGTTTGAGGAGTCCTCCCACCTGCGCTCGCGGCCGAGTACTACGTCTTTCCGGAGACACAGAGGCACGGCCCGCCCTTGCGGTGGTTGTCGCAGTTCCGGGTATGTGTTCGACGTCGTTCCCGTTGGTAGTGCCACGCTCTCTTTTCCGTACTACGGTCTTACTATCTTTTTCGTTGTGCACAGGTCGAGCGGATGGACCCTGCCGTGGATGACCAGCAGGTGTCACGCCACCCCGAGGCGTACTTGTTGTGGTCATTAGGATGGTCTTTGTTCACCGGCGATCCGCGGCGACACCGTCGACGCGAGGCTCATCGCGTATGCTAGGGCCATCGCCGACGGGGAGGCCCCCTAGATCAGCTGGGGTTCGGGTGTGCATTTTATAGCCCGCAGGGGCAGGCTAACAAAGCGGGTAATGTATTAGCTTGCAAATGACAAGACCAGACGGGGCTGTCTGCTGTGCGCGAAGATAAGACCAAACGGGGCAGCTTTCCGCAGTGACAAGACCACACGGCCCAGCTTTGTGCAGTGACAAGTCCACACCGGCCTGCTTTGCGCAGTGATAAGACCACACGAGGCAGTTTTGCGCAGTGAGAAGACGACACGGGCCAGCTTTGCGCAGTGACAAGACCACACGGGCCAGCTTTGCACAGTGACAAGACCAGACGAGGCAGCTTTGCGCAGTGACAAGACCAGACGAGGTAGCTTTGCACAGTGACAAGACGACACGGGCCAGCTTTAAGCAGTGACAAGACCATATGGGCCAGCTTTGCCTAGTGACAAGACCACACGGGCCAGCTTTGCGCAGTTATAAGACCAAAGGAGACAGCTTTGCGTAGTTTAGGGTTTAGGTTTTGGGTTAGGCTTTTCAGATCGACTTGACAACCCTGACCACCTCGCCAGCTTTTAAGACCGAAAAGACAAGACTCTGCAAAGAAAGGCGTGACAACACTCTACCTCGCCAGCTTTTCGGACCGATAAGACAGCACTCTGCAAAGCAAGACATGACTTCTCACTGCAAAGTAAGACGTGACAACACTATGCCTCGCCAGCTTTCCAGATCGACATGACTTCTCACTGCAAAGTAAGACGTGACAACACTATGCCTCGCCAGCTTTCCAGATCGACATGACAACACTCTACCTCCTAAGCTTTTCAGAATTAAAATACAGGATTCTCTACTTTGCATGAAATTAACCACACCATGCCAACGATGTGGCTTATAAAAGGGGGTTGAACCAAACCCAACTCTACATAACACTACACAACAGATACCCAGCTATAGACTCTTCGGCAAACTTCTACGCGAGGATGTTGAAGAAGCAAAACTGGCTTAAGCAGAAGAGGAAACAGCTACAATACTCAGATCCGCAGTGTGTGTGTGGCGAACCGGCAGAGATCATTCAGTCCACACACCCAGACACCGCCGCCCGGGCGTACTACACATACAGGCACCACCTCGTAAGTGTTTCTTTCGCGCGTATCGATTTTCCTCTCCCAATGTTGAATTCCTTAAATTTTTAACTTCATCCCCACGTAATGGCAGCCCGAGATGCGCTGCCACTTCTTCTAGTGGATCGACGGTCCAGACATGTACGACAGGGCATTCATCCAGCAGAAGTACATGCTGAACTACTCGGTGCGGGCCGAGAACTTCGTGCGGTGGAAACCTTACGTACCGGATCCTGTTGAGGAGGCACCGAAGGAGCCCAGTACTCACCCGGGCATAATCCATATCGAAGACGTGAGTTATGAAAAATTTACATCCTTATTACATTTTCACTGTATTGTGTACTTACATCATAGAATCGCAGGACATGGACGATTTCGACATACCAGCCCGACGTGGACAGTCCCGCGACAAGGGCAAGGAAAAGGCTCATGCGGCTCAGCCCGTCCGCCACAGCATATCCAGTCGTCCGGGCGTAATCCATATCGACGACGTGAGTTATGCAGAATTTACATCCTTCTTACGATTTTCACTATACGATGCACTTACATCATGAAATCGCAGGACATGGACGACTTTGACATACCAACCCGACGTGGACAGTCCCGCAACAAGGGCAAGGGAAAGGCTCATGCGCTTGAGCCCGGCTGCCACAGCGTATCCGGTCGCCCGGGCGTAATCCGCATCCACGACGTGAGTTATGAAGAATTTATATCCTTCTTACGATTCTCACTATATGGTGCACTAACATTATGGAATCGCAGGACATGGACGACTTCGACATACCAGCCAGACGTGGACAGTCCCGCGACAAGGGGAAGGGGAAGGCCGGCGAGGAGTTCAACGCCGAGCTAGCAAGAAAGGGAAAATGGCCCCGATCCACGCAGTAGGTCTGGTCATTACGTAGTAGTCCCCCGTCTTACCCCCCATGTTTTTTTACTATCCCCTAAAGGCATGTATACTTATATGGTCCGGATGCTTGTGTCGTAGTGTACCGTAGTAATAGTGAGGATGACTAAAGCAATTAGCTAAACCATCATACCATGTGACTACGTGTAACATGCTTTTGTCCGTGGACTCTAATATAGTTCTGGTTCGTGTCTCCGCTAAGCCATCAAAGTAAGCCTATATTGCAAGTATGCCTCTTCTAGTGGAATCCCACAAAGAACATTTGCACAGACATCGAATCCTCTATGTTTTAGGGCATCTTTATAATCACAACGAGCGTTCTCAGCCCCTTCAATCATATTCTGTATAAGCTTCACAAAGTACGACATCGACTACCTGCCTATATACGTGTATACGTTCAGACGACTTCATCGAAGAGAGACTCCCTGGCGCATCGTAATATCACTTACCTTTCTACTTACAACTCATTACTATCTCAATCGTCCTCACAAAATTCTACAGAAATTTAGCGCACTACAACAATATTCGAAGATCACAAAATGTTATCGCGAGTCTGACAAATTTCGTACCCTTTATATTCTACGAAAATAACAAACAGACCAACCAACATCGTTACAACACTATTATTTTCAAAATAAATAACATCATACAATCAGATTTGCTAAATGTAATTAACCTACAAAATGTAATATTCATTACAACACAATTAAACAATAATAAAATAATACAAAAGCGTTGGGGGCTCACATAGCCTTACGGTTGGCGACAAGAACACATAAGCCCAAGCTGTTAGGCGATCCAAAATAACAATGGCGCCCAAAGCACAAATGCCCAACGGTTGGACAACACCCTTGATCATGAGCAGGTTGGGCGGCAGAGCTGATCGCCCAACCGATGGGCGACAGACGTATATTTATGTAAAAAAACAGATCGCGGGATTATTTTTGTAATTTCTAATAAAAAATAGATTATTAAAAAAAATTCTTTCTTTTTAGCTAACATCTTGTTCTATTCCATTTCTATAGCCAGCTTCAACGACAGTAGATGCGTAGCCAATGCTTCCACAGCAACACCAGCAGATTTTTTGTATACATGTATGTTTACTTAGTGCTATCTACCACCACTGTCCTATATAGTGCCTTGATCCTCTTGGTTATTCTATTACTACGTAGTAACCACGGTTTCGTATCGTAGTCCTTGCAGTTTACACCATGTTAGCTACTCCTTAAGATAGTCCTTCAGATTGTACGTATGCTTCAGTATGTAAAAAAAGACTCAATACTTCCAAATCATCCTTTGTTTCAGCCAACAATGCACAACATACACTCTCCAACATTTATATTTTATAATTTTTCTTTGAAACGGATCTATATGTCAATTAGAGTATATTAATGTATCATGTTTTGTTTCACGTGCATGACAGTCTCTTCAGAGAAAGACAACATGTGTTCTCTTTCCTCCACGTAAGATTTTATTGACGTGGCATACGCATTCCTTGCCTGTTGGCTGTTGCACCTCAAAATGAATTTGAGCCCGGCAACATCCTTGTCGAACCGAATATGAGAGAACAGATTTGTGTATACTGTGATTCAACAGAGTCTACGAATGCACACCTACTACTACTATTACATTTTGCTTCTCCTATGTTTCTCTCAAATTATTCTATAATTAACTGGCTATATATGCTCCTGCGCCTTTCTTCTCCACTCGAATCTTGAAGTACTGAGCCACGGTTCACACAATAAAACGAGCCATCATGATGATGTTCCCTTGGAAAATAAGATGCAGAGCCTTTTTGTCAAGAACAAGAAAGGGGGAGAAAAGGAAGAGCCAGGATGTGAAAAGAAGCCAAACCCGAGCGCTAGCTGCACGCTCTCTGATACGCTATACGCTTTCTTCAGAATCTAGATCCAACTCCACCGGCTGGCCACTCAAGTCAGTTCAGTTCAGTCCAGTCACTCCCATGCTTGCTTGTGCACGCCCAACTCGTGCATACTCCAGCTTGTATCATCATAGCACCACGAACTTTTTTTTTATTATTTAATCTATTTTTAAAAATATTTTAAATATAACTTTTTCCTAACTTAATTCACACTTCTGGCCCTTTTACCAACGCTACAACACGTAGCGTGGCAAAATCACGTTATCACGTCACGGACTATGGCGTGACAAACGAGTGATGTCACGTCATTTCTCTTGACGTGACAGGACTTAACCAAAAAATAGACGCGTGTTGGTTCGGAGAGCTATCGTGGCAGGTTTGGCAACGCCGCGGTCGGTGGCGTGACAGTATTGTTTGGTCACACTACGAGTCGTGGCGTAACCAAAGAGGTCAGAATTGAAAATAAAGTTAGGGAGAAGTTATCTTTAAAATATTTTTTAAAAATAGATTAAAAGATAAAAAAAGCTCTCTCACCACCATCCATTCTTACAATTTCTTGTGATGTTTCTTCATTCTTGTCATGAAGGTTCGTATGAATGATTAAAAAAACACGGACATAAAAGTAGTTACAATTGATAACTTCTCATCGGAGGCTATGGTAAGCCTGCATTACTCATTACTTGTTTCACCTCTATCCTGACTGTCTGATTTATGATCTGGTAAGCAATTGAGCGTAGCTCAGTTAAAGGGAGATATAGCTATACGCTTCCATCACGATCTGAGGCTCAAATTTGAGTGGCTATTTTCTTAATTAATTGATACATAATTCCTCGTAGCTATCCTATACAAGGCACACTAATTCTATTCGAGCTAACACAGGGAGGATCCACTCAGTGCAGGGTAGGTGTGAACAATCAATTGGAAAAATCAATCTGAGGCCCCATATGCAAGAAGAAACAAAGGTGTTGAGCTGATCCACTACCGCCAACACTTTATCTTTGCTCCCTGTGGACCTCTCACCTCATCGTCTCATGTCATGAGGAAGAAAGCCACAATTATCAAGCACTCCACTCTCACTAACTACTCTCTCTCTTATCTTTCTAGCTTAAAAAAACAGAGAGATGCCAACCACATCTTTTGCTGCCTCTTGCATTTCTTTTCACACATGATTGTTTTTTTGGGACCTGACAAAAGAGTGTACACTACTACAACCATTCTTTGTTTTTCTATACACTTCTCAAGAAAGATGTTTTACACTCAAATGACATTTGGCATTGTCCAACTACCAAAAAAAATTATACTCTTAACTACTACTACTACTGCTGTCTACTGCGAGTGCTAGTAAACTTTAGTTTACCATTCTTGGTGAAGTAAATTATGCTAGGAGTAATATGAAGAAGCAAACCTGTTTTGGCCATGCATCCATCCATCTGGAACAGTGCAGAGCAGAGCAGTGAAGTGGAGTAAATGGGGATCCTTGCAGGCCAGGAAGGACACAAAAACCCACGCCTGCTTGTTCTCGGTTAACCAAACAGTAAGGACAAGGCATTGGATTCGGAGCAACAATATACTACTCCCGCTATTCCACTCCACTGATAGGTGGTACTAGAATTAGAATGTACCCAAAGTGGTAGCTAGGAGCAGCTGAGAGCTGAAAGCAGGACACAGAGCCGGTAAGAAAGCAGTTAGTTCGTTCTCCCTCCAGTTTAGGCTCGAGTTGTTTGGTTTGTAGGATCATGTTCTGGCTCTCTTGTTCTTGGGATGGTTTCTGAGGTGAAACCTTGTTTCTTGCTCTTATTTTGGTGCAAGTAATCTGTCATTTGAGTCGGCATGCTGTGTCTTGATTCTGCATGTTGTTTTCAATAAGCATTTGAACAGTAGTTGCGAAAAAATCGGGTTTTGTTGGATGGATTTGATTGAGTGGACACTATCTTGTTATTATCCATTTGCATGATTTCCCCCCAAGAACCATTTGTTCCGTGTTCTTATTCTCACAATCTCCCATCAATGCAATGATGTGCAGTACAATCCCATCTGAGCTGTGTGATCTTGCACACATTTCTTTCCATCTTCTTCAGAAGCTCTGATCTTGCACAAATTGCAGGGCAAGAAAGTATCGAGATCTTTCAAAAAACCAGATGTGAAATTGGACTCCAGGAATGGAGGAATCCAAGCCGAAGAGGGTGGAGCCGGCGCAGGCGAGGATCCGGACCGTGCCGATCGCCGTCACGCCGGAGGGGTTCTGGTGCTGCCCGTCGCCGGCGGCACTGCACAAGAGCCTCAAGAACCCGCACCACCATGGCAGCAGCAGCAACAACAAGCAGCAGCACCACAAGATCCCATCGGCGCCTCCGTCCAAGGCGCCCTCGATGCTGAATGCAGCATCTGTGACCGACGAATCGGGACCCAGGGAAACTCCTGATGAGCCGAACCAGGCGGCTGAGGCGGCGGCGGCGGCGGCGGATAGGCAGCAAGAGCAGGCCGGCGAGGCTCAGCAGCACAAGATCTGCGTTGGGTTTGGGCAGCCTGAGACCAGTGACCTGACGGTGATGCTGTATGGGAAGGAAGGGATTGCTGTCAGGATGAGCGTGCACAGGGATGTTCTCTGCGAAAGCAGCGCCTTTTTCGCCGAGAAGCTCTCCGGTGGCCATGGTCCTCCGGTGCCCTGCGTGGAGATTCATGATTGTGATGATGCAGAGATATATGTGGAGACCGTTGGGCTGATGTACTGCGACGAGGCGAAGCACAAGCTACTCAAGCAGAATGTTTCGCGAGTGCTTCGCATCATGAAGGTATATGAATTTCATTCGGAAATTCACATTTCAGCATCTTGTCATTTTGTTCCAGAGCTCATGTTGCTTAGTTTGTCTCCTGCAATTCTTGTTTAAGTTCTGAATTTTCTGAACTAGTATTGAATGGTAACATGCTGTATGAGTATGACTGCTATATAATCTTAGTTCATGTATTCAGTAGTCCTACATATTCATCATTGGGAAAGTGGCTAAATTTACAGGTCGCGGAATCACTTGGTTTTCACGCTTGTGTCAAGTCATGCTTGGATTATTTGGAAGCAGTCCCTTGGGTCGGTGAGGAAGAAGATAACGTTGTGTCGTCGATACAGCATCTTCAAAGCAAGGCTTATGGTGTTAGTCCTTTGCTGAAAAGAGTTACTTCTGACAATCTGAACTCACCAAGCGATACTTTGTCTCATATAATGGAGATGGTATTGAAGAGCAATGATGACAGGGGGCGTCGGGAAATGAAAGCCTTAGTTCTGAATCTTCTCAAGGACAGCAGTCGCTGCACAGATGGAACATCAGACATCTGTTCTGAAATATTGTACAGTTCATGTCGAGGTTGCTTAGACAGACTCCGACTACTGTTTGTAGAAGCATCTGAACCAGATTTTCCTGCTCATGTTACGCGGCAAATAACTATAGAGACAGATAATCTCCTCTGGTTGGTTGAGTTATTAGTTAACCAACGAATTTGTGATGATTTTGTGGTGGTGTGGGCGAGCCAAAGTGAGCTTGCAGCGTTACATGCAAAATTGCCTGTTGCCTCTCGTCACACTGTTAGCTATATCACAGCGAGGCTTTTTGTTGGCATTGGAAGAGGAGAGATGCTTCCATCTAAGAACACCCGTCTTCTTCTCCTACAAGTTTGGCTGCAAGCACTTATTGATGACTACTCATGGCTACAATGCAGCTGCCGGTCATTTGATAGGAAGCTTGTTGAGGAAGGGATTGGTCAGACAATCCTGACACTTCCTTTGGAAGACCAGCGGTCTATGTTACTGTTATGGCTCGGGAGATTCTTGAAGTTAGGTGATAACTGCCCGAATCTGCAGAGGGCATTCGAAGTATGGTGGAGAAGGACTTTTGTCAGACCTTATGTCAATCAGGCAAGGTAATGTTTTATGATCAGACATAAATTCATCTTGAAATGATAGGGAAGAGTAGTGATTTGAGCTCATCATAGATTCTTTGGGAGATTGTCTTGGTCAATATGATAATAGACATGAGACCCTGTAAGAATTTTGATGGCTGGTTTTTTCTTATTGTGTAAATTTTCGTGGCACCAGAAATTTGCATGGGTGCGTGTTTAGCTTTGTGTAAAATCAGATGCTTTTCCCTAGTTATTATAAGAAAATCTCGATCAGCAGTTCCCTCTCCAATGTACTTCTATTTGATTTTTGTGATCAATCATTTCGAGTTGTTATCAAATGTAACTACCATTTTCCTTTGTTCTGGTTAATTGAGGGGTACTTACATGAACTGTCATGTGTGTCTAAGCCTCTAAGATCTGAATAGACAGTAGAAAACTATTTTGTAGTACATACCTGAGATATATTATCTGAATATAAAAGGCTATCAAGTTAAATTTACAATATTATTTGATACTATTTAACCATTGCCTTCTTTAGTTGTTATGCTATATTATTTGGTACTACATGATAGGTTCAACATAGAACCATGTGATCTGAGTATGAACAATAATAGTTTTTTTAAGGGAGGGTCCGTGTTGGTAAAATTGGTTGAATATTAAACAAAAACTTTATAGGCTGTTTGTATTTGATCATGTTTAAAACTTTAAATCAACTAAAATTTACTGTCAATACTCTGATCAAGTAATCATAGATAAGAGAACACACGACTCTTCATCTAGAGAAGAGAACACATGACTATTCATCTATAGAAACTAGTCCTTCTCCAACCAGGAATGCAGAGTTGTAAGTTTTTTTTTAAAAAAAGGAATGAAGAGTTGTGTGCAGTGCATCTAGCAAAAACTTTTGATAGAAATTCTTGAAAATTTAACTCAGTGCTAGCTCCACTGAAATTTCACATGGGTGACTCACATGGTGTCACCTGCTGATATGATGATAAAGGAGTCACTTGCCTAGCAAAAGATCGCCTTCTCAGTAGCTTAAAGACAGCTAGCAACAATGGTGATCCTATGCATGCATTTAGTACCTTTCGCATCTTATCTCTCCTCATGGAACAGTATCAGCCCAAGAAGTCCTGTTAAATCCCCTGGGTTTTCCACATCAAGATGTCAACTACCCAAACAAGCTAATCAAGATGGCTTAGCTGGTTCTCACCTGTTTTTCTTCAGAGTAGAAATGTGTTCAAGACTTTCGCAAGAGCACAGAAACATTAAAAAAAAACATAAAAAGAAGTGGAGACCAAAAGTACCCATATCGAACACTTGATCTGCTTCTGTTTGTGTTTAGCATCTTTGGACATTTTTAGACAGTTGTACAAATATTTGCTTCCGTTGTAATGATCTCCATGTGTGGTTTAAAACTGAAAGGATGATTTTAGCAAGGAGATGTGACCCAAATTTCCTTAGGATTATCTTGCTTTATTGTTTTGTACTTTCATGTATAGGAGATTAGGTCAGCTGGCGAATAATTGGTCTAGTTTCAGTTGAATGAAACTGATGAGGGCATCAGAACATATGCATTGTTGTTGCCATATTGAAAATGAATTGCAGGTTGCGTGATCTAGCTGATATTTACTTTCTAACTGTTCCTTTTGATTGCTTTTATTGCCAAGATTCCTGCAGTGGATGCAACAATGTTGATGTGCTCAAATATGAGTTTTTTTTTTTAAAAAAAAATGGTTGAGCTACAAGAAGCACCAAACTGTGAAGTTACAGAACTTATGCTAGAAGCCCTGGCTGACATCCACGTCAGAAAAATCTGAAGTTCAACTTCTTTGATAAACTTTTCATGGCAATTTTTCTCAGTAATTCATGGTGACAAAATTACGAAGTTTCTTCACATGTTTCTTTCAGGTTAAAGAGTTCCAAGAAAATTTTCTTTTAGCTTATTTGAGTTGAGTTTGCTTGGGTCTGAGTGCTGAATGTTCTTAATGTCAAAAGTTAATTTCTTTGGATCAATGTTTTGGCTTTATCACTCTTGTCTTAATTTTGGATAGAGATGGTGGATGAACTTGCAGTTGGAGGTTGCTGGGGTATGATTAGGAGAAAGAAAGGAGCTGTGGCTATGCCTCTATGTACATCAACTTCAGTGGGAGAAAAATGGTCTTTGTGTTGTGCCATTAGTGGAAGCTGCACCTTAGAAATGACATGGAAAGCAACAGAAGTTAGCATTTGGTGATGGTGATGATGTTGTCATCTTTTATTAAGCGTCACTGCCAATGGCTCATGAGGTATATGCGGTGATTTTATTGCAGCTCGTGGAAGTTAAGTGTAAATCCCTAGCACATTCACATTCTTGTTTCTCCAAGAACCATACGCCACATGACAAATCCACAGCATAACAGTGTGGCTCAATGATCTTAAATACATGCTACAACCTACAAGGGATAAGCTGGATTCTCATTTTGTGCTTTTTATATCAGAAGAGATCAGCTTCTTTTATAACGGGGAAGGCAAACATCAGCAGAGTAATTTCTTGTCAGAGTGATTGAGAAAATGTATCATTTTGTTTTCCATTATTCAGGTTTGTTGTATGAAAGATAATTTCCGAAGTTGAAATTTGGAATGTTCTTAAATTTGTCAAGTTCTTTCTTTTTGTCTAGGGATATGGCAGATGTTAAATAATCCGAATTCTGAGTTAGTGTCTTTACTAAGTTTTTACCTAACATGAGCAGGACCAACTGCCCACATGGTGTGTCGCAGATGCCAGCAAGTTATAGTAGAGCTTTCTTGATTATGGATATACCTAATCATCTTACAAGCTGGTAATAATTCTAGATTCTGAGTTAGTGTCTTTACTAAGTTTCTACCTAACATGAGCAGGACCAACTGCCCACATGGTACATGGTGTGTCGCAGATGCCAGCAAGTTATAGTAGAGCTTTCTTGATTATGGATATACCTAATCATCTTATAAGCTGGTAATAATTCTAGATTCTATGAGCAGTGGTTTGCAAGTGGAATGTATTTCATGTTTTTTATACAATATTTTCCATGTTCTTGATGCTAGTATTCCCTCTGCTCACATTGGTAGAAAACATTCCGCCACTTGATATGTGTAATAATATAGGGAAAATCAAATGTTCTGAATCCCTAATAAGTTATTGCAAAGCGATATCTCTCTTACATGCCTGTCGTAGCTAAAAGACTAAACAGTAGAAAAGGGGACCCTCTGGTACCCGAAGGGTCCTCGAAAAGAGGACTGATTGTTGGGAAGCAGATGAACTTATATTTCAAATCAAAACAAACAATACAACTCTCTCCCCTTTCCACATGGGGGGAGGTGGCTATTTATAGCCTTTCTATGAGGTACACGAGATTACAAGCTTACCCCCTACAGGGTCCTATGCTGGTAGGGGCTGCAAGGACCTTTCCTAACCCTAGGACTAGCTTCCGGCTCACGGTGGACCGTTCTGGGCTTGATCCATCCTATTGGTACGCCTGGTCCACTGATACAGTGGCTCCTTCAGATCCCTTGGCCCCTGGACCCCTCAAGGCCCTCCGGACCCTTCGGGACCCTCCGGAGCCATCGAGATCCTCCGGACATCTCGGGGTCATGCGGACCCTCCGGGACCCCTCGGACAACCGGGGCCCTCCGGACCCCGGGAGCCTTCGGGCTTAGGGACCCTCCGAGGCCTTCGGGAGCATTCGGGCCTGGGGACCCTCCGCCCCATGAGCCACTTCACGCCACTCCAAAGACGAGGCCGTCCGGAGATGTCTGGCGGGTTGTGCGGTTCACTGTTCGCCTGGTCGTGGGGACCGTTGTGCCGCCCCTACGACAAGCTCCTCGCGGTTGAGGTCTTGCTTCGTCATGGCTGAAACCGCGTCACCTCCCGGAGGGTATAGGTACACCGTCCCCTTCGGCCTGGCGAAGCGTTATTTGTGCACCGCACCCGCTTGTCATTGGCCGTCAAGTGGATGGCCATTGGGCAGTGGGCGCTGCTGTTGGGT
Source organism: Phyllostachys edulis (assembly GCA_036346405.1). NCBI lineage: Eukaryota > Viridiplantae > Streptophyta > Magnoliopsida > Poales > Poaceae > Phyllostachys > Phyllostachys edulis. The sequence continues at coordinate 7,251,874 of CM070567.1, read as the reverse complement.
TATGTGCGCCATAAATGTGTGCTGCAAGGCTGCTTCATGCGCTGCGCCGAGGGCGTGGTCGGCGCGTGTTTTAATGCGGTGCCTCGGTTTCTGCGCATCATAATTCCTGTTTCTTGCCACGCGGCACCTTCTGTTTGGTCTTGGGCTCCTCGGTTTCTGTGCTTGGCGAAACTGTTTGTGCGCCTTTCTATAAATAGGTGGGCTTGGGCCCTACTTCCTCCATACTCACGTGTACTTGCCGTTTGTTTCTACCGCCCACGCATTGCTCCTAGCGCCTTGCCTTGTGCTTTCGAGATGACGAAGCGGATCAAGGACGGAGGTGGTGGCGTGGCCTACACCGACGAGCTAGGCCGCTCCACCATGACGGCCCACGTCCTGCGGGCCCTCAAAAATGAGGGGAAGGTTGCAAACTTGGACAACATTCGGGTTCCCGGGACGGAAGTTGCTCCGACGCCCCAGGAGGATGAGACGATCGTGTTCGTGGCTTTTCTGGACGTGGGTCTTTGTCTGCCGTGCGTTGGCACGCTGAGCCATATCCTTCAGCTGTACGGAGTGGACCTGGCCCAGTTGACGCCCAACTCGATCGTCAAGCTTGGCGTTTTCGAATGGGTGCTTTGCTCATGAGGTAACTAGCGGCGGGCGCGGTGTTCACGTATCTCCATAATGGCGGTGCCAGCCGATGAAGAAGGACACTGGGGAGACACTGAATTTTGGGAGCGTCAACTTCCAGTCAAAGGCACGGCTTCTTCACTACCTGCCCGCGCCGACCGCCCAGAACAAGTGGGATACCGACTGGACCCGCCGTTGGTTTTACCACAAGTGTGGCCCTGAAGCGGGGCTTTGCTCCATCGGGGGGCCTATTCAACTTATTGTGAGCCCAGCCATCAAGCTTTCCTCTCGGGAGGAAGCGCTACTACGAGTGCTGCTCAATGCGGCGCGGAGGATGTCTACCCGGGACTTCGTTGAGGAGTTCTGTGCGCTTCGTGTGTGGCCATGCGCCAGGGTCGAGCGTGGGGCTCGGCGAAGGATGGGTTGCCCTCACGGAATTTGGGGAACGCCGGGTGCTTTCGAGAGCCCTCTCTCTCTTTTTTTTGACACTGCTAGCTTTGCCTATTGCCGAGGCCGAGCGTGCCGCGGAGCAGCTTCTCGGGCCCTACACGGGGGAGGAGCACGCCAAGTGAGTGCATGCGGTGCACGAGCGTCACTTGAACTGCGCGTACGTGGATCCAACCGTCCGCTTGCTAGAGCGGTCGGATCCCGACGCCGGGAAGAAGAAACAGGCTCATGGCCCGGAAGAGCTAGAAGGTCTTGGTCCGATCAGCGTTGTACCCTTGCGCGTTCTTGAGGCCGAGGGAGTGGGTCAAACTAGCCGCGCTGCAGGGGACGCAGCTGGGCCATCTCTGAAGAAGGTGTCGCGGGCGTCCGAGGGCCCGAGGGTAATGACTAGTGCGACCAGCTCGTCAACGGGGTCCCTGGCGGTTCCCACGCCAGCTGGTGCTGCGGATCCAGTGGCTAGCTCGTTCGGGATCGCGAGTATGGCCCTCGAAGAGGTGTCCGGCGGGACACCTTCGCAAGTTTATGGTCGGGGTACTGAGGATACCCTGGTGGGTGAGCGCACCGATCTTCCTACCGCGATATGTGAGCCTCTGTTCCCTGTTCACCCTCGTCGGCTTGTTAGCAGTCGGCTGATCCGCTTTTGTGTCGTGCAGCGTGGGTCGTCGGGGGGGGAACCTGGCGCCAATGATGTCTCCGTCGGTGTGAGTCCGTGGGGATCCACAGGATGGTAATAACGCCGGTAGGCGCTTGCCGCGTGCCTCGGCCTCTGGCGGAGACGGTGGTGGGCCAGCTGCTTGCCCCGCGAAGCGCCACGTCCGCAATTGGGGCCACTTCGCTCCACAAATTTCAGGATCAGCCCGGGGGCTGCTTCCGTCTGTGAGGAAGTGTCTAGCTTTATCGCGCCGCCCTGCGTGTCTGAACTCTTTGTGAAATGGAGCACAAAGAAGATGTTCTAGAGCATCGAAGCAAACGCAATGAAGGTAGGCTTCGGTAAGCATGTCCCTTCGTTCTAGATGCAGCCTTGACCGTATATTTCTTTGGTAGACGATTATTCTTTCACGCTTGCTCGAGAGGGACATCCAGAGCGGCTACACGGAGATTCAGAATCGGATGAACCTAGACTTCGCGCGGAACACCCAGCTAACTGCGGCGCGCTCGACCATTGCCGAAAAGCGAAGGGCTAAAGCGAGGTTGCCCGGCTAGAAGAGGCGCGCGCACCCTACGAGAGGAGGTGGAATCATGCGCAACGCCCACTCCGTGCTTTCGGCGCGAGTTGCGGCGGAGAGGTTTGTTTGACCCTCGCGACACGAGCTAGCTGGGAGGCATTGGGACTCATGGAGGGTGCCATGATCGAGTGTGGCGCCGTGCCCCCTCCCCAGAGGCACACTGTCGACGAGATGGATGCCACCCTAGACCGTCTTCATCGCTCTGGGGAAGTGTTCCTCCTGGCAGCGCGTGCCTACGGTAATCACTCTGTGGCGGCGTGGGCAATGACGCCGTTTCTCTGCGGCCGGTGCAGTGCGATCCGTTAGCGAGCTTAGCGTACTGCGTGCTTGTTGCTTCCACTGCGAAGATCGCTTCCAGCCAAAAGCAGGTGCGGCGGGCCAGCAATGCCGGGCCCCGTCTGGCCGGGGCGCTACGATGGAGTCGTTGCGATTGTCTCTGGTGCAGAAGCAGAAGTTGAAGGGCCCAGCGGATGGTGCAGGTGCGACGGAGCGGGGGGCCGGCACCGGAGGCAAGGTGTGAGCCTCCGCTCCTTTTCACGAAGAATCATTTTGTTTATCCTAGTCTAGGGTTTTTGTTTTCTGCTCCAGTGTCACTGCACGAGCCCGGACGTGACTAGGGATAATCTGACCTGTAACCACTCATTGGCCTAATGAATAGAAACCGAGTCTCCTTTGCTACTGTGTGGGCTTGTTTCATGTTAGTATTTGTTTTGCTCGAGGCGGTTCATTGTTTCGCCGTCTTCTTGGGACAAGGCCCTCGCCCTCAGGTGGCACACAAGTCGTTTGCCCTTCGCGCGATCTGAGGATGTGCGAACATTGGTCTGCAAGTGGCCCCTAAAGGTTTGCTACTTCGGCATAGTGTGCCATGGTGCCAAGTGGCAACGATGGAAGAGAGCGAATTCAGAGGGGCCGATGAAAAGGTTTTTTTGCTTGCGCGAATAGAAAGCTTTGAATGCGCAGGAAGAGATACGGTCCTTCTGGCTGAGTCGCGGGGTTGGGACTGTGCTGGAGGGGCCCTTTCCGCCTCACGCCGCCCCCACGATTTCGTCGAGCTCTTTGGACGTGTCAGATGATTGGGCCGTGGAGAAAGAGTACTTGAAGTTCATGGCTACGCACCCGTCTGACGAGGAGTTGCTCGAATGGGTGTTGCGGGAACAAGGAGACCGTGAGGCAGATGATTTCGCTCCCGTAGGTAGTTAGTGTGGTCGTGGGTGCCGCCGTTCTTGAGGCGCTTTGTCTTTGTGAACGTGTATTCGTTGTGTGGGCCACGATTCTTGGCCTTGTACGGCGTGAATTTGGTATTGTGGTGAATAATGCACTTGTTGTGGACTATGTTTGGCCTCTTTTTCTTTTATTTTGCGAGGGGGAGGCGAAGCCTCGCGCCGTCCCCCGTACTTTTTTAGATAGGGCTCTGTTAGAGCCCTAACTCTTTTTTTTTGCGAGGGGGAGGCGAAGCCTCGTGAATCCCCATACTTTTTAGGTAGGGTTAGGGAGCCTAGCCTCTCTTTTTGTGAGAGAGGAGGCGGCCTGGCCGCCCCCTATGCTTTTTTTTGATGGGGCTCCATGGAGCCCTAGCCTTTGCAAGGGGGCGAAGCCTCGCCGTCCCCCATACTTTTTAGGCGGGGCTCAGGGAGCCTTAGCCTTTGCAAGGGGAGGCAAAGCCTCATGCCGTCCCCCATACTTTTTAGGTGGGGCTCGAGGAGCCCTAGCCTGTTCTATGAGGGGGGCGGCCTCGCTAGTCCTACTTTTTTAGGTAGGGCTCAGGAGCCCTAGCCTCCCTTTTTTTTGGGAGGTGAGCTTTGCGCCGTCCCCCATGCTTTTTTAGATAGAGCTCCATGGAGCCCTAGCCTTTGAGGGGGAGGCGAAGCCTCGCCCCCTATACTTTTTTAGGTGTGGCTCAGGGAGCCCTAGCCTTTTTATGGGGGGCGAGCCTCGCGCCGCCCCCATGCTTTTTAGGTGGGGCTCAGGGCCCTGGCCTGTTCTGAGAGGAGGCGAGCCTCGCTGATCCCACTTTTTAGGTGGGGCTCAGGAGCCCTGGCCTTTTTTGAGGGGAGCCTGCCTCACACTGTCCCCGTGCTTTTTAGGTGGGGCTCCGTGGAGCCCTGGCCTTTTTATGGGGAGGCGAAGCCTCATGCCGTCCTCCATACTTTTTAGGTAGGGCTCAGGGGAGCCTGGCCTGTTTTATGAGGCGAGCCTGGGTGCAATCCCAGCTTTTTAGGTAGGGCTCTGGGGGCCCTAGCCTTTTTGAGGGGGGCGAAGCCTCGCCGCCCCCAGCACAGGTAGGGCTCAGGAGCCTAGCCTATTTTTGAGGAGGAGGTGAAGACTACGACGCCTTTGGCTTTGGTCTTGAGACTGCGCCACTGGTTCATTCGACCTTCACCTTGCGTTGTCTTCGCTATGTGTACTGGTGTGGGTTGCCGCCGCGGGCCTTAGGTCCACAGGGCGGTATGCCCGGAAGTTTGCTTATACACGTGCACGGGGCCCGGGGCCATGCGCGGCGATTGTTTATACACTCGTGCCTGCGAAAGGCATCGGTGTGCACCGGGGCCAAAGGCCATGCGCGGTGGCTTCGTTTATACACTCGTGCCTGCGGAGGGCACCAGTGTGCACCGAGGCCAAAGGCCATGCGCGGTGGCTTCGTTTATACACTCGTGCCTGCGGAGGGCACCAGTGTGCACCGAGGCCAAAGGCTATGCGTAGTGGCTTTGTTTATACACTCGTGCCTGTGGAGGGCACCGGTGTGCACCGGGGCCAAAGGCCATGCGCGGTGGCTTTGTTTATACACTCGTGCCTGCGAAGGGCATCGGTGTGCACCGGGGCCATAGGCCATGCACGGTGGCTTTGTTTATACACTCGTGCCTGCGGAGGGCATCGATGTGCACCGGGGCCAAAGGCCATGCGCGGTGGCTTTGTTTATACACTCGTGCCTGCGGAGGGCATCGGTGTGCATCGAGGCCAAAGGCCATGCGCCGTGGTTTTGTCATGCTTGTTTACGTGCTTGTTGAAAACACCGGGGCAAAATGCCGCGAGGTACACAGGTTTTGTACAAGCCCTGACCGACCAAGGGTGGCGGGGCGATCCTCCAGGCGTAACCGGTTTTTACAAAAACGTTTGTACATGCCCTTGCCGACTGATGGCGATGGGGCGGTTCTCCGGGCACAACCGGTTTTACAAAATTGCTAAGGGTACAACTTTCGGAGGGTCTTTATATTCTAGGTGTGGCCCAGCTAGTCTCCCTCCGGCGTTGCGATGCGGAAGGTACCTGCCCTTGTTGCGCCAGTAATAACGTATGGCCCTTCCCATTTGGACTCCAGCTTGCCAATTGCAGCTTGGTTTGTGGCTCGCTTGAGGACCAAATCGCCTGGGGCGAGGTGGCGGGCCCTAACCTTTCTGTTGTATGCCCAGGTGACCCATTCGCTATACCTTGTCATGGTTGCGATGGCCTGCACGCGTTGTTCCTCGAGGAGGTCGAGAGATACCTCTCGTCCTGATGGGTCTGCCTGGGCTGTGGCTCGGTAGGAACCGGCAGCAAACTCCGCTAGCGTCATGGCCTCATCGCCGAAGAAAAGCTTGAAAGGTGAGAAGCCTATGGCCCTTGTTGGCGATGTGCGCAGTGCCTATAGAGCTTTTTGGAGTTCTTTAGGCCGTAGTCCCTCAGGAAGTCCTACGAGGCGTTTCTTTAGCCCATCGAGGAGGTTGCCATTGGCTCGTTTGACGACTTCGTTGGACTCTGGGTGCCCGACAGACGTGAAGCATATTGTTATGCCCAGGTTGCTGCAGAACGCTCGGAAGGGCTGGGAGTCGAATTGTGTTCCGTTGTTGGTGACGATGTCTTGCGGCACGCCGTACCGGCAAATGATGTTTTTCCAAGCGAACCGCTGGGCGACCGCGGTAGTGATCTTGGCGACTGGCTCCGCTTTGACCCATCTGGAGAAGTACTCGATGACGACGAACGCAAACCGGAGGTTACTTTTGGCTGCAGGGTACGACCCGATGATGTCCAATCCCCACCGCGTGAAGGGTCAGACCGGTGGCAAGGGTTGCAGGGGTAGTGTGGGTGCCTTCGGGTTGCGGCCGCCCACTGGCACCCAGCAACGGCGACGAGAGTCTTGGCGTCTCGGGCGCCGTCGGCGATAAAATACTTGGCGAACGTCTTCCCTAAGAGGCCGGGCGCGATCTTGCCACGCATTTGCCCTCGTGGATGTCTTTAAGGAGGGACCAACCCTTCTTCTGTGATACGTAGCGAAGGAAGGGGGCGCAGACCCCCTGTCTGGCTCTCCGAAGACCATGTAGTAGTTCCTTGCTCTGTAGCAAAGACGCTTTGCTTCGGCCGGGTCTTCTGGTTCTTCGCCGGCGAGGTACTTGATAATGATGTCTCGCCAATCCGTCGCCGGCACCGGGTTCGGTGTTTCCAGAGGAAGCACCAGGCATGCCACCATTTCTGCCTCGGGCGGAGCCCCTTGTGCTTCGGGCGCAGCGCCTTGTGCTTCGGGCGGAGCGGATGGTTTTGTGAGTACTTCGTAGAACACTTCCGCGGGAGGTCCCTCACCCGTGCTGGCCATCTTTGCCAACTTATCTGCTGGTTCATTGTTACATTTGGGGATTGCTTGTACGGTAATGCCTAGGAAATGGTTCGACACTTTACGCGCCTCGGCTAGGTAACAGGTCATCTCTGGGCACCTCGTCACGAATGTCTTGTCGAAATGACCTGCCACGAGGCGAGAATCGCTTTTGATGAGGATGCGCTTTGCTCCCAGGGCTTTCGCCTTACGGAGGCCAAGTAAGAGTGCTTCGTACTCCGAGACGTTATTTGTTGTCGGAAAGTCGAGACGGGCGGTATGCGATGCGGTCCGTCCGTCTAGGGAACCAAAATGGCCGCGGCGCCGGCCCCAGCAGCATACCACGACCCGTCTGTGTACATTGTCCATGGTGGGTCGATTGCGGCGGAGGTGCTCTCTTCTGCATGCGGTGTCCACTCGGCAACGAAGTCAGCAAGGGACTGCGACTTTATTGCCGCTCTTGCGGCAAAGGTGACGTCGAAGGGCACCAATTTGGCCGCCCACTTGCCTATCCTGCCCGAGGCGTCCTTGTTTCATAGCATCAATGCTGGCGGATAGGATGTTTGGACCGTGATAGGGTGCGCTAAGAAATAGTGCCGGAGCTTCCGCGAAGCCATGAGCAAGGCGTACGCCAACTTCCCGAGCTTTGTGTACCGGGTTCTGGCCCCCTGCAGGGCCTCTGATACATAGTATATTGGGCGCTGGCCGTTGCGCTCTTGAACAAGCACCGCGCTCACCGATGACGGAGTAGCGACGATGTACAGCAAGAGGTCCGCACCCTACTCTGGGCTTGTCAGGCTTGGCAGCTCCGTAAGGTATTGTTTGAGGTCCTCGAATGCTTTACGGCATTACATTGTCCAACAGGCGGCTCCGTTCATGAGTGTTTTGAAGAACGGCGGGGCCTTCTCGGCGGCGGGGCGAGAATCGGCTAAGGGCGGCGATGCGGCCCGTCAATTTTTGCACGCCAGCGAGCATTGTGAGGGGCTTCATCTCTTGGATGGCCCTAATTTTCTTGGGGTTGGCATCAATGCCCCTTTCCGACACGAGGAAACCAAGGAGTTTGCCCGCCTTCACGCCGAACGCACACTTCTCCGGGTTGAGCTTTATTCCCTCCGCGCGGGGGTTGGCAAAGGTTTCTTGGAGGTCCTTCGCGTGTGTTCCCACGAGCTTGCTCTTGATCACTATGTCGTCAACGTACGCCTCTGCATTGCGGCCCAGCTGGTTGGCTAAAACCTTCACAATGAGGCGGGCGAACGTTGCCCCCGCGTTCTTGAGGCCGAAGGGCATGCACTTGTAGCAGTATGTTCCTATGGGGGTGATGAACGCTGTTTTTGGTTCGTCCTCCTCGGCCATGTGCATCTGGTGGTACCCAGAGTAGGCGTCAAGGAAGCTCATGAGCTCGCAGCCCGGGGTGGCGTCCACCAGCTAGTCGATGCGAGGTAGGGGAAAATCATCCTTGGGGCATGCTTTGTTGAGGTCGGTGAAGTCGACGCATATGCGCCATTTACCCGTCTCCTTCTTGACGAGGACGGGGTTGGCCAGCCACTCCGAGTACTTGATCTTGCGGATGATCCCCCCTTTTAGCAGCTTCACAATCTCTTTCTTGGCCACTTGCGGTGATCGGCGAGACATCTTGCATGACTTTTGTTTCTAGGGCACCGCGTCGCTTCGGAGGGCTAGCCGGTGCTCAATTGTTCCCCGTGCTACACCGAGGAGGTCCTCCGACCCCCAAGCGAAGGCATCTGCATTGTTGCGGAGCACCTCAAGGATTGCATCGGATGCCTCCGGCTGGAGGTTCGACCCGAGGGTCACGGTCTTTTCTGGTGAGCTGTCCCTTAGGGGGATTCTTCGGAGCTAGCCTTGCGGTTTGTGCTTTGGTGCCCACCTTGCCGACGGTGGCGCTGCCTGTCCCTGTTCGGCCCAACTGTGTGGACGTCTCGGGCTGGGGATAGAGCCTCGAGCTCTATGTGTCTTGCGAGGTCTTGATCTCCTCGAACCGTGACGATGCCCTCTGGGGCAGAGAGCTTCATGCACAGATAATTGTGGTGAGCTATCGCGTCGAATGTGTTGAGCGTAGCTCGGCCAAGAATTGTATCGTACTGGTAGGCCATTTGGACCACATCGAACGTGACAACCTCGGTTCGGGAAGCGAAGTCGTCGCTGAACGTGACAGCCAGGTTTATTTGGCCCAGGGCCATCACGGGCCTTCCTCCGAAGCCTAGCAGGGGTATGCCCAGAGGGGTTGGGCGATCCCGGGGGATCATCATCTTGTCGAAGGTGTCCACGAATAGGAGGTCCGCCGAGCTTCCTCCGTCGACGAGAACGCGCCTCACCTCGAAATCTGCAATGTTGGCGGAAATGACGAGGGGATCCTAGTGCGGAAAATACACCCCGCAGGCATCCTCGGGCCCGAAGGATATGGGTATCTTGGCGTAGCAAGGTGGGCTGGACACGGGGTACGTTGCCACATGGTGGATTTGCCAGACATATGCGTGCCGCTGTCTTTTCGAAGGCATACCGAGCGAGGATCCTCCGGTGATAATGCTGATGACCCTCTGGTGGTGCTCGGCCTGGCCTCCTTTTATGCGGGGTCTTGGCGATGGTGCGGGGAGCCGAACGTCGGTTCCCCTCTTGTTGTCGGACTCAGTCAGTTGCTCACGGCGCATATAGTCCTGCATAGCAGCGATGGTACGACATTCGTTGGTGGTGTGGGTTCCTTCGTCGTGGAGGTCACAAAACGGCGTGGGTCCTCCGGTGCAGTTATCAGGTTGGCGGCCTGCATTTCGGCCATGTCCCCGCCTGCAGCCTCGGCCCCAGCGACCTCCGCGTCTTCCTCCTTCGGGCTGTGGCGCACCGTCCACATGGTAAACTCCTCGGCCCTTCTGCCAATAGTCGTTGCTTCGTGGCTTGCCGTTTGCCCCGGCCGGGGCAGTGTTGAGGGCTTCTTTCGGAGGTGGCACACTTGGGGTGGAAGTGGTGGGTGCACCTCTTCGAAAACTGTCTTCCTCCGCCCGGGCGTACTCCTCCATTTTGTCGAATAGCTCTGTCATCGTGCGAATGGGCTTGCGGGCCAGTCTCTTCGACAGGAGCCCCTTCCAAATCCCACACGTAGCTACGTTATGACGGTGGTTTCATTGACGCCTTTTACTTGGCACTTGACCTCCGCAAACTTCCTGAAGAAGCTGCGGAGGGATTCATTTGGCGCCTGCTTCACCGCGAACAAGTGCCCTGTGTCCTTTGGCTCCGTGTAGTTCCCCTGGAAGTTGTTGCAGAGGAGGTCCGGAGCTTCTCCCATGCGTACCTGCAGGGGGGGAATGGTGAAGAACTAAGTCAGCGCGCGCCTTTGGCCGAGGTGATGCTCTTCGCCAGTAGTGTCGTCTCCTTGGCTGACCTCGGCGGCGGTCTTGTACACTCGGAGGAATTTGGAGGGGTCCGTGCACCCTTCGAAGGGCGTGACCTCCAGCATCTTGAAGCCTGGTGGCCAGTGGGCCGTCTCCAATCCGACACTTAGCGGGGAGTTTGGGTCCCCTCGGAGTAGTGGGGCGTGGGTTGTAGGGATGGGTTGGGCGGGTTCCGCCCCGTTTTGTGGCAATTGTCGGAGTGGAGCCGCGTGGGTGATCTCCGGTGGCTGCCGGAGATCTGCCAACTCTCGGCGGAGGACCGCCAGCTCCTGTTGGAGTGTTTCATACGATCCTTGGCTTGCGCCCCCGTGCGCCGAGTTATTCGCTTCCTCCTTCAAGGCCTGGGCGGGGGGCGCGCTTGCTGCCGAAGCTCTGCTTCTCTTGGCCCTCGGGGTGGTTGGGGCCGCAGCCATCGCGGTTGCTTCGGCTGCCGAAGCCTTGGGCTTGGCCCTCGTTCGGGGAGCCTTGCTGGGGTGTTGTGTTGATGCTTCACAGCTTTCCTGCCGGTCCCCATGGACGGCGCCAACTGTCATAGCTAAAAGACTAAACAATAGAAAAGGGTGACCCTTTGGTACCCGAAGGGTCCTCGAAGAGGGGACTGGTTGTCAGGAAGCAGCTGAACTTATATTTCAAATCAAAACAAACAATACAACTCTCTCCCCTTTCCACATGGGGGAGGTGGCTATTTATAGCCTTTTCTGTGAGGTACACGAGATTACAAGCTTACCCCCTACAGGGCCCTATACTGGTAGGGGCTGCATGGACCTTTCCTAACCCTAGGACTAGCTTCCAGCTCACGGTGGACTGTTCTGGGCTTGGTCCATCCTGCTGGTACGCCTAGTCCACCGATACAGTGGCTCCTTTGGACCCCTCAAGGCCCTCCGGACCCTTCGGGACCCTCCGGAGCCCTCAGGATCCTCTGGACATCTCGAGGTCATGCGGACCCTTTGGAGACCCTCCGGGACCCCTCGGACAACCGGGGCCCTCCGGACCCCGGGACCTTCGGAAGCCTTTGGGCTTGGGGACCCTCCGAGGCCTTCGGGAGCCTTCGGGCCTGGGGACCCTCCGCCCCCCCCCACTTCCGCCGCACCACTCCGGCCACAGACCGTCCATGATGTCCGTGGGTTGTCTTGCCATTGATTCGCTGGTCGTGGGGGCCGTTGTGCCGCCTCTACGACAATGCCACTGCAAACTTAAAACCATACCCTTTTATGTTACTACCGTTAAGTCAGTTAGATTTTTTCTGTTAACTTTTTCAAAAGGAATAAGTTCATATTACACCTCTGAACTTTGGTGAGAGTCCAAAAAACACCTTGAACTACAAAACCATTCAGTTTACACCCTCGAACTGCCAATACCCGCATTGGCCTCAACGCGCCCCTCCTCCCAGCGTCCACGCGCCCACACCCTCCTCGCAGCCATGCCTCCTCCCGCTGCCCACACGGCCATGTCTCCTCCAGGTGCCCGCGCGGCTACGTCTCCTCCTCCCACTGCTCGCACGGCCATGCCTCCTCCAGGCGCCCGCGCGGCTACGTCTCCTCTCGGCAACGCCCACACCTCCTCCCTCGAGCACCCGGATCCTCCGACGAGCTCTAGATCCTGGATCCGCCACCGAGCGTCGCCCCAAGCAGCCTGTCGCTGGATCCCGATGACCTGCTCCTAGATCCACCGCTGACTGTTGCCCCTGCTCCCGGATCCATCACCGAGGACGAAGGCAAAGGCCCAAGGCAAGTAGGAGCGTGGAGCAGAGGGTGGTGGTGGATGTGATGGAGAAGAGGAGGGTGTCGACGCAGAGGAGGCGGCGTAAGCGATGGGGCAGCGAAGCTGTGGTCTTGGCATCGGGTGTTACAACGGCGTTCTCCCATTAATGGCGAGGAGGGCATGAGAGAGCGCCACGGCGGACCCACTCCACCAGGGGAAAATAGCATAAATGGTATTTTCACAGAGAAGAAGGAAGAAGAAGACGACGAAGACAAAATGGTATTTTCGCCGCTGCTCCACGGTTTGACTGGTCAACGATGGCATAAAATGGTATAGTTTCGAGTTTATAGTGACATGGAAGGGAGGTGTCACTTTGCAATAACCGGGTGTAATGACAAAAGGGATGCGGTCCTTTAAGTGAGAGAGACGGGAAAGCTGATGAGGCGTTATCGCGCCAGCGTGGCATGTGTGGATGCCACGTTAGAGAAAAACCGGGTGGTTTCGGTTCGAGGAGGTTAGTGACATAGTAACAATAGTTCAAGAGTGCAAACCAAACAGTTTTAGAGTTTATGGGGGGGTTTTGGACTCTCGGCAAAGTTTAGATGCGTAATATGGACTTTGCTCAATAATATGCATGTAACTATGCTATAGGCAAATTTGCAACTTATGGTTGCGTTTGTACGTGCGTCTTATTGTTATTGTCATTTTTCTCTTATTGTATGCAAGAGTAATACTTGTTTAATTAAAGAGTTGCACAGAGTACAAGGCATGAAGTGATGAATTATCTTATTTATATATGACGTTACTGAGTTGGCGAAAGGGAATTTTGGACTGTATTGGCCCTGTAGCGCACCGTAATTCCTGAACTAGCCCCCTTATCATCAAAATTCCATTTTGGCCCCTCTAGCACTTCTTCTGCGTGCAGGGACGGCAACAACTCACATAATCTTTGTCGTAGTTGGCGACACCAAGACTTCTTGAGTGCGGTTAGCGGCGACCAAAGATCTTTGTCGTGCTGACAACTGACGACAAGGTCTTCTTAGTCCCACAAATGACAAGTCCCTCCTCCCAAAGTATGCATAAATCCAAGAGGAGACAGAAAATACATTTAAGAATATTTCTTAGAAGAATTTTTAAATATAGCAAATGAGCTCCAAAAATTATGAAATTGTTTGTGGAGACTCTCAGCACAGTGGAATTGCTTGTGTAAATTTTTCAGAATTTTATGAGTTACGATGTTTTCTATAAAATTCATTTAAATATACTATTTGTAGAAATTTTCTAATATAGAAAATGAGGTCCAAACATTTTTTTTCTAGGCTCCTTATACAATGTACTTGATTGTGTAATTTTTCCATAATTTTATATGTTCCAAAATTGTCTCGATAAATTAAGGGTTTAGGTCTCGAAAATTAGGATGAAAGGTTTCGGAAATTAGGGTTTCATGATTTCATATGACTTGGAATGTAGGAAGTTTAGTACCACATGACTACTCTAGGTAAGAGATACTCCCGTGACCTCCCGAGACCTCCGTGGCGTCCGTGGCGTCCCGGCGATCCCCGAGACCCTCGAGACCTCCCGTGACCTCCCAAGACCTCACGAGACCTCCCGTGACCTCTCGAGACGTCCCTAGACCTTCCGTGACCTCTCAAGACCTCCCTAGACCTCTCGTCATGTCCCGTGACCTCTCGAGACCTGACGCAACACTGCCACACGATTCCTCCTCGGGCCCGCTACCTCGCGAACGCGATTTTCCTAAAACCCTATTGCAATTCAGTTGCATGCTATATATAGATGCTTTGGCTGCCATTCACCTCACTTTTCATTTCGTCTTCTCCTTTCTTCCAGTCTTAGACGGGATGTCTTGACCTCATCTAACTTTCGAGTGAAAGCGGAACAATTAGAATCAACTGCTGACAAGAAATGGTTTTACCTTCATTGCAGGGATCCGGTGAATGTGTTCACCTCGCATATGCCAACGAATCCATCCTGAGTGTTCATGAAGTGTTCAAATCTTACGGTAACTTGTGCCTACTCATCCCGAATGAATTGCATTCGAAACAGCGTGTTGTTTTTTTTTTACTTCAAGCTGCAATTCTTTTTGAGCACAACATCTTTGGTTTTGGCGATTGGGGTGAAAAATTTGTCGATGGTTCGAGATATTGCAATGCAAATTGCTGTCTTGCAAGATAACTCTCGTGGTGTTGCTACATTTCGTCTAGTGGCTCGACCCTCTAACCCACCGACGTAGAATGAAGATAATAGACTTAAAAGACTAGATGAAAGGATGGAAAGAGTTGAGAAAATACTTCAGAAATTAGTTAAGCTAGTTAGTTTTGCGGTCTTTCTTCTACTATTTCTTGTTGTTGCCAAGTAGAAGTTCAGTTGTAATGAGATTGTAATGTCCGCTCTTTATCTATGCATCATGATCGCCATGAATGAGAATAAACCAGTAACATTATCTATGCATGGATGAACTGTTGTGTATCCCTGCATTACATGATGTATGCCTTTACGATGTTGTTGTACTCCTTTCAATCATGTATGCCTCTGTATAATTCCGTTATGAATACTTTGTGTGGGAATTCATGAAACCCTAATTTTTGAAACCTCAAATCCAAATTTTTGAGACCTAAATCTGTAATGTTGGATACAATTTCAGAATACTTAGTTTTCACAACGACAAGACTACACAACTTCTCTCTGCAAAGCAGAACGTGACCACTCTCTGCAAAGTAAGACGTGACAACACTCTGCCTCGCCAGCTTTTCAGACTGAAAAGACAGCGCTATGCAAAGTAGGACATGACTTCTCTCTGCAAAGCAGAATGTGACCACTTTTTGCAAAGTAAGACATGACAACACTCTGCCTCGCTAGCTTTTCGGACCGAAAAGACAACACTCTGCAAAGCAAGACATGACTTAAAGCAAGCGACACATTGATGCAACAATCAACTCGATAAAAGGCGGCCGCAATGACACGTCCACCATTTAGTTACATGCTTTCCCTCGGTTGGTTCATGCACAAGCTTATCTAGTATGTAGTATAATATAGTATTAAAGAATATCATCCACAATAAACTGATAAATTAACAAAGAGTGTCTCGATTGCAATAAACCCACGCCCTCGCATGTATCATTTAATGTTTGTAATGCTTCAAATGCCGTCAATTTTATGTATGAACACGTAAACTCCAACTCCATTAGAAACCATAATTTTCGAAACCCTAACTCTGTTATGAGTACTTTGTGTGGGAATTCATGAAACCCTAATTTCTGAAACCTAAAATCCAAATTTTTGAGACCTAAATGCAGCCCATATGGTTTTGCTGTTACTATCGTATCCCAGTCAACATATTTGTTCATTCTGTAGGGACAAGGCGCATGCCCATACCGTGTGCTAGTCAATGCTGCTGCTGAAGAACCACTACAAACTAGAAACAACAATCCAAGGGAGAATGATCATTTGCAGTACAATGCATTTAAGAAGGAAGCTAATGAGCACAATTTGGTTAACATGGGAGAGAACAATGAAAATGGAACAGTCAATCCTGATCAACCTGAAGATGATGAATGGCCGTTTGACATTGCTGACGATAATATTGTACCCAACGGTCACTTGGCACTTGCTCACCCTACACCCTTTGCTGTAGCCGCTCGGGAATTACCAAGTATGCTACAAAAACCTATTTCTATGGTGGAATTGGAAACACCGAGGAAATCACCCATACCACCTACTGGTACCATCAGCGTCATTACTCAATCAAACAATTGCCATAAAAGCGAGCACTACGGGCAAGGGGGGACAACAGCGACGAGGCAACAGATGTGCAGGGGAGGGAGTGTCTCTTACCTAGAGTAGTCATGTGGTACTAAACTTCCCACATTCCAAGTCACATGAAATCATGAAACCCTAATTTCCAAAACCTTTCATCCTAATTTTCGAGACCTAAACCCTTAATTTGTCGAGACAATTTCGAAACACATAAAATTATAGAAAAATTACACAATCAAGTACATTGTATAAGGAGCCTATAAAAAAAATTATAATGTTTGGACCTCATTTTCTATATTAGAAAATTCCTACAAATAGTATACTTAAATAAATTTTACAGAAAACATAGTAACTCATAAAATTTTGAAAATTTTACACAAGCAATTCCACTATTCTGAGAGTCTCCACAAAAAATTTCATAATTTTTGGAGCTCATTTTCTATATTTAAAAATTCCTCCAAGAAATATTCTTAAATGTATTTTCTCTCTCCTCTTGGATTTGCGTGCGCCGGGGGAGGAGGGGACTGTGTGGGACGGCAGCACCTTGGCTGCTACCAACGGGCACGGCAGCAGCTTGGTGCTGCCAACGGTGACGGCATTAGGTGAGTTCCTGCTGTCCCGGACGGCAGCAGGTGCTAGCAGGGGGCCAAAAATAGGATTCTGATGCTAAGGAGGCTAGTTTAGAAATTACGGTGCACTACAGGGCCAATACAGTCCAACACTCGGCGAAAGGTGACTAGTACTCCCTCAATATATGACATTTTGGTCATCGGTGTTCAAGAAGTTTGAACGTTATTTTTTTATATTAATATGTTTATAAAATAATATAAATTTATTATATTATGATAATGTTTTTCATGACTAATCAATGATACTATTTCCACGTGATCAATACAAAATAGTGTGTATATATATATATATATATATATATATATATATATATATATATATATATATATATATATATATATATATATAGTTAAGAAAGTTTGAATGCACGGTTTCTAAAACATTATATATTTCTAAACAGACAGAGAATTAAATAAGAACTCCAATGCTCAGGTCTTTGAAGTTGTATTGTGGTCAGGGAGAAATGATATTTTATTGTTAGATCACCCGATTAAACAAATTCCTTTCTAAACATAAACAAAGTGAGCAGTCCCCATCTATTTGAAGAACCAAAACTATTTCATTTTCACCATATGACAACTGGGTGGTTAAGGCTACTTGTTGTACAAGAGGTCATGTTCATGTTATTTGAACATATTACTTCTTTGTCGACAAATCTTTCAAATATTTTTTTAATTTTTAAATATTTGTATGCCATGTGCACTTCAGAAATCAAGCTAGTCATTAACTTTTTGAATCCTACGTATCTTTAAAATGCAAAGCCCAACTGATTATGTTCATGTAGATTTAACGAACGCATGAATCCGTTCAATCTTCTCATAAATCCCTTTGCAATCTGATTAGTGTTAACTAAAACGTCTATAACCTTTTGCACAACATTAAAAATAACGCGCTGCTTAGTGCATCATAAAGTACATATACAACACTTAGCGCTGAAACATTCCACATTAAATACAAATCTGACTCCAATCTGAATAGAGGTGAAAAAATATTCGGACGTCCCGAATACGTCCAAACATCGTTGACAAGTCAACAACACCGGAGACAACCATACTCGTCGACTCAGTCCTCTCCACCTCTTTCCCTCCATTTACTACTAGTAGAAGGGAACCACGCCAATTTCCTCCACACCTCTTTCCCTCCATTTACTACTACTAGAAGGGAACTCGCGCCAGAAACACGCCAATTTCCTCCCCACCTCTTTCCCTCCATTTACTACTACTAGAAGGGAACCCACGCCAATTGGCACGGGTGGTGGGTCCGAAATATTCTAATGACATTGCAACCTAATTAACTGCTTCTCTACTCTTGCATATATTAGATTAAAGACAGTGAATGGTAGTGTTGTAATCCATGAAATAGATAATAAGATCGTATTGTGGTTGTGTGTAAAGTACGCAAGACATGATGAAGTACTTAAGTTTATGTAACCTACCATGTCAACTAAACAGGAGTGATTGAAATAAATGAATAACTTTGGTAGAACATAAAAGAATCTAGTGATTGTAACCTGGCAAACTTATAATTAATGTGCAACCTGTATGTTGCTAACAGTTTATAAGCATCGAAGCATCGCATATTTCTTCACTTCAGAGGCTGCAGTAAATTAGGAATTAAGAGCTTCTACTAGGACAGTAGCATGTAATCTTACATGTTAGTATTAACAACATGGTCTTACATGATGTTGTCTGTTCTACCAGGATAGTAGCATTTAATCTTACATGTTAGTATTAAAAAACTATAACGTATTACAGATACACTCCAGAGTAATGAAAAACCTTTCTTAAACTTGGCGCCATTTTTTTTTAGCAAACCGATTAAAGTGCTGGCCTCTTGAGCTTGTTCTGAAGGTCTTGGATCCTAAATACTTCCATCACTAGCGTTGACATAAAAAGATTTGGAACTTCCTGTGATGCAGTACTTGTTTCCTTCTAATGTTACAACATCAATATAAATGAGATCTCTATGTAACTCCGAGGAAACAATCAACAATTGTTAATTCAGCAAAAATCCAAATAGCAGGTGACAACCTTATATATAATGTTACCAGTGTTAGCCCTAACCCTATAACGCGCATGTGAAGAAAGTTAAACAAAATTGCAATATCAAAGCTCAATGTATAAGAGTAATTTGGAGCATTCATAGCATAGCCCGACCAATATATTCAAGGCAATATAAGCCAGGATAGAAGGAAGAAGTTAAATAAAGACTCAGTATGGTTAACCAAGCTTAAAATATTAAGAACAGACGAATGAACGTATAAAAATAATGAGACATATATGGGGAACATAATCAGGAGAGTTACCTCCTATAACTCGGCGGAGGTTTGAACTATGAAAAAACAATGATGCCCACGTATTTGATTTCTGATGGTGCAGATGGCAATAAATTAGTGAGAGCACCACTGTCCTCCACGAAATTTAAACCATCAAGCTCCTGATTAACACTTTTTCCAGCATTTGCTTGGCAGAGGGGAAGCAACTAAGATCTATATCAACATCAGGTTGTATTGAAACTTGTGTGCAAATCATAGTACTACTCAAGAGTCAATAACAACTATTTGGTGGTATTTGTACTAATATAGAATCGATGGGCGCTTTCCACCGGTCTTGCGTAGGAGATGTGCGCACCGGCTCTACCTACCGCGCCCCTAGAACCCCCTCTGCCACCGTCTGCTCCTCTGCTTCCCCATCTGCACAAAGCACCGACTGGTGCCATGACAGAAGGAAGGGAGCACCAGAGCTGAGTAGCACTGCAGCAGGCGCCGCGCCATGAACTATGAAGGAAAGGCAAAGAAGGAGCAGGCGAGCAGCGAAGTTTTGAAAAGAACTCAGGAACCGAAGACATCAAGACAACAAGCAACTCAAGCAAGGTTATTTGGGCCGTTTGGGCCACATTCTTTCCACAATCCAATATCATAGGGGCCATTTTCGCACTCCCTAAATCCCTAATTCCCCCACTCCCCCCAAATCTCCATTCCCGAATTCGGAATTCCCCACCCCACTCCCCAAATCTCTAACTATATCCCCATTCGGAGGCTCACAACCTCACAGGGCGGCTAGGCACGTGTGGGCCTTGGCAATGACATGCGAGTGGGGCGAGGCGGTGAGCCACGAGCTGGCTGGTTGGGGCCTAGGGGCGGCGCTTGGGCGAAGACACCGACGGCCCTAGCCGCCTAGGACCTAGGCAGTTGGGGCCTTGGGGGATTGCCGATCGAGACGAGCGTGTGACGAGGGGAACTCGACCGACCGGAGCCCTGCATTTAAGGTCAAGGAGGAAGACCCGTGAGAGAGAGAGGAAGAGCCAAAGAGGAACTGAGGAAGTTGCGTGAGGTCAGAGGTGAGGAGGCTGTGATGAGGAGCTTTGAGCCTTCTGCTGCCTTCGAGCCTTTGAGGAATGAGGACACAGGAGGACAGAGGACTGAGGAGGCTGTGAAGGAGCTGAGTGGTGAGCTGCTGCCAAGTGCCTGCTGACTTCTAAAGTGCTGAGATAAAGACTAAAGTTCACACTTATTTGGATCCTATCTGAGAATAGTAGGATTGTATGAATAAACTCAAATTGATTGCTAATTAGAGTAGGATTAGTACTCAGTGGCTCACTAATTTAAATACTTACAAACTCAAAAATTGGAATGTTGAGATGATGTTGTGAACATGTGATGTTGTCTACTTGTCTAGTCTAGTTACACGTACTTAGTACTCATGGATTACATACAATTTATTATAGATTTATAAAAGATGGACAGACGAACTTTGCATAGTTATTTCTCCAACAATCCAAATACAAGTATTACTCCTCGAACCAATGAGAGCGCAACTCAACAAAAGAAGCCTCAGATTGATTTTAATCCGGATGACACCATTGCCGATCCAGCTACAATTTCCTGATTGTCTCACCAATTTAGCTACTTTTGTTCCACAAATTGCTACTCGCAGGTATTTATATGCATTCAGACTGTTATGTTCATTAACCAGGTACTACCTTAAGTTTATTTTACATTCTCACTTTGTCTCTTGTTTATTCATGTATAAATTTGGATTGCATTAGACATTCAAATATATTATGTATGTTTGGTACGATTTTATCCTATTATCTTTAGCACCCCCTCTATTTTTGTCCTGCGTACGCCACTGTATAGAATGTTATCAGTAAACCTACACATTAAATGAAGAACACAATCAAGTACCTACATTTTTTCCCTGTGCAAACTCTTGCTGCAGAGCCAGGGAAGTGGATAGTGATACATGAAGACTGGAAAGAGATAGTAATTCCCTGACACGACGGATATGTGACCTAATAGACCTCTCATCATATATTGCTGAAAATATTTTTTTTGCAGCTCAACTGTATCAAATTCTCAAGGGAAAATAAAAATAAGAATCTATAAAATGTCTATATTACATACCAGCAACCATCTCCATTGAACAGCTGCCAGCAGTGATATCTGTAACCACAGAAATTTCACTGTAGTCCTCAAACTGATGGGTGTTGTGATGGGTGGTTCGATGACTCAGGTATCTGTGCGCCTTCATATATAGCATACGATGTCCCTAGCTCAGTAATGGTAGAAGGGATGCTTTGTCGTATAAGATATTTATCTTCTATGCTAGATGGATGAGGGCAGAAGGACTTGTTTAGAAAAGCGAAGAGTGTGGTCAACCTCTAGAAGATCCTGAAAAGTTCTATCTAGAGTCTCAAAACATCTTCGATGTGTCATTAGAGCCTCGTCCCAGATAACCAAAGAAGTATGTGTAATCAGTTCAGCAAGCATTGAACCTCTTTTGATGTCGCAAACAGTTGTTTTGCTCACTTCAAGAGGTATTTTAAAGCGTGAATGAGCTGTTCTACCCCCTAGCGAGAGGAGAGACGCAACAGTAAGAACAATCTTGTTTTCCGATCTTAGAAAGGTGACGATTACATTCCAAATGAATGTTTTACCAGTTCTGCCATAGCCTGACACGAAGTAAAAATTGGCTGGACCACTTAGAACAGAACTAACAATGGCCGTATAGGCAGCACTCTGATCAGCGTTGAGTTGATCAAATAAAGAAGGTGTGTCACGACCCGGACCTCAGGGAGGTCCCAAAGTCATGACCGGACCTAGGATTACCCAAAGGCACGACCATACAGTCAGACCCGGGAGGTCCCGAATCCCTCTGTGCACAACTAAGCTAGTCCCAAGGACCAACAGCTAGCTCACACAGTGAACAAGAGTGGTAACATCCATCAACGTAACTTTATTAAAATAACAACAGAGTTAATTACAAAAGGGACATACAGCCAACAAGATCAAAATACAGCGGAAGCAAAAGCGAGAAGGCCACACGACTCGCCACAGGCAGTCGTCTGGAGGTCGCAGCCTAGTCGTCCTGGAGGTCTTCTAGCTCATCAAAGACGTCCTCTCCTGCTCAAACATGTCAAGCAAGAGTGAGCACAACAACCGTGCTCACAAGTCACACCCGTCTAGTAACAGATTGAATGCATGCATACAAGGATTATCTCAAAGGAGGTCTTATAGGGTTGTCTTTGCATAAAGCCAAATTTGTTTCCAAATACATGTACTAAGTTCCAAAGCAGTTATACAATACTAAAATTCATTTTCTAAATCAATTTTATAGTTGGATAACATTCATCAACAAGTGGTGAAGGATACCCTCCTATCACAAGGCTCCCTGCCCGAAACCCATTTGGATAGACATCCAAAACCATTTCATAAAATCTTTTGAAAACAAAACCAAAGATCTAACTTAGAGTGGCTTTGCTAGCATGTCCATGACCGTGGACACGGCTATTCAAATAGTTTTTCACTCTGCAGAGGTGTACAGCTTTACCCACAAGACACGACTTCTCTAGTTTGTTTGGCATCCGTCGATACCACCACTCACTACCGAAGTTAAGTGGTCTAGAGCACATGACAAGGCCTTTACAATGCGCCATTCCACCGCAGTCCCCCCTCGCTAAGGTTTCACTCCCTTTGGGCTGCAACCCGCAGGATTTGAGCCCCCTCTTGCGCCAGTGGGAATGCATGTACATAGGTCGTGAAAGACCACCCACACAACCGGATGGAACGACCACAGTGAAACATTGCAAATTAGTTGGCCAGGTCCACCCCATCCTGGACATGTGGTTGCACAATGGGGTTAGCAAGATGCGGCTCGAAAACCGGTCCTTAATTGACTTAGGCGACTTCCACAGAACCCTAAGTATCGACCATAGAAATGGATCGATCCCGTGCATGAACATGCACCCATCCAAGCAACCAATTCGCCCAAGTCCAAACCAATTTTTCTTTTTTGCTTTGCTTTACAAAAACATTTTGCAAACTACCACGACAACCCAATGTCATGGATTAAAACATTTAGACAACATTGGTCTTATGGCAATAAAACTTCCCAAATCAAGATTTTCGATTTAAGCATAACTAAGCACAGAGTTTTGAAACGTGCTAGTTCATACTAATGTACCAACTAGCTCTTACTACGGTGACAAGGGGAGGTCGAATCAATAATCAAGTTTGGGTATACAAAGGAATCAGGAATAACTATAAAGTTAAAACATGGATTTAAATTACTTGAATTGAAATAAGTATGCAGTAGTAATTTGAAACAGAAATTAACTAATTTGAGATACTGGGATCAATATGATCAAGGGTGTAACTTGCCTTGCTCGAAAGCTTGAGGGTTTTCTTCGCAGAACTCGGGCTCCCCGGAGTCGTTGAAATCTACATGAGAGAACGAAGCAACTCAAACAAAGACCAAATAAAATCCAAATAAACTCCAAACAAACTGTAATATCCCGTTTAACTAAATAAGTAAAGGAAGAATTAAAAGAGGTAATTAAGAGTTAAATTTATGAATTTAGTGGATTAGGGGGAAGTAGTGGGCCACCGGCCCATAGCCGAAAAGTGAGGAATCCATAAAAAAAAACCCTAGTATTTCTTTTTCCCCCAGCCGCCGCCTCCATCTGCCACCGCTCTCCCTATCTCCTGTCCAGCGCACGGCTGCAGTCCTACCGCCAGGCTACATGCGCCGTGGCCAGCAGCTTATCGGCCAGTAGCCAACGTGTGGGCACCTGGGGCTCAGCCATATGTGGACACCGAGAGTGGCTACTGCCGTAGGCGTGCCACGCGTGCGTGTGTGTAGGCAGAGTCTTCTTAGCATCTTTGTTGCTATCATCAAGGCAAGCGGTCGGTGCTATTGGTGGAGTATGTGATGGTTGTGGCTGCTTGGAGTACGTGATGGTTGTGGTTGCATGCATGCATACTATGCTGTTGCCTTGGACTAGTTAGTGCTGCTGCCACTTTTGTATGGGTTCATGTGATGTTCAACAGTAGAAGAAGAAGAAGGAGGAAGATGAAGTGAGAGGGGAAAAGAGAGGGATCACAGGCGGGTGCTGGTGTTCTTCGATAGTTCATCAAGGTTAATCTCAATTCCCCTTCGATTAGTTGCGCAATCGGTTAATTTATCAATGTCGGTATTAGATATGTTTAGGACAAATTGGGTTAGATCGACGTTTTGCTATGGTTAAGGGAAGAATCAGTCCTAGACGTCTCCTAGAGAAGTGTAGACGACATCGTCATCTTTCCGTGAAGTACTAGATCGCGTTATTTGGACCTATGTAGCAAAAGTTATGAATTTTATAGCGTGACTATTCTGCACATATGTCAGTATCCTGATAGTTTTTAGTAATCTGGAGTAATAGATTAGCTAAAGGAAAAATTAGAGGAGTTTACTATAATGAAAGTTGTAGATTATTGTCTCAGCTTTCCAGAAAGCTCAAGAACGTGAAATTTGGACAATCGTACCGAAAGTTATGGTAGTTTTAGTATTACTGTCCAGAAACCCAACGTGAATTTGATGTTTTGTTAATTAGCTTGGTAGGGGTATTAGATGGCCGATTCAGAAAGGCTCATCAACTAGGTTTAGTTATAGAAATTGATAAACTTTCCAGAAAATCCAAGAACACCTCATTTGAACTCCTGTACTAAAAGATATGAATTTTAGAATGTGACTGTCCACAGAGGGGACATATCGATATTTAGGAGTGGCGTTGGGATTGCGCTAGAGAGTATAGTGAGTTCGTTTGTACTTCTACTTTTGTTATTAGTCCAGTATTATTGTCTTAGCATGTTATATATATATATATATATATACACACACACACACACACACACACACACACACTCAGGTGGGGGTTTGGTCCCGGGGGCAGCGCCTTCTTCACGTCCTTCGTTCTCACACGGTTAAGGCAAGTACCATGATGGATAGAATTAATATGAATGAATGGCATTGTTTGCTAATACTATGAGTATATGTGCTGTTCATGGTTACCAAGATTTTAAGAATGTTGATACTCATGATTTCTAGTGTATGAGTTATGTGCTATGTATGGATGCTCGAAAATTTATAATCGTCAATGATCATGAATGCTTGTAGTATGAATAGGTTTATTCATATGCGATGTGATTGTGAATGCAAAATCATGATGATTTAAGATTTCGTTCATATGCATTGTAACGTCCCAAAATTTGGCTTTTCAAAAATCTTTTGATTAGTTTAGGTCCCTGAAAAATTTCACCAATTTTATTCGAATTAATAAAGCTTAATAGGGAATTTCCTAACCTTAAAATATTTAATTTGACTAATCTAAACATTAATTTGTGTATTTTCTTGGATTTTTCTGAATTTATTTGCTATTTATTTGAGCTCATTTGGATTTTCAGCTTTTATTTTAAATCCTAAATCATTTCTAAATCCGGAAATGATTGTGGGCCGAATCTGGCTCGGCCCACTTCTCTTCCTCTCTCTCTCCTCCGGCCCGTTTTCCCTTCCCGCCTCATCCGCCGATCCGCTGCCTCCTCCACCCCCACCGCCCGCTCCTCCTTGGCCTGCAGCTTCACCCTTGGCCCACCATCGCTAACCCTTAGCGGTATGTGCCAAGACGCTTCGTCCGCCCATGGAGACGCTGCCGCTTTAGCGCGTCTTGCTGCTTATGCTCAGAATCGCCGCCGCCATTCTCGGTGCCGCGACTCGATAAGCCGCCACCATCCTAGGCGTCCGCGTCGAACCCTAGCCCGCATCCCGTGGCCGTATAAAGGGCGCTGCCACTCGGGCGCGCCTCTGCCTCCGCTTCACCCGACGCCGCCGCCCTCCAAGCCCTAGCGCCGCCGCCCGAAGCCATCTTCCTCGCAACCGACGCCGACTGCTCGCTGCCGCGCATCTCCTCGAGCCGCAGCATCCGTGCGCGTCTGCCCCTCCTGGTGTCGCCACCGATGTGCCGAAGCTCCGCCACCCGCGACCTTCTTCTCCGAGCTCGGCGCCGCACCCTTCCTCGCCGCCGCCGTCTGGTGCCCTCGCCTTCATCGCGCCAGATCAAGGTCCTCGCGTCGTCCGCTCTCGACCCGAACCGCGTCACCAATGGGCCGCCTCGAAGCTCGTCCCCGTCCCCACCATCACCGGTGAGGTACCTTGTCTCTCCCGCACCCTTCTCCTACCTCGCCGGTTTCCGCCGCCCCAATTCGTCGAAGCCGTGTCATTCTTCTTCCTTGCTGGTCGTCCCGGGTCCTTCAACCGAAGCATCATCACCTCGGTTTTCATCGCCGCCCGAGCCCATTGAACCGCCCGTGGCTAGCGCTGCCGCTCTTGTCTTGAGCCGTCGCCGAGTTCGCCACCCGCCGGCCACCCCGTGCGCCAAAACAGCCATTGTCCTATGGCTCTGTTTTATTTCTTCCTGTACGTGGTGTTGTTCTCTGTTGTTGATGCTCATGGCTAATCCCTTCTCCCTCTTTGCTTGCCATCTCCTGTGACCGTGTGCAAGAATTGGCAGCAGCGTGCCCCCTCTGTGCGCCTTCCATGCAGGCCCTCCCCTCTCTCTCCATCTCTAGGACAACACCCTCACCCCGTTTTCATCCTCACTGGAGTCCAGCCGGTCGCCGCTCTTCGCCGTTGACCCGCACCGCCGTACCCGCGTCATGGAGATCTCCGTCGCTTCCTCTTCCCGTAGCACCCATCCTTTTGCACCGCCGCGACCCGTAGCTCTGGCAAGCCAGCGAGCCCGATCCGCCATGCTTCTGTGCCAGGCACGCCGGCCTCGCCACCTCGTGTTGTGCTGTCGTATTGTCACCCGCCACCTCCCATGGCATCAGGGAAGCGCCCTGCCCCATTTTCATCCTCGCCGTAGTTCCCCCCCCCAGTTGTCGTTCGCCACCGCCAGGGATCACCGAGAAGGCCATGGCTACCGCGCGCTCCCTGTGTCCATGTCCCTTCGATGTGGGCCCTACTCCCTTCTTCTCTCTTTTGTCTCTCTTACAATCGGGTCCCTCCCCAGTTCCCAGATCTGAAACAAGGCAGTGCCCTGTGCTCATTTGTCACCCGGTGCCATGTCATCCGCCTAGTCGTCGCCTATTCAGTGGCCATCAAAGCCTTTGTTCTTGTGTGTCGTCCTATGTGGCGTCCCCATCATCAATTCCGTGCACGCCACGTAGCCGCCACCTTGTGCCGCCTAAGCCGCCCACGTGGCATACCCGTGACCCTAACCCTAAACCAAATCGTATGGACTTGGTTCATGTGAACCAAGCCTATGCCGAGCTGGTCCCACATTTTCAGCACCTACGTGGCATACTCCTAGCCCTAGCCATAAAACTAAACCGTATAGATCGGTTCACCAAGAACCTATTCTATGACATCTAGACCCCACCTTGTCAGCCCTATTCTATAAACCTGTTGCACCATGCACCTTAAACCCTAGATTAGTTCCCTCCCTAACAGGTGAGTCCCGCATGTCAGTACGGTTCTGTGGACCTCATCCGCCGTGAACCCAAACCCTAGCCGTGGGCTTGGTCTATGGACCAATGGCCCACTTGTCTTTTCCTTTACCTTATTTCTAGAATTATAGTAATTCTAGAAATTCAATTATCCAATTGGTCCCACATGTCATTCACTATCCTTGTTCTCTCTCATTTACCAGTGGACCCCACTTGTAAGTGTCCAATTCTGTTTATTTGTTTTAATTCGAAGGAATATTCTCTGAATATTCTTTCCTCTCTAATTTCATCATTTCATGTGATCTTCGAAAGCTCATATCTATTGCATCCGAACTCCGATTGAGTTCATTCAAATTCCTAAATTCATCTCAATTCAATATCTTTTATTCTGAGATTATTATTTAATTTTTGGAGTTTGTTTGTTCTCTGTTAGTTATTTATTTGGTTTATTTGCTTGTTGCGAGTAGACGTTGATACCGCGAGAAGTGCTGATCAAGAAGGAGCTGAAGATCAAGGAAGTAGAAGATTAAAGTTAAATAAGATCGTCATTGCTAGCAAGGCAAGTTGTACCTTGGATCATATTGAATCCTAGTTTTCTAAAATTACTTTGATTCAAATTATTGCATTTACTTTAAGTATTTATTTAAATGCTTTTGGGTGTAGCTATTATCCCATTTGTTATATCCACCTTGTCTAATTGTATGCCATAATATTTTGTCACCCTAGTTTGGTTTATTTAGTTGGTGCTATTGTATTACCAACATGGGTTGGTTAGATGCGATTAGATTGCTTAGCCATGCCACGAATCATCTGCTCACGTAAAGTTGCAATTATCAACTTGACTAAGTGACTATGGAACTATGTGATAAAAGCGTGTGTCTTGTGTGCTATTATGGCATGTGTTGCATAACCAAGCTGGGTGGGAAAGGATTTCGTTGAGGCAAGTGGTGGAAGCTGTGTGGCATGGTGGTACATGTGAATCGGGAATATGAATCTGTGTGTCAAAATAATCTGTGTGGCTTAGTTAGAAATTGGAAGTCTTGCCTTGGTCAATTAAGGACTAAACTTCGTGCGCCATTGAACTAAGCCTTTCGTACAACCACATGCCTGTTATGGGACGGGCCTAACTTAGTAAGTTACGGAGTCTTGACATTGATTGCTCAGGTAGTAGGTTAGGCTATGTGAAAAGGGTGGAGGTGTGTGCTACCATGTAGTCGCATCATGGGCAGTTCGCCGCTTCCTCATCTAACGGTGTGTCGTACCATCCACTGTGTATAGTTTGGTATGACGGTTCGTAAGCATCTTGGGAGTGTCAATGCTTGAGATGAAGTTTCGAAAGGTTTTGTTGTGATCACTCGATCCGGTTGATTGCATCTTGTGGGTAAAGTGTACAAACTCTGCAGAGTGTTAAACAATCTATTGAATAGCGCGTCTGTGTCATGGACATGCTCGGGATTTCACACGAGGGTAGATTTTCATAAAGCTGTGTGGGAAGGAGCTGTGTGATCTAAATCATATGGCTATGTGAATAATCTGTTTAGGCTCAGTGTGTCTTTGTGAAATCAAATTATTAAATTATTATTGTCTATTTGTTTTACTGCGCTTTCAATCTATTATTTGTATTCAATCGCAAATGTTGCATTTACGCAAAGAACCACAAAATGCCATTCCCTTGTAATAAGCTGCATGTATAATTGCATTTACGTGGTGTGACTTATGATGTACGGTGTGTACTCACGCTTGCTTTAAACTAAATCAAGCGAGAAGAGGAGGAGTCTTCACCAAATTCGAGGAGGAGTTTATCGAAGGTGCGATCGTGGGGTCTTGATCGATCGGTTGCCTATGGTGAATCGATGGGACACCGCCGCCGCTTTTTGTTTCATTGCTTTATTTCTCTGTCGACCTACTGGGTACTTAATAATTGTAAACTCAACCATAAGGTCAAACCATTATTTATTAATCAAACTATTTGTTTATGTTATTATTAAACTTGTGTGGATCGATACTCATCTTTGTTGATCTTGTGTGCACTAAGCGTGATCTTGGACTAGTGCATGAAACACAGAGGGTCCAGAATTGTAATTTTGGGTCCCGACATGCATCATGATGGCATATTGAAGACTTGGTCATGTGATGACCAAGCAATTGTTGAGGTCCCCGTCATGAATATGACAAGCTAAAGGTCCCTATGCTCGTGGAGCATGGGCTTAGGTCCCCATACTTGTGGAGTATGGGCAATGGTCCCTGTGCTGGAAGGCACAGGCATAGGTGTGCATCGACGGATGCACGCTCTGTATTACCGGTAAAATGCAAAAGAGAAAGAGAAAGATGAAGTGCATTTTGAGCATATTGCATAGGATGAGCATGTTATATGTTTGGTGTATAGTTTTGTGGATGTTGGTTGATGATTACAATCATTTATGCTGTTGATGTCATTTATTGTATTTACTGAGTCTTTGGACTCACATCTTGCTGTTGTTGTGTTTTTAGGTACCTTTACAAGAACGGCATGCATGGGGGAAAGAAAATATTAGAATGGTTACACAATAGCACGATCTACACACAATTGATTCGATAGAATGTTAATTTAATAGTTGAATGATTTGCTTAAAGTATACTTTATTATTACTTCTTTACTTGGCATAAACTGTAATAAATGGATTAGAGGATTTTGGGTGCTCTTTGGACTATATCCTAGTCGTTTAGCATGCTATGGATGTTATAGTAATGATTAGCTCAATTTTGGATATGTCTTGATCAAATTGAATATTGGATTATTTGTTTATGTTATATCTGTTTGTTGGGACCTCCGGTATAGTTAACTATACAAATGAGGTTCTGCCGAAATTTAGTAAGTTGTTTTAGTTTAGTTTTTTGTTTATATTGTTAGTTTAGTAGCATTTCAGGCCTTTGTCGGTTTGGGGTGTTACAAAAACCAAACTAAAACCAACAGCGAGAGACTAAAAAGCTCAAAAGAGGAGGTCCAACGAGCAGGTCCTACGAGAAGGTCCTGAGGGGGAGGTCCTAAGGACACGGCAAAAGGGATACAAGAGGTCCTGAGGAGGTCCTGAGGACAGTACGACTACTCAACGTGGTCGTACGAGGACTACAACAGGGTACGACTATGCAGCGCAGTCGTAAGAAGGATACA
Source organism: Phyllostachys edulis (assembly GCA_036346405.1). NCBI lineage: Eukaryota > Viridiplantae > Streptophyta > Magnoliopsida > Poales > Poaceae > Phyllostachys > Phyllostachys edulis. The sequence goes on along the minus strand of CM070567.1, from coordinate 7,221,614 downwards.
AGAGGAAATACGACTACGCAACGTAGTCGTAGGAATGAATACGACTACGCAACATAGTCGTAGGAACAAAGGAAAGGAACAGGGCACAGAGAAAACTCACCGAGACAGAGAGAGAAAGAGAGGGTGAGGAAAAGAGGCCGGAGAAGATTGGAGGAGGACGGCGACGATGGCGACGGCGATCGAAGACAGCGCGGCGCTCCGGCGAACTTCTTGGTGACGAGGTGGATGAAGACGACGCAGGCTCTGGCGGTCTCCTTGATGACAAAGCTTGAAGCACGGAAGAACTGACGAGAGCAAGAGAATTAGCAAAAGGTGATGATAGAGGGCTGCTCAGGCTTATATAGCCGAGGAGGATGGGAAGAGCAGCTGAGAGACTCTGAAGCACACGCGATCAAGGGTAGGTGGCAACAGGACAGAGCATGGTACAGACGTGCGTAGAAAGCTACCTGGGGATAAGACGGGGCATGCTCTGTGGAGACGGCAGCATTTAATGCGATACAACGGTATTTAATGCGCGAGAACTTCGACGAGAGTAGTGCCGCGATGAGCGGGAGAAGAAGGGGAGCAAGACTGGCAGGTGGGGCCGGTCAACGCTCAACAGGGTGGTCAACCCAAAGGGGAGGTCGTGACCAAGAGGAGGTCATGACCCAAAGGGTGCACGTGACCAAAGGGGTGCACGTGACTGAGGGGAGGTCGTGGCAAAACGACAAAAGGGGAGGTCGCGGCAAAACGACAAAGGGGAGGTCGTGACCAAAGGGGGAGGTCGCGGCCCAGGAGGGTGGTCTTTGCAAAAAGACCAAGAGGGTGGTCGTGACCAAAGGAAAGCCACAGCAAAAAGGAGGAGGTCGTGACCAAATGATAGTCACAACAAAAAGGAGGAGGCCGTGACCAAAGGAAGGTCGCGACCAACTCCAGGACCACCCAGAGGTCTCCTCTGAGAGGGACGTCCAAACGCAAGGGAGGTCTGGACCCTCAGATCCAAACGAAAGGAGGTCTGGACCCTTAGATCCAAACGAAGGGAGGTCTAGACCCTCAGATCCAAACGAAGGGAGGTCTGGAGAAGAAAGGAAGAACTGGGTCGAGGGAGAGCACGGAGCAAACAAAGAAAAGGGATAACGCAACAAACTCCAAAAGAAACCGAATTGAGATTTAGTTGAAGTTTGATTTAGTCATTTTAAACACCTTGATTCCAAAATATCAAATTAAGCTTTTGAATTCTCATCAAAACCAAATGGTTCTTTTTTATTTTGAAAACTTCAAAAAGACTCAGAAAAACCGGGATGTTACAAGGTGCTTCATGCTGAAGATGGATTACATCACAGGATACTTCTTCGTTAATAAGCTTATTTTGAAGGGCTATTGCTACGGAGGCTTTTTTTTTTTGGAAGATTATAGCTTGATATGCTTGTTCCATTTCTACTTAAGACGATTTCAAGTTCTTCAAGAAGCATGTTCTAAAGAACTGTAAGAGGTACTATATAATCGGGATTACGTAAAGCAAGTCTAGTACAATATCACAAATCGTCTGCAAGGCCATTCCAATACCGATTATTGAACTTATTTTCGTCTTGAACATGGCAGAAAACAACAATAGTAACAAAAAGTTGCCTAAGTTGTGGGCCGGTTGCCGAGTGTAAAGATTCGTCCATAGCGTGGTACCATTCATTATCGTCACCAAGTAATCCTCGTGCAGCACATGCTTGTTTAAAAGTCTTGAAAAACCTATCGGTATATGTTCTAACATCAGCATAGCATGTAGCACCCTTAACAATCATGAGTAGCATTCTTAGGTAGTAGAGGTCACCTCTCGAAGGACGAATGTAACAAAGACATGCTATTTTATAGCCTCTCTTTCGAGGCTCCCATGACCTAGAGACGTTGTTCCACGACCATTTATTCGGAAACTCACAATAAGTCAAAGACCGAGCATGTGGATTTCTTTGATTAATCATGAACCATTCGGTTAGCATTGTTCGTTTCATGAAATCATTCGATGCAATACTCGCAAAATTCGAAGCACAGTTAAACTAAACAAAATTCATGTTCGGTAGATGCACTAGGAGGCGCTCAACTGCAGGGGTCTTACTATGTATGTCATAACCGTAGATTCTCCAAAGTGCGTCCTGTTCGCAGATATATCAGCATTCTAGATATTCTTTTATATCATCTATAAAAGGAGCATCAGCACTACCATTACCTTCAACAGACAATCGAATCTTTTGAAAGAACATTTTTGATCGGTCAGGCCCTTTGTTGATGTACTTAAATAAGTATTTCAAAACTTTTGTCTTGTTACACCATTCAACGTTTATATGGGCCTGATACTTTTTAAGGACATGCATGTTATAAGGGACAACCCATATGCTGTCAAGACGACATCCGTTCTTTATGATGTAGCGTCCATCATCAAGGCGTCTATAAATAGGAAAACAATTGTTGTCGATAGTAGTCTCTTGTTGGAATTTTTTTGGGTAATGTTTTGAGCAAACACCTTCTTTCATACAAACACATTTTTTTGTTAAGACTTCCACATGGGCCATGTATCATGAACTCGCTAACCAAAGCGTAGCCCAAAGGATCTAAGACGGGGTCAGGAATCTCAGTGCTTATGAACGAATCAATAAGCGATGGGCTAACCTCTCTATTGTCACTTGCTAACCATGCAATGATATGTGCATGTGGCAAACCGCACTTCTGGAACTCTACCGTGTGAAGAACTATTAAAGGGAAAGTATAGGAAGTCATATGAATCCAAAAGCTAGAACCAAGGGCATGAACTAAAATGGTAAGCAGCACAAAAGATGGCATTAATTGCTTACCTGCTTTGATAGGGCCAAAGGCACACCCTTCTTTATGTCAGAAAGATACTCGTTTAGTTTCATGTGATATAGTCTAACAGCGATATCAGGTCTATCAGTTGTTTTTTGGCAAGGCTCAAACAGTAGAGCTTCTTCGATCTCAGGCCACTTAGGATTGCATGTAAAGGTCGTAAATAGATCAGGTGGCCCATGAACACAACATATTGCTATGCCATCCTGGTAGTTTTCTTGCATGTAATGACGACCACCAGTGAAGCTTGAAGGTAAAATGTTTTTTTTTTGCCTATAGTATTGCCATCCAAGCAACCGGAACCAACAACATCTGTGATACCTTGGAAATTCTCGGCTCTGAGCTGATCTTGGCATCTCATAATGAAGTCTAATCTACACTCATCAATGCAAGCTCTAGCATCCACTTTAATTTGTGCAGATAATAGGCCGCATCATAAATAAGGGTTGTAGTCATATTTCCGGTAATGACAGAAGTAATAGTAATAGTCCTGCATGGTCATTTTAGCACGGGTGTTTGGGCGCGATAAATCGATACCAGTATAGGCGACACCTAACCTGAATCCATGGTCACCGTGCAAAAACAGAAGAGGATATTACAGCGCCATAAAAGTAGGGTGTAAAGAAGAAATCTGTCGTAGGCCCGAAGCTTTATCATGCACCACTAGATCACACGATTAGGGCTAGAAACGAGCTGAGCCGAGTTGGCTCGAGTCAGGCTTGATCAGGCTTGTTTGAACAGTTGGCTCAGCTTGGCTCGGCTATAGGCTTGAACTGGCTCACAAGCTTGACTCCATCTGCCACCTCTCCATTGCCACCTCTCCATGCCATGATTCCATAAGTCCATCTGCGCTCGACACATCCACACCAGACCACCATGCCGCCAAACCTCCTCCCCCATCTAGACCAGCACAGATAAGGCCACCGGCGCTCCTCCCCTCCACCTCCCCCTCCCCCGACCGAGCTCCTCCTCTACTACTGCCTTCAGCTTGCACCCATCTGCCATCGCTTCCGCATGCTCTGCCTACCCCGACATCCTTCACCGCTGTGCTGGTCTTCTCCACGCCTCCCTGCCCCGATGATGCCCTCTCTGTCATCGAGCCCCTCCTCCTCCATGGCTCAATGACGAACTCGTCCGCATTGGGGAACGACACGGGCGCCGGGGCCATGGCAACGGAGCTACCCTTGTGAGTCGATCTAGAATGGGGGATTCGGGGTATTTGGGATTTTGGGGGCACTCGGGACTCAGGAAGAGGATGAGGAAAGAGAAAGGGGCGGTGGAGGAGGGGGTGGCGGAGGAAGAGGACGGGGAAAGAGAATGGAGCGGTGAAGGAGGGGGCGGCCAAAGGAGGACGGGGCGGCGGAGGATTGGGTGACCGAGGAAAAGGTTAGGGAAGGAGAAAGGGGCGACGGCGGAGGATGGGGCAACTGAAGCAGGACAGGGAGGCGGCGAAGGACAGTGCGGTGGTGGAAATTGGAGAAGCAGCTGGGCTTGGGCGCATCTGGATTGGGGATTTGTCGTGCACATCTATGAACTCTACGGGACAAGAGTCACTCGACGGTCTATGGAGCGCCGGCATGAAGCAGCTCATGAGCCAAACGAGCGGCTCGGACTCGGCTCGAAATATTTACGAGCCAGAAGAGAGGCTTGGATCGGGCTTGAGAAGATCGCAAGCCGAGCCGAGCCAGCTCGAGCTTGGTCCGAGCCGAGCTAGCTCGCAAGCCGCGAGCTTTTTTTTTCCATCCCTACACGCGATGGAGTCTCAACAGAGAAGTTGATAACCAATAGAGCAGAAAGCTGATCAACGGTCGGTAAATCGTATTGAGGATTACCTCATGTGTCAGGTGCAACAATCCTAATAGCGACATGTTCATCTTCATAGCCGAGCAAATGGTCTCTAGCAAGTCTACATTGCTGAACTAAAGGATTAAACTCATCAAGCATGTCTATAAGGCCAGCCACTATATCAGGATCTAAGTCCCCTTCCGTGCTATCAGCCGATCGCAAAGCACTGATCCTATTAGCGACTTCGTTATCGGTGTCATAAATGTACAGCTCAGAACACTTTGGAGGATTGCCTGGACTCGGCAACAAAGACCCTATACGATGATGGACTGGTCATCAATTGAAGATCGCCCGCGACCAAAAGATGAGCAATCGATCTATAGTCGTTCCCGTAGAAGTAAATGCGAAGAGACAATTATACTAGCGTATCTTTCTTATGAACAACCTGGATCGACTATCACCATCGAACTTCAAGAGATTAGCCAGAAACAACGATGGTTTTCTAAAAGGCGAAATCCTAACTTTCGTAGTCGTAGAAACAAAGAAAAGGAACAGGGCATAGAGAAAACTCACCGAGACAGAGAGAGAGAAGAAAAAAGGCCGGAGAAGACTGGAGGAGGACGGTGACGGCGACGACGATGATCAAAGATGGCCCGACGCTCCGGTGAACTTCTTGGCGATGAGGTGGATGAAGATGACGTAGGCTCCAGCGGTCTCCTTGATGACAAAGCTTGAAGCACGGAAGAACTGGCGAGAGCAAGAGAATTAGCAAAAGGTGATGATAGAGGGCTGCTCAGACTTATATAGCCGAGGAGGACGGGAAGAGCAGCTAAGAGACTCTGAAGCACACGCGATCAAGGGTAGGTGGCAAAAGGACAGAGCACGGTACAGACGTATGTAGAAAGCTTCCCGGGGATAAGACGGGGCATGCTCTGCGGAGGCGACAACATTTAATGCGATACAGCGGTATTTAATGCGTGAGAACTCCGTGAGAGCAAAGACCGCGATGAGCGGAGAAGAAGGGAGCAAGATCGGCGGTGGGGCTTGGTCAGCCCATGTGGTGGTCAACCCAAAGGGGGGTCATGACCAAGGGGAGGTCGTGACCCAAACGGTGCACGTGACCAAAGGGGTGCACATGACCGAGGGGAGGTCGCGGCAAAATGACAAAAGGGGAAGTCACGGCAAAACGACAAAGGGGAGGTCATGACCAAAGGGGGAGGTCGCGGCCCAAAAGGGTGGTCTTTGCAAAAAGACCAGGAGAGTGGTCTTTGCAAAAAGACCAAGAGGGTGATTGTGACCAAAGGAAAGCCACAGCAAAAAGGAGGAGGTCGTGACCAAAGGAAGGTCACGACAAAAAGGAGGAGGTCGTGACCAAAGGAAGGTCGCGACCAACTCCAGGACCACCCAGAGGTCTCCTCTGAGAGGGAGGTCCAAACGCAAGGGAGGTCTGGACCCTCAGATCCAAACGAAAGGAGGTCTGGACCCTCAGATCCAAACGAAGGGAGGTCTGGACCCTCATATCCAAACGAAGGGAGGTCTGGACCCTCAGATCCAAACGAAGGGAGGTTTGGAGAAGAAAGGAAGAACTGGGTCGAGGGAGAGCACGGAGCAAACAGAGAAAAGGGATAACCCAACAAACTCCAAAAGAAACTGAATTGAGATTTAGTTGAAGTTTGATTTAGTCATTTTAAACACCTTGATTCCAAAATCTCAAATTAAGCTTTTGAATTCTCATCAAAACCAAATGGTTCCTTTTTATTTTGAAAACTTCAAAAAGACTCAGAAAAACTGGGATGTTACACACGGCGACTTGCGGCGCAACGCACGGGCAAGAAGACTAGAGAAGAAAACACATGGGAAAAAGACTCCTTCGGGCTAGGAAAGCGCGAAGACAAAAAGGGAAAGTAGAAAAACAAAGAAATTTTCCTAATTTGGCACAAAACCAAATTCAAACCAAACTTCAATTTTTTCAAAACTTGAGTTATTTCAGCTGCCCAGCTACGCGCGCGGGGTGGCACGAGGCAGACATTACCTTCCTCGTCCTCCGCTCCTTTTTGATGAGTTTTTGGCTCTTTTGGCTTTATTGATGCGCGAATTAGCAAATGTAGTCTCCTCTCTGCATCAAGTGTAAAAATGGCACCGTGGAGCTGCCCAAACGCGACATGTAGGCTTGTCGGTGCCCCCAAGGAGCCGAACATGGCTCCACCATGCCCCTAGGGGCCAGAGATGCTAGGTCCATGCCCCTGGGGGCCAGAGTAGCCTCCACTGTGCCCTTGTGGGCTGGACCTCCTCTGGTTCGTACGCTAGGGGCATGAACGCCCCACATCCATCATTTTATGAGATTTTTTTTATGTTTCGAATGAAAATTTGCAATTTTGGGCATGCCCTAGATTCTCGCTATCCATGCATGCGCGAAAAACCCAGCGCGTCGCCCGTGGGAGGGAATCAGATTCCGTCCCATCGCTTCGTAGTCAGCCTTTGCGCGACTATAAAACCCGGTGATGCACTCTCATACGCCCACACCAAAACCATTCCGCTCTGCGTAGAGAGACAGAGAGGATTGATCGAGCGAGAGGCAGCGCGATCAGCCGAAATTAGTTCCGATTTCGTTGCCGATTTGAGAGTATTTAGACCAGTGTTTCGCGGTTGTTTTAGTAGAGTTAGTTCGACATCAAGTGAAGATCTTCTAGAGGAGGTAATTTTTCTCGTTGTATTATGTTTATTAACTGTGTAGTTCGTGTTAAATTATTTAGTCGTAGTTAGTTAGTCGTAATTATTTAGTCATAATTGAAATAGTTGTAATTAATTAGTCATATTTAATTAATCACAATTTATTTATCCAAATTAGTTAGTTGTAATTAATGTAGTCGTAATTAATTAGTTGTAATTACTCACCGCAATTAGTTATTCATAATTAAAATAGTCCTAATTAATTAATCATAATTAATTAGTCGTAATTAATTTAATCATAATTAATTTTTTGTATTTAGTTTAGGTGGAATTAATTACTGTAGTTAGTTAGTCCCAATTAATTAGTCCCATTAATTAGTGGTAGTTAGTTAGTTGTAATTAATTTAGTCATAATTAACTCGCCATAACTAATTAGTCGTATCTACGTTTGTAGTTTTTTACTATGCACTGAATACCCTGAGGTCATTATTTTGTTTAGGTTGGGTAGTGTGGCTATTTTTCTAGGGTAGGGAAATGTAGACTACGTAGTGTGACCTGTTTGTTAGATTATGCACAATAAATTGGGTTGTTGTGGCTTTAGGTAAAGTCAAACATGCAAGACTTGCTTGTGTTTTATGGCAACTGTCTCGTACGGGGCAGACCCGATGGGTTGGACCTGTTGAGATGCTAGTACAAGGTGGTTCGGGCGGAGGGGCTGAATACGATGAATATTCACGAGCTGAGGAGTAGCATCCGGAGGGAGTTCGACATGGAGGCAACGACGAAGAAGCTTGTCAATGAGGGGATCACCTGCACGAATAGGTGAGGGCAGGGTGTATGGGCGCTACTGAAGGTGGATGGTATCATTGCATGGGGCCAGTACATGCAGATTGTTGCCAAATCCCAGGGGGCGATATACGGAAAGCCGATGGTATACATGAATTTCGTGCACAGGGTGTGAGCAAACCTTGATGACGCTGGTACCTCAGGAAATAGGGAACCGCAGGCGGTGCGTGAAGACGGTAGCACGGAATATGCTATTTTGGAGGAAGACTACAAGAGGAGACTTGCACATAATTTTGTGCAAAATGAGAGAGCAGGACAGTGGCGGTCGACCCGCATTGACTGCCACGAGTTTCTACCGGACCAACCAACCTGGTCAGAGTCCGATAAGGATGCTGACTCATGCTCGGATGGTAGCGAGGAGGACACACCCCGGGGTGGTGGTCCGACCGACGGAATTATGTCATTGGAGATGCCATACATAGCATCCAGACATGATGATCTCGCAGTGTGGTCGCTCGTACTGCCACAAGAAGAAGGGCCGCAGTGGAGGTTTGATGTTGACACCCTGTTAGTTGGGCAACACTTCCCTAACAAGGTGGCTGTGCAGCAAACTATAGCACGGTACACCTTATCCATCAACTATGTGTACCTGGTGCATCGGTCCAACTCAGGACATTACGCAGTAAAGTGCCTAGTGAAAGGCTACCCTGGTAAAGTCAACGCTCAGAAGGCGAAGTTCTTTGGCTCAGTCTTCACGGTCAAGGCGGTGATCGACCATACTTGCGAGCTAAGTGAGCCACTGCAACAGCATCGAAATGTGACTCCCGCATATGTGGCAAGCCTCATCAGCCACCTAGTTACAGAGGACATGTCCGTCTCCCCCCAAGATACTATTGTCAGAAGTCGCCAATCTGGTTGGTTATCAAGTCAGCTATAGTAAGGTCTAACGAGCTAAGAAGAAGGTGATCGAAGCCACGTACAAGGCATATGAGGAGGCGTACAACCTTGTGCCAAGGATGATTCACCAGATTGCCAAAGCAAACCCCAGCACGTACATAAACAAGATGGAATGAGAAGATCTTGATGGAGTCCCTAACTGCTACATACTGGACCGTGTGTTCTGAACTTTCTTCCAGGCCATAGAGGGCTTCAAGTGGCGTCGTTCGGTGCACACGATGGATGACACTTTCCTCACCGGGAGGTATAAGGGCACCATTCTCACTGTGGTGGCGGTCGACGCGAATGACCGGCTTCTTTCGGTTGTATTTTCCATCGTAGAGAATAAGAACACATCCAGTTGGCTGTGATTCCTAGCAAATGTCAAACGGACGGTTGTGGGAGACCGGCCCAACGTATGCCTTATCACAGACCGCAATGCTGGGTTGTTGTCTGCTCTCAACACCGTGAAGAATGGGACAGAACCTCTGTACCAGTGGAAAGACGTGGAAACCCAGTGGTGCATGAGGCATCTTGCATCAAACTTCTTCACGCGGTTCCAGAGTTAGGAACTAATGAAGATGTTCAAGGCATTGTGCATGCAAAACTAGAGGCGGAAGTTTGAGTCCATCTAGAGAGACCTCGAACATCGGACTATGAGGCATCCAAGGGAGTCCCCTCCGGAGGCACAGGAGGGACAACAGGGCACGAAAGGGGAATCCAGGAGCCCCATCAGTTTGTCTTAGTGGATTAATGTCACACCCCGGGTAGCAACCCCGGGACCCACTGTGCATTCTGGACCAGTCCCAAGATCAGTAGCTAGTCCGCACAGTTTCAACAACGATGTGATCACAGCCATACAACAAACCATAGATGAAGCAGACAAATTAACATTAATAACAGCAAAAGACCTTATGGTCAAGGTTGTTATAGAGTTGCCACGCAGGGCTACAACACAGCGGAGAAACCAAAACACACGTGGAAACCGCTCGACATGCCCACAAGCAATCGAGTGGAGGACGTCCCCTAGCTCGCCTGGTCTTCGAAGACCTTCTCTTCGAAGAGGTCGGAGGTCCCTGGGTGGTCTTCAGCTGCTGATTAACCAGAGGGCACAAAGCCATGAGTACTTTGAATGTACTCAACAAGCCGTAGGGAAATGTATGCAATTAGTATTCATGCCAGGCTCAACAAGGACAGCTTTATGGTTACTTTGCAGAAAGCAGTATTGAATGGAAATACAGTAAGTAGATTGCAAAGCACAAGTTGAAAGATTAATATATAAGTAAACAAGTTTTCTTTGAAACAACACGTGAACACCCTGTTCACCTCCCAGACCACTCGTGACCACCCTGGTCACGGCCCAGACCACACAGAACCAACCAAGACCAACATTTTTTAGAAAGTCTACCCCTTACGTGAAATCTCCAAGCATATCCATAACCAAAGACATGGCCATTCGAATAGTTTTACACTCTGCAGAGGTTGTACAGCTTTAACCACAAGACACGACTTCTCCAGTTGGTTGGGCATCCGTCAATGCCCCTACTCACTACCTTAGGTAAGCAGTCTAGAGCACGTGACAAGGCCTTTACAAAGCTCTGTTATGACTCGGTTCTGCTCGCCAAGGTTTCACCTTCCTGGCCCCCTCTTGTGCCAATTCAACATCCAAAACAGAATCGACTCAAAATATTGCTAATTAGTTGGCCAGGTCCACCCCATCCTGAACTTGTGGTTGCACGGTATGGCCCAGATCAATGGCTTACAAGGTTAAGTCCTTAGTGGTTGCTCAGGCGAGACTACCTCATTCCCATGTGCCTCACGCACCTAAGTGCCTCCCGCACCCTAGTGCCTCTCGCACCTTGCCTCGCACATCCCGCCTTTGCCACCGACCACTTGCCCGAGCAAAAATCATTTTTGGGTTCAGCCCGACCAAATGACCACCCTATTCATGGCACAACAAATTTTATTAACAGCGGCATCACACCACAAATGACACAACTGTGATCTCGCACCACAGTTGTACATCAGTGGTATCGCACCATAGGTCAAATTCAATCATTCTTTGAGTCATGTGATCGAGAGACATCGCATAACTAAAGCAGGTATAAGCAATATACGCACCCATATTGGTATCACAAAGAGGTTCAACTAAGATTACCCAAACTATAGTGTCCAAGGGTATATGCCAACATGTCAATCACAAGTATTCAAGGAGTCATACTATCGAGTAGGTATTTAGCTATTTCCTAAACCATTTTTATACAAATAGCCATGCATGTTGGTATAAAACAAGATAATTTTACAAACTGGGTACGACATGATCAAAGGTCTACTACGACTTGCCTCCGTTGAAGAGTTGAGATGCTTTGGTCGAGGTCGTCGGGTCCAAGAACTCTTCGAAGACGCCGGAATCTACACGTGCGAAAAGAAGCCAAATAAATACAACAAATCCAAACAAAACCAAAGACCACCAAACTAGAACCAAAAGAAAGGCACTGAATTAAGACGAATTAGGATTGGGCTCTCGGGAGGAGGTCCAACTGAGGCCGGGGAGGTCCTAGGGAGGTTGCGACGGCGCAGGCTCCAGCGGACGATGGCAAAACTTCAATGCATGGAGAAACGGGATGAGAGCAAGAAAGCTGGGTGAGGAAAAGATGATGAAAGAGGGCTGCTCAGCCTTTTATAGCCTGGAGGAAATGAGGAGAGCCACAGAGAGACTCAGAAACACACGCGAGTTCAAGAGTAGGTGAAGGAGGAGATGGGGGCAGGTAGGGGAGGAGACAAGAGGAGGAACAGATACTGCAAAAAGCAGCAGCATTTAATGCGACACAACGACATTTAATGCGCTAGGACCTTCGCATCAGCAGAGACATGACAGAAGGAAGAAGAAGGTGAGCAGGACTGACAGGTGGGGCTGGTCAAAAGGGAGGTTGTGACCAAAGAGGAGGTCGTGACCCAAGAGGAGGTCGCGACAAAAAGGGAGAGTAGGTCGTGACCAAAGAGAGGTCACGACAAAAAAAGGGAGAGGAGGTCGTGACCAGCTCCGGGACCACCCGGAGATTGCTAGGACCACCCGGAGGTCGCTAGGACCACCTGGAGGTCCAAACGAAAAAGGGGGGGTCTGGACCTAAGGGAAGGTCCAAACTAAAGGGAGGTCTGGACCTAAGGGGAGGTCCAAACGAAAGGGAAGGTCTAAACGGGAGGGAGGTCTGGACCTAAGGGGAGGTCCAAACGAGAGGGAGGTCTGGACCTAAGGGGAGGTCCAAACGAAAGGGAAGTCTAAGGAAGAAAAGGCTGGGCCGAGGGAAACACGGAGCGAACGGAGGAAGGAAATTCCAACACCAGAGAACTCCAACAAACTCAAAACAAACCAAACTCTTGGATTAGTTGAAGTTTGATTTAGTCATTTTAAACACCTTAAATTCTAAAATCTCAATTTAAGCTTTAGAACTTCAACAAAACCGAATGATTCTTTTTATTTTGAAAATTTTCAAAAAGGCTCAGAAAAAACGAGATGTTACAATTAATCTCCATGCTCCTGAGTTGAAGAAATGGTCCCAGTTGTAAGACACCGACGGTGTAAGTTACGACATTATAACAACCAACATGTTCAAGGTGTACAACAACATGCTGAAAGGTGTGCGGTGCCTCCCTATCACCACTATTGTTGAGAAAACCTAGACTCGCATGGTCGGTTACTTCATCAATAAAGCCACCGTAGTGAGGTGGCAGTTGGAAGAAAGGAAGCAGTAGTCTGAGAACATGTAGAGGTATATGGACCAGAAGATGCAGAAAGCTCGTATGCACGACATTCAGGTGATCAATGGTCTGAGAAGGAAGTACGAGATCCGGCTGAGGCAGAAATATGTCAACAGTCATGCCAAGAGGGAAAGGAAACATGCTTGCACCCTTGGTTATGTGGCTACATCCACCTACAACAAGCCGAAGCTCCTGCACAAGCTATGTTCACATGTGTACAAGGCGTACTCATAAGTTAGGCAGATATCTAGGTTGTACATCTCTGAGTACTACGACATGCACCATCTTTTTGGGACATGGAGTGCTGAGTTCCACTCGTATGGCGTGAACATAAACTATAGGGATCTTTGACCGAAGAGGGTGAAATGGGGACCGATCATAGCCTTGAAGGCAACTGGAAAGGGACGATGACAGACGCGGCGCTTCTGAAACGATATTGATGACAGATGTAACATCCTAATTTTCACGGCGTTCTGAAAATTTTTCGACCACCCTCTCGGTTTCGACCAATGCCTCTCGATTTGGACCAGTGCCACTCGGTTTTGACCAGTGCCACTCGGTTTCGACCAGACCCGCCTATCAACCTCCTCACTGGTCACTGTATTCTTCACCATGCCCATGCCGAGCCGCATCCGCGCTGTGTCACAGTCACCAAAAAGTCGTCGCCTTGGCGAGCATTCCACCCCTTTTTCCCTTGACGACGCGTGCATTAAATGCCATCACCTCCACCGCGCCTGTTTCCCCATTTGTCTCCTCCCCCACCTACCCCCATCCCCTCCCTCACCTACTCCAAGCCCGTGCCATCCGGAGCTCCACTCATGCCGTGAAGCTTCTCCGCTACTCCTCTTTTCCCGTTAAATAGCGCCCTAGGACCCTCTCATTTCCCTTTTGCTTTTCCCCACCCAGCTCTCCCTCGCTCACTCTTCTTGCTGTGGTTTGCCCGAAGCTTCTGTAACATCCCAAATGTATAATTAGGGTTAATCAAGTATAATTATATGTGTAGAAATTAAAACTTTTTCTCACATCTTGAAAAACCCTAAAATCTTGTGTAACTCTTGTCCAAGAGTTGTGTAATCCAAAAACACAAAGCTCTTGTTGACCAAAAATCAAACTCATTTTCCAATTATCTTAAATCTTGTGTCAAACATTTGGAATATATTTTCCTTGGTCCCAAAAACTGATATGGGACCCCTCTAAACATATCATGAGTTATAACACTTGTTGATAATTTTTGGAGGCAAAACAATCCTTTAAACAACCTTCATGAATTTCCGAGAAAAATGCATTGCATAATAACCTCTGGAAATTTTATGCAAGATTGGTCTCATTGTCAAGAAGCTCCAGCTTAAATTTCATCAAATTTGGAGTTCATTTGCTATCTCAAATAATTACGCTAAGTTTCAATTTGTTAAAACTAAATTTAAAAGCCTACACTGCTCCTTGGGCTAGCCATATTCAAAGTTGGTCCAGCCCAACCATGTCTCGCACCTCGGCCAGACCTCATCTCCACTTGATCAAAGTCGCACTGGTTGGATTTACATCCAACACCACGACCTCCTCATGATCAACACCGCGAGGACCTCCCTACCTCATGAGGTCATTGCCGTTGGATCGGTGATCCATGGTCATGACCTCCCACGTGTGTTAAACCTCAAAGACCTCCTCGAGTAAACCCTCGCAGTGAGGTCATCCCACCTTGTTGAGGTCGTGGCGGTTGGATCAAATCCAACACCACGACCTCCTCCTCAACATACTCGGTCAGGTCATCCCACCGTGAGGTCATAGCCCTTGGATCCAAGATCCATGGCCCCGACCTCCCTTCATGTTAAACTAAACAAACCTTCCACCTAACCTAGGTCGAGCCGCTGGATCGATCCAACACTCACGACCTCCTGCGCTATCAAGCGCCCACAACCTCCCCATCTTTTGTTGTGCAGTTAGATTAAAATCTATGGTCACGACCTCCTTTTGTCTCGTGCGCACTGCAGACCTCCCAACAAGACGTGAGATCGTAGTCTTAGATCTAAATCTAAAGGCCATGACCTCCTTGTGCGCTATGCAAGCTCAGACCTCCACCTCTTTTGATCGGAACCCTTAGATCTAAATCTAACGGTCTGACCTCCCTTGCTCGCTTGCGCGTCATATCGAGACCTCCCATCGTCAAGGTGCCCTTGGATTTAAATCCAAAGGCCATGACCTCCCTCATGTCTTTTGATCGCGTGCGTTAAGTCCTCACCGGAGGTCCGCGACCGCTGGATGGAGATCCAACGCTTTGGACCTCTGTCCCTTTTCCTCACGTATGCGTTTTTGCGATTAAAAATCGGAGGGCCACGACCTCCCCATCCTTGATCGTGTGGTGGGACCTCCTCCCACCACTTAAAACGTAACGGTTCAAAATGAGATCCGATGGTTAGGACCTCCCGTGTCTTATCCAACGGTCATGAGGACCTCCTGTTCTTCTCCTTCCTCTGGCGCGCATGCGTGCTCGAAGGGAGTTAATGTCCACTTGTCCTCTCAGCACCTTTAATGACTCTTTCTCGACCAAGATTTAATGCACGTGTCGCCTTCGCCTCATGGGTCACCTGCACGGCCACCCACCCGTCACTTTAGGTCTTGTCCAATGCCAAGATCGTGCCATGGGCCAAGCTCACAGGAGCTTAGCCGCTGGTCTCGACCTCAATTGCCCTTAGGATAAAACCACCCCCATTGTGCCTTTATCTTCCTTTGCAAGCCTTGTTCCTTGCTCACTCATCCGTGCTTGTGAACTCTAAGCCATGAGCTCCTTGGCCGCCATGTTGGACTTGAAGTTCCTCGGTGGACAAGGGTCACTGGGTTTCCCACTTTTCTCCTTGCTTCCATTTGTGCCTTCCTCCGGGACCAAGCCCTAACCTAATTTGTTGGGCACTTTTGAGGTGGACAAAGTCGAGCCGAGCTTGTGTCTTAGGCGGTGAAGCTTCACCGCTTCCCCAACATCGTCATCACCTCCACGACCTCCCGGCAGACCTTAGGACCACCGGTAAGCCCTCGTTAGTCCTTTAGATGCCGCACCAGATGAATGAGGTCGCGAGCTTTTAAATTGGGCATACGCTTGAATGTCGCATGAGCTTCATTTTTGCTTTTCGGTTTTGGCCGTCTTGGTCAAATCTTGCCTCTCGGCCACGGCGTTCAAAGCCGCCGTCGCCGCCGAGAGGAGGTCCACCGGTGCGCAATGTTATTGTGCACTCGGATTATTGACCTCACCGGCGGGCTCTACATCGCGGCGAGGATCACTTCTTCACGCCGGGATTTTGTCGGACGTCCCGCGTGTCATTGTCGTTTTAGGACATAAATTCACCATTTTAATGCGCTAATCATTTGCTCCCATCATTGAAATCGTGGGTGTCTTAATCGCTTTAAATCCACCCTTTAATGCGTGCATTTAAGACCTCCGCTGCGGACCTCCTTGATGTCCAGCGCGCATTTATTCATGTCCAGCGGCGTGCGCAAGTTAAGGCGCTGGTGCAGGACCTCCATGACCTCCTCCAAGGAGATCTGAGCGCCCAAGACCTCCCTTGCGCATCGTGGCCGTCTGCACCTCCCTCGAGATCTGTGGACGTTGAGGACCTCCTTAGGACCTCCCTAGGCCATCTCGGTCGTTCATGACCTCCCGGGTAGATCTTGACCGTCAAGGTCCTCCTCGGACGATCTGAACCATCGAGGACCTCCTTGAACATCTCGACCGCCCAGACCTCCCCGTGAGGTCTTGACGATGTAGATCTTCCTTGGGGAGATCTTGATAGTTTGGACCTTCCTTTGGAAGATCTCAACCGCTGAGGACCTCCCTTTAGATCTGGTCCGCTTCAGGACCTCCTTCTGTGTTGTGGTCTGCTGATTTTCGCATCTCGGCCCGACCTCCCTCACCTCGCGCATGTGCGTTGCTAAGAGGTCCAGACCTCTGGACCTCCCGAGCGTGTGTGCGTTGTTCACCGGGAGGTCTGAGCCGTTGGATTTAAGATCTGTGGCTCACGCCCTCCCATACCCTTGTGAGTTTTAGGAATTCGGTGAGGTCTTAGTTAAACCTGAAATAAGGTATAGACTTTAGAATTTCATATCTCCTTCGCTTTTGAATCCTTTTGAGGTCATTCAAATTGTGTTAGCCCTGTATTGAACTTGACTTTAATCCAAAAATGATTGTAAGTTGAGTTCAGCTCCAGAGCACTGATTTGCCATTAGATTTTAAAACCAACTTTAAAATGTGCACTTAAATCAATGCTTAACTTGTAAAATACATAACTAATGCTCTATAGACTATTTGTGGGTGAGACCAACTTTGTTGGTTTCTCTCTTAGTGAACTCACTGTGAAAATTGGTTTTGAGCATGTTGCTGTTAGGAAAATGAGGACTTGTGCATTATAATTTTGTTCAAGTTCTTGTTTTTGAAAAATTATAGAAAGTGCATTATAGCTCCAAATGAGGTGAACTCAATTGTGTTATTCATCTCATGAGGTGCTGGTTTTACAGTAAAAATTTCAGCTTCACTGCTATTCTAGAAAATTTTGCGATGAACAGTAACATATTGTTAATTAATAGGCTGAGCAGAATTGATTTCATCATATCTTTTGCATTGAGAATCCAAATCAATTGGTTCTTGTTGCTAACTTCATGATAAATCATTGTCTTGCTGCTGTAAAATTTTCAGAGAATTTGGAGTTCGTTTTCTGTGCTATCTTTGTTGCCTTTCGTCGTTCTTATCGGTTCTTTATCGCTTTTCCGTTAGGATTCGACATTTGTGGTGATCCCGAGAGCGACCCTCTGCCACAATTTGACCACCAGCAACAAGGCAAGCAGTTTGACCATTTCCATCATTGTCCCATTACTTTAAAGCTTAATACTTTGTTTTACTTCTATGTATGCATGCTACTTTGTGTTAAATGTCGCTAGCGAGCCTATAGTTGCATGATCTGTAGGAATTGTTTATCCTCTACTACCATGAGCCTAGGTTATTTGCTGTGGTGGGAGCTCGTTGGATGAGCTCTTATCACTTAGTAGTTTCGATATAAATTGCTTAGACATGCTTAGTTATCGGTAGAATGGGCGATCATCGACTTAGTCGATGGTCTTGATCACTCAAAATGATTATTACTCCTATATGTCCAGACTTGTGCTTTGATTAATTTGTAAAATCAAAACTGAAAATAAAAGATTGATTTAGACTTGGGCATATTGGATGGATGGTGCGGTTTTTGGATGTGGTGGTATGCCCGGTCCCTAAGGACCGAGTACTTGGGTCACTAAGCCAAGCGATTTCACGTACTAACCACGCGAGGGCATATGGAACCCTCTTGACTAAGTACTCTAGGAGGTGTTAATTATGAGCGAGCTCGGTTGGTGTGTTTTCAAAACAAATGTATATGTATAGTGTGGGAGGGAGCATTAGCTTCCGGAAGGTTGTGATGTCTCTTTCTCCCGTGGGTTGTGCAGCTCGTAATTAGCATTCATCCTTTGGAAAGGTCTCGAGGACTTAGCCGTGCAAGACACCTTCTAAGTGTGCGTAAGGAAAGGCGGTCGACGTGTGGGTACAGTGGTACACCTGCAGGATAAAACTATTCAATAGCCTCGCCCTAGGTTATGGACATGCTTGGTAAGGTCGTTCAAGACTAGACTACAACCTTTAATTAAAACTTGACATGGTTGGTATGAACGGGGAGTTCATGCTATTGTTGTGGTGACTTGGGTTAGTCACTTCCAGGATTGTTCTTGTTGTTGTTACTATGTTATTATCTCGTTGTTACTTCAACATTTAAAAATGCTTTGCCAAATTGCCTTCAATCTACTATGTTATTGCAAATAAATGTTGCTTTATGCTAAAATGAGTCCAAAGCCTCATCCACTTAAATAAAGCTTGCATGTAGCTATTTATAGTTCTGTTATCTCACACGTAAGTCTTGCGGAGTACTTTATGTACTCATCCGCCTGTGGTTGTGGCAATTTTGTGGCTTTTGTTGCAGAGGAAGAAGGAGAGCTCCAAGAGCCTCTCTTTTGTGCTACGTGTTGCGCTTTCTTGACGACTAGCTTGGCGGTCGGTCGAGATGCCTAGGGTTAAGGCACACCGATTGGCTTTGTGTTATAGCCATCTTTATGGCACTTTTGCTTCATTGTTATCTTTGTAGATTTATTGCTATTTGGCCTAAGGGCCTCTCTTTTGTAATATCTATTCCATATTAATGTTAACTTCGGTTTGTTGCTTATGTTCTATGTGTTGTATGGAATTGATACATTCTTTTGTTGTGAGGTATGTATACTGCATTCTGGGGAGTATACATCTCTCGAGACCGGGTTTATTTGGTTGATAATACTAGGGTCAATCGGATGACTAAGTATTATGAGCCTAATAAAAACGTCGGGGTCTCACAGCTTCGAGCTCCAAGTTCAAGCCGCCGTGCACCTCCTCTCGGTCCTTGCCACACCAGTGCAGCCTCTCTTCTACCCGCGTCAATTAGTGTCCCAGAGCTCCTTGAAGCAATTCCCTCACCCAATTTCAGTTTTGTTTCATAGAAGCTGTCGTATTTCCTCTTCTCCTTCAGTCCCGGCGGACCCCTTCATCATCGTCCTCCTTCGCCTTCAATCATGAGCTTCCCCATTGCCGTTCGACATCCACTGACCTCCTCCGGCCTCTCTCTCGATCTTGGTGAGCTTTGACCACGTCCTGTAGTCGAAACCTCCTTTCGACCATGTCTTGTAATCGAAACTTCACGTGTAATAGAAGTACATGTTCAACTACGCGAAGCGACCCGAGACCTTCGAATGATGGAAACCTTACGTATCCAACCTTATTGAAGAGGCACCAGCCGACAAGGGGAAGGCTCCTGCTAGTGAGACCGGCGACTGTCCTAGTACTCCCCGTCGCCCTAGCACACTCCGGATCGAAGAGGTAAGTGCTGTTCAATTTGCATCCTGGTTATTGATTTCACCTTACATTCTACTAACATCATTCAATCTTCTAGCCTATCTTGCAAAACAAGGCTGCCTTAGATATCTTGGCATGCAAAATCGAGAAGACAAGGGGAAGGTACCAATGGGCCACCAAGACTAATTAACTTCATTCCAATCCTCCCTATTTTCAATTCCAAAAAGGCACACATGTAGCCTATGTGATTTTCGGTTTGTTGATTCGTGCATGCTGTCAATTCTAATGCACGTAACCAAACTCTGTGTGTCATGTAATTCACAAATTACATTGTGTAGTCTCTCAAATTTTATTCCCAAATTTCGTCAATTTCAATTTCCAAATTTTATTTCCAAATTTCATCAATTTCAATTTTCAAATTTTATTCCCAAATTTCGTCAATTTCCATTTTCAAATTTTATTCCCAAACATCACATGAAATGATGACGGTCGCGAGGGCGTGCATCCGTGCCCCTAGGTGAAAGCATCTAGGCCCCTAAAAATGATTTTGGTAATTAATGTCAACAATGTGTTATGAGACTAATATGTGTGCTAATATGTTTTAAAGATTTAGTCCCAGAGTTTGAATGATGACATGAAATGGTAATGCGAGGATGATAAAAGATTAACATGGTTCAAGGCAAATGTATTGTATAGCCTAAGGATCTTTTTGTAGTTTTTACCGATTTTGGTGTTTGGAGAAAAGATCGGATTAGTAGGCTAAATGTCGTACTATAAAGAGGGATCATGGCTAGTAGCTTGAAAGATTATTTTGTGCCATTTTGATCAACCAAATGACATGCATTGCATTTAGAATTGCATCTGGAAAGCTGTTCAGAAAATTCGGTATGACCGCATTTGATGAGTGGTACTACCGCAAGTTAGTAGTACCGGATTCTAGTTGGCAGTATATATTTTCCAGTGAGAATTTTTTGGGGAGTTTTTGTTCTCTCTTGGAAATTGGTATGACCGTACTTCTTAGGGAAAATTGGCTACAGGACACTACCCATTTCACTTATTGCTAATGGACATCCAAAAAACGTGGTTTCGCCAGAAGACACTGTAAAAAAGTGTAATTTTGCCGTGGGACATCGAGACGACTATTTTATTATTTTCGGGTCAGAGGGGAGAGAGAAAGCACGTGAATTGTCTATTTTGCCCTTTCTCCTTCTGCCCTCCTCTTCTTCTATCAATGCGCCAGCTTATTCCTCCATGGCGTCGCATTCCCCTGCCCTCGGCTCGACCGGCGCTGCGCCCGGCCGCCGGTGCCGCCGTGCTCCTCCCCCGGTTGGCGCCGCAGCCAAGAGCCCCCCTCTTGGCCCTCTTCTTACTCCCCCTCTCCTCTTCCATCGAGAGCAAGCGTCGCTGAGCTCAAGCGCCAAGACGCCGCCGCCGCCGAGCGCCACCGCCGCTGCTCCAGCTTGTTGGTGACCTCCTCTCCCCTACGGTCACGTCACGCCGCGCCACAAGACCCTGCAAGAAAACACCCTCAAGCAATTTCGGGCTTTAGCCACCGGAGTGCCGCGCCGGCCCTGTCTTCCCCATCCCCGGCCGATTCTGCCGCCGACGCCTCCGTGCCCTATCCGGTGAGCCCCAACCCAATTAAACCCGGCGGGAGCACCTCCACACCTCCCCTAACCTTCCCCCGCCATCCATTCGAGCTCTCCCTCCTTGTAGCATCACCCCCATGGTGACCCCATCGCGCCGCCGCGGGCTTCCATCGCCGGCCCACCTGGGTCCTCCTCTTCCCCAGCCAACCGCGTGGATAAGCTCCTACCACCTCGCCGAAGCTCATGCGCATGCTAGCCCTCTTTCTCTCCCACTCCGGTGCCGCCGCCCCATCTTCCCTCCAACGGCCAGCCGCCACACACCGCCACCTAGCCGCCTCGGTGCCACCCAACCGGCGACGCCACCACTCCTTGGACCGCCTCTCCCTCACGGTTCCATTTTTCACCCTCACAGTCGCCACTAATGACCCCCTCGCCGCCGGTGAAGCCATGCCCGAGCTTAATGCTTGCGGTTTGCTGGAGAGAAGAAATGAGGACAATTAGTGTTAAGTGCAATTAGTTAGCCGTTAATAATTCATTAGTATTTTTTATGACATGTGGGTCCAAAGCCATTAGTAGCCGGTTGAACCAAGCTAAGCATTGCACATTGAGGGCATTGAGGACATTTTACAAATTTTCTCTCTCCCTCAGGCTTGGAAATGATATAATAATCGTCTTAGTGTCTTATGGCAAAATTACACGCTTTTGCGGTGTCTTCTAGCTGTACCATGTTTTTTCAGTGTCCGTTAGCAAAGTTAGACAATGGACAGTGTCCTGTAGCCAATTCCCCCTACTTCTTAAGCGGTACTACTGCAAGGCAATAGTACCAATTGTTACTTGGCGGTATGTATTTTCCAAAGAGTATGTTTTTGGAAGTTTTTCTTTTAAAAAAACGGTATGACCGCATTTCCTGAGCGGTACTACCGCAGGTCGGTAGTGCCAGATTTTACATGGCGGTACATTATTTCCAAAGAGGGTGTTTTTCTTGATTCTTTATCCTCTGGAAATCTGTTGCTCTGATCTAGCCGAGCGGTACTACCGCGCGGCGGTAGTACCGGACCTTGTGAGTGCGGTACGACTGCACCTTTTTATAATGACTAGTTCGTAAGCATTTAATGAATAGCGATTGACCGTTGAATAGTGACTGCGGTAGTACCAGGTTTGTATAGTGGTACTACCGTAAATCCTGATTTTTTAGGGAGTTGGTTCAAACGGCTAGTTTTATGGTTGAGGGCTATAAATACCCCCTCACCTGCACCAAGCTCGATTGGTGGAATCTCATTGAATACATTTGAGCCTCTAGTGCATTCTCTACTACTCATTTGCTCATATTTCTCATTTTGAGGTAGTTGGGGGCATTCAAGTGCATTGCATCATTAGTTGATCATTTTGTCACTTGTTATTTTCAAGACAAAGCTTTGGTTTATTACTCTTTGTGCTTGTCGGCACTTAGATGGCTTGGAGAAGAGTTTGCGCGGTGATCACTTCAAAGAAGATTGTGAAGTGACTCAGCAAAGAATTGTGAAGTGGTTGCATGCTCACCATCTCTAGAGAGGAGGAAGAGCAACGATAGTGATCGAGGGAAGTGCTCGTGTGGAGCCAACTTGATTCGTTCAAGTTTCCTCAACGTGGACTAGTGAAGACCGGCAAGTCTTCGATACCACGGGAAAAACATCAAATGTCTACATTGTGGTTTTCTCTCCCTCATTACGTTTCCGCATTTACTTTCTAACTCTTATTTGTGTAGAACTCTTGCTAGAAATGTTTTAGCATAATATTGATCATATCTTTTAGACTTGTGCTAGAACTCCTCCATTAAGATCATAATTGTTTAAAATTGTCAATTAGAGCATAAGAATTTTTTATAACCTCCTATTCACCCCCTCTAGTCGGTCATCCTTGATCCTACACTAGAGGGCCGAACATGCCATTACCGTGCCCTTAGGGGCCAGACTTTCGGCCCCTGGGGCACGGACTAGGGTATGTGTCACGTCCATGGTGCCATTTTTGGCTATGATTGGACGAGGCAAAATTAAATTTGGAATGTAGCCATCATTCGTATAAGTAGTTTGTCTTTGATGCGACTTTATTTGTCTTTCTTTTTTCTATTGGCTTGTAAGACTTTACTTGGTTTGTAAGACATTATTTCAATAGTTATATATACTGTCATTTGTACCTGATCCCTACTCATATATATTTTTTATTTCTATTTATGTTGTTGTGTTTTTCTATGTTCATGTACAGATGTCGTCTTGTGAAGTGATAGTGAAGGGAGTAATACATCAGATGATGAACATGAGTGTGACATGCAGATGATGTGTCTATGGCAAGAGATGTCAAGCCATCTCACTGCTACTGCAATTATCGTGGAGAATTATCACTCAACCTACTTGGACAAGAACGAGCCTAGGACTTCACGGCTCAGTGGAGCAGGTTGGGTGAGAGAAACTTTGACCACTCCGAGGGAAAGCTAACACATGTTTTGTATGGATTCTACGATCGTTCATAGTTTGCATGATCTTTTGGTGAGTACGTATGACTTGAGATCAACTACCCATATGAGTTCAATATAAGCACTAGCCCTTATTCTATTCATATGTGGTGGATGTGAATCGAACCGAAGAGCGCAGAATCGGTTCAAGCATTCTGGTGAGACTATTAGTAGGAAGTTTGATGAGGTTTTGTAGCGTGTGGTAATGATGTCCAAAGATTTTGTACGGCCAAAGAATCCAAACTTCTCTACGATTCACGCCATAATTAGAAATGATCGGAGGATGTGGCCATATTTCAAAGATTCCATTGGAGCAATCGACGATAGACACATTCTTGCAACTGTTGCCCCCAGAAGATCAAGTGAGATATATTGGTAGATCAGGAAGTGCAACACAGAATGTCATTGCGATGTGTGATTTTGACATGCGCTTCACATATGTGGCTATTGAACAACCAGGAGCTATGCATGATACTAGTGTGCTTTATCATGCATTGGATGTAGACAGAGAAGTCTTTCCACACCCTCCACAGGTTAATTTTCTTTGTTTTATAGCATTTAAGAATATAATTACTTGTAATGCTAATGCATTGGATGTTGGTAGGCATGACTTTTTCGTCCTATGTTACAGGTAAATATTACCTCGTCGATGCCGATTATCCAAACAGACTAAGGTACTTAGCACCATACAAGGGGCAAATGTATCATGTTCCCGAATTTCGGAGAGGTGCTGCTCCAAGTGGTGTGAAAGATAAATTTAACCAATTAACCTCGAGTGGTCGCAATCTAATTGAGATGTCATTTGGTGTATGGAAGATGAAATGGAGAATTCTTCTAAAGATGCTGAGCTTTAACATGTCCAAGCAAAAGATGATTGTTGCAGTAACCATGGGAATCCACAACTTCATACGTGAACATGCTTCGTCTGACATGCATTTTCGTATGTTCAATCGGGATCCTAATTATGTGCCCACAATACTATCAAGATATGAAAAATATATCATTTCTCATAATGCATCGGATGTGTCAACGTCACAAACGAGTGTTAGATCTATGGATAGTTTCCGTGATGACCTTGCAAGTGCAATTACTCAATCTGGATGATGGACACACTACTTGTGATATTTTGTAGTCTTTTGTTATCACTCATTTGTCCTTTGAATACTTGTACGTTATAGCACTCAATTATCGTTTATATACTTATACGATATGAAAGTATCTTGATAGTCGATCAAATTGAATAAAGGAATCTTGTGATATAAGTTCTCCAACCTTTGAAGTTGGCAATCGAAAACCTTATGGCCCTCTCTACTCGTCAGAAATCTGGAAGAAACGTAAGAATTGAATGAGACAGCTTGTACAGCGAGCTTGTTCGTGCAGTTTTCACAGAACATTTCAACTACACTACAATTCATAAGGATTACACCTGTCCATTCAAAGTTGAGCCTCCAGGTTAACATTTTTTGGATGATTTGGATTAGCATATACACTGCACAGAAAATCAGATGACTTACAAATAGGAAGAAAAAAGATAGTATGTATAATGTGGTCCGTTGAAAATTTGGAGAAAAAATTCTTTAATTTATATATAAATATAAAGGAGTAAAATATAAATACAGTTAAAATATTATAACCAGAGGTAGTATAATCTATTTGCCTATAATTCTCTCTCTTATTGTTCTTAGAGTCAACCACTAATCGAACGCTTTGCGACGCAGCTCCAGATTCTGGAAAATAGGATTAGAACTGTACCAAACAGAATCAAAATTTGCTATTTATCCCACCAATGGTTCCGAAAAACCCCCTTTTTGCAACACACACCGATTCCCTTGTCCTCTTTCTCCTCCCCTGGATTCCTACTTGTCGCCCGCTCGAGACGTCACCTCCTTCTCGCTTTATGCTGTGGGCGTTCTTGGGCTGGGAGATCAAGATTCAAGAAGCCGAGGTGTCAGCGGCCGGTGGTTTGCCTGTTGCTCAAGTAGTTGCCCCTGTCTCGGTTCTTGTGCAGTCAATCGGGGTCACAGAATTCGAGGCTCTTCTGGGGTTTCCGGGTCCATTCCAAGGTGAAAGGTTCGCTGAATTGTGAAGTTTTTGTGTTTTGATGCTATCTTGGGATTGGGCTCAGTGATTGATTAGGTTCTGTTTGATCACAGGGGAGAGATTGAGCGGAAGGTGATCGCCGGTGAACTGAACTCGTAGTTTGTTACAGACTCGAGGTTTGATGATACGAGTGCTTCTTGATTTGTTTGATGTTAGGTCAATTCGAATTGCTTTCTGTTCAGTTCAAAACATTTCCGTACTGTGCTAATTTGCTTTTGCTTCCATTTGGGTACAGCTTTGAGGTGTTGAGACTTGAGAACATCCTGGTTTCATAGAATTATTGGTGAGGTGAGGGATTAACAAGCTCCCCCTTTTCTAATCATGCAATGCCTTTTGCCACTAATATAGAAATATGGGCTCACTGGTGCATAGGAATCTTGCCTGATAATTTGGTTGCCACTTGCCAGTGATCACTGTGTGGTCCTAATGCCTATTCTTAGAGAGCTGCACCTCTTTTTTTGTCTATATGTATTACCCTTTGTTGCTCTTGAAGCTCCCTTGAGGTGAGGAGGTGATCACAAGAATATATTTTTTTTCTCATTGAATAATCCCTTCCTCCTGTTAGGTGCTTGCGATGACGAATATTAGGTCATTCGTTACCTAACGTGGTCGGAGTATGCTGTGGGTTGGCCTCCACTGATTGCCAGGCAGCCTAAGTAACTGTTTAAGGAGAACTGTATCAAAGTTTTGCTGAATTCAAAGTTAGCTTCAGGCGGGTACTAGATGATCTTGAACTTAAAGAGATTCACTTAAATAGCCGAGCATTCACCTGGACAAATGCCAGGGAAAGACCCACCTTGGAGCGCATCAACAGGGTCTTTGTGTCGGCAACATGGGAAGCTTTGTATCCAGACTGCTTCCTCCGTGCCCTGCCGTCGACAGCTTCAGATCATTGTCCATTGCTTCTGTCCACATTGTTCACCTTCGCCTCCTTCAAGAGATTCCACTTCGAGACTTTCTGGCTCAAGCTAACCGGGTTTCATGAGGCAGCAAAAGCGGCATGGCATTGTGATGCCGCCATCCGTGATCCATTTCGTCGTTTGGACACGCTCTTCAAAGCCACATCCAAGGCCTTGCGAAGCTGGAGTAAGGTTCAATGTGGCAATGTGCGCCAGCAAATCCGGATGGCAAATGAACTCACCTAGCGGTTTGATCTGGCAGAAGAAAAACGATTGCTTTCTTCCTGGGAGCGTTGGTTCCGATCGGCCCTCAAGAAAAAGCTGCTTGGCCTCTGTTCCCTCGAGCGCACTATAGCTCGGCAACGGTCGCGCATTCGTTGGCTGCGGGAAGGAGACGCTAACACGTGCTTCTTCCACTTTCATGCCAACCACTCTAAGCGTCGCAACTACATCTACAAGCTCAAAGTTGACGGGGACTGGATTGAGGGGCAATCCCAAATACAGGAAGCTTTCAACATGCATTTCGTCAACCTCATTGGGAAACCGGTCTCCCGTGCACACACCCTGGACTTGGAGTTCCTCAACGTTCCTTCCGTCGACCTTTTACCACTAGACGCTAATTTCTCCGAACAAGAGGTTTGGGAAGTCATTAAAACTCTACCATCAAGAAGGGCGCCGGGTCCAGACGGATACACCAACAATTTCTACCAGCATTGTTGGGATTTCATAAAACCAGATATGATGGCTGCTTTTCATAGCCTTGGTCGCATGGCTGGGGGTAGTTTTGGGCTGCTCAACCAAGCCTTACTCACTCTGCTGCCTATGAAGCCGGACACCAAAGAAGCCCGCGACTTTCATCCTATAAGTTTGGTGCACAGTTTTGCTAAGCTTTTCTCCAAAGTCCTTGCCAGGAGACTAGCCCCACATCTTGCCAAGGTCGTGTCGCCTAACCAGTCCGTGTTCATCAAGTCGAGATCAATTCAAGACAACTTTCTTCTGGTGAGACAGTCTGCTCGCCTCCTCCATCAGCAGAAGAGAGCAGCTTTTCTATTAAAACTGGACATTGCGCAGGCTTTCGACTCACTGTCTTGGCCTTTCCTGTTGGAGGTCCTTACGTGCAAGGGGTTTGGGCCCAAGTGGAGGGAATGACTAAGCATCATGTTCAGATCAGCGTCCACTAGGGTTCTCATTAACGGCAGCCCAGGTTGACCCATCTCACATGGTCGGGGGCTGCGCCAGGGAGACCCATTGTCGCCTTTGTTGTTCATCATAGCCATGGATGTGCTGAACAACCTCCTCGCGGTGGCCGAATCTGCCTCCTTGCTCCAGCCGGTCGGCGGTTGGCGAGGCATCCCGCACCGACTCTCCCTTTACGCCGACGACGCGGTAGTTTTCCTCTCCCCGATTGCTACTGATTTGCATGTCATCAAACAAATCTTACAACTGTTCAGCGAGGCGTCGGGCTTGCATATAAACCTTGCCAAGAGTTCCATCTCGCCAATTCGGTGCAACACTGAACAAACGCAGCTCATTATCAATGAATTGACATGTGCAGTTTCAGATTTCCCATGCAAATATCTTGGGCTGCCACTATCTTTGAGAAGACCTTCAAGAGCAGATTTCCAACCATTAATTGATAAGGTCGCAAACCGCCTGCAAGCCTGGCAAGCAGGCATGATGTCCCAAGGAGGGCGGCTGGTGCTAGTTAAGGCGGTGCTGACATCCATCCTAGTGTACAGTTTTATGGCCCTCGACCCACCCCTTGCAGTTATCAAAGAAATCGACAAAAGGAGAAGAGCCTTTCTTTGGAAAGGCACTGAAAACGTGTCGAGAGGCCATTGTCTTGTCGCTTGGTTGACCGTCTGTCGGCCCCTCCAATACGGAGGACTGGGCATTCACAACCTGCATGTTCTAGGCAAGGCCCTCCGCCTACGTTGGCTTTGGCTACAAAGGTCATGGCCGACAAGACCTTGGGAGGGCTTGCTGGCGCAAGCTGGACGTGTTGAGGAAGATATGTTCAGTGCATCGCTCACCGTGGAACTTGGCAACGGTGCTAACACCTTGTTCTGGTCGGACCGCTGGCTCAGTGGTTGTAGCATCCCTTCCCTCGTCCCACGCTTGGCTAGGGGTATTCCCACTAGACTGCGGAAATCTAGATTAGTCGATCAGGCTCTACACGACAACTGCTAGATCTCGGACATTAGGGAGCCGGATCCTCACTGTGTTGGTGAGATCCTTCGTCTTTGGGGAACGTTGCAGACCATTAACCTCCACATGGAGTAGCATGATAGGGCCATCTGGCGTTGGGAAGCCTCAAGTCACTATTCCTCCAAGTCGGCCTACAAGGCATTTTTTTTGGGCTCAAGCGAGTTTCCGAGCATAGAGGCTATCTGGCGCGCGCGAGCCCCTCTGAAATGAAAATTTTTTGTGTGGCTTGCAGTCCATCGCCGTTGTTGGACGGCGGATCGCCTTCAGCATCGTGGTCTTCCAAACCAAGGTGCCTGTGTTTTCTGTGGGCACTCCCTAGAGACCATCGACCACCTCCTCGTCGAGTGCGCTATCACCTCCCAAGTATGGGCGCACTTCCTCATGCGTATGGGCTTGCCCGGTGCTGTCCCGGTTGGTCAGCTGTCTTTCCAACAGCACTGGCTTTCCGCTCGGGGCGCCCTATCTCCGCAGGCAAGAAACAATTTGGACTCCTATGTCATCCTCATTTCCTGGATGCTTTGGAAGGAACGGAATAGTAGGGTCTTCAACAATGAGACGAGTCCCCTCCACCTTCTGCTACAGCGGATTCACGACGAGCATCGCCTCTGGCGCATGGCAGATGCTAGCGGTCGGGAGGCGCCTTCCACCGGGAATAGTCAGCCTTAGGTCGATTTGTGTTTTGTGTTTCTTGTTTTTGTCTTTTGTTTCCTGTTTTCGTTGTTGTTTCTATTTTCCTTCTTTCGTTTTGTTTTCCTAGTCCTTCTGTCAGGCCCGCCGAGGCTTTTTCTGTATCACCGTTCTTCTTCTTAATGGAATAACGAGCAAGGCTTTTGCGCGTTCCTGAAAAAAAGGTTCTCAGAGGTTTCCAGGTATGTCAAATGTAACTGATATGGAGTTGCTTTGTTGCATTGGGTTTGTGTCTGGTTTTTTGTTTGTTTTCCTTTTGGGAATTCAGAGTGAAACAGATCATTGGGATGTGTGATTGGACATGTGGTGTGTCTGGACACCGATTGCCTCTGTTCCATGTGGCTCATATGATAATGCAGAAATTCCAACCTTCCTTGCTGAACTCAAGATCTTTCTTGTATTCTTTGTTTTATCCTATAATGTTTCTTGCTGATGCATTCTTTTAAATGTCTTGTTCTTTCGTCCTCTCTTTATTTGATTCTGTGGTTAGCAACATGTTGATTGAAAAGGCAAATCTTTAGGACACCTATGCCTGTCTGGACTTCTTTGAAGTATTGCATAATGTATATAAGGATGAATGGATGCACATTGAAGCACTATGCAGGTTTTCCATCCGCAAAAACACTTAGTTTGTAGATCATAAGTTCATAACTTATAGTGGCTAAAAATCTCTTCATATCATGGTATATTTTGTGGGATAATGTACGGTTTATACCAGTGTAGGTTACTAAGGTTAGTGGCTCGGAATATTTGTCTTCCTTTCATGATTGGGCTTAGATTCATAACAAAATTTTGATCTGTCACTGTGCAGGTTTCGCCAAGTTCTTTTTCTGAATTCATTCTTTTCTCCTCTGCAGGCTAAAGGAAAATTAATCCTCAGATAAGCTCAGGATCATGGATTGGTTGAATAAAATTTTTAAAGGTTCAGTAAATAGAGTTTCAAGGGGTCATTATGATGGCAACTGGCATGAAGGCCATTCATCGGATCACATCAAAGTTAGCTTCTTGTCATTTATGTCATGATTTTCCCATATGCATACTACTCATTCATTTATCATTTCTAGTTTCTATTGTAGCTAGTCCTTTCTTGTTCATATAACCTAACTACACTAATAAAGTAAAAACACATGCAGTAGAAGAAACTAAAACAAGCAAGTCATGAACATATTATTCTACGTGATTGTTCAGAATCTATACAATGCGTATTTCTTATATAAAAGAAGGATCATTCAATGTTGTTTGGCTTGATTGCTGTAGGGTACATATGATGGGAGTGATAATGAAGATATAGATCGTGCTATTGCATTATCCTTATCAGAGGAAGATCATAATAAGGGAAAGGCTGTTGGTTAGTATTACCCTGGCCATTCTTATCCTCTTATCTCTCCGTTTATTCTTTTGATTATTGACTAGCTTGTCCTATATATTAAATTATCCCCTTGGGAACAATGACTGCAGAAATGGAAATGATCTAGTATGTATACTTGCTGAATAAAAGTTAATTTTTACCATTTTCATTGTTAATTTTAATGTAGATACTGATTATAGTTTGGAGGAAGATGAACAACTTGCACGGGCTCTGCAGGAGAGCCTTAATACTGAGTCTCCTCTTCGTCAGAATGTTCCATCAGAGAGTGCTCCAGCAAAGGAGCCGCCTTCGCATGTCTTCCCCTCAAGTGGACTCAGGTGCCCATTGGATGCTATGGTTTATTTGACATTTCATTCCAATATTCCCGGTGCAAATTTAGTCGTCTTCTTTTGTCTTCCTATTAGCACCATCAGTGGTTTGTTTGCTGGGCTTGATTTGGTAAGAAGAGCCTAAGCCTACTATCCTGTGCTTTTGTTTATTCATGGCTATTTCTGACTTGTGTAGGACTTGTGCTGGATGCAAAAATCCAATTGGTCATGGACGTTTTCTTAGTTGTATGGATTCAGTTTGGCACCCTCAGTGCTTCAGGTGTTTTGCTTGCAATAAGCCCATATCTGAGTATGAGGTATAAAAGCCTACTATATTAGTATATTGCCACCTACCATGCTTCAATTAGATCAAATGATTGATGCTAGTGTTTATGCAGTTTTCCATGCACGAAGATCAGCCATACCACAAATCCTGCTATAAAGAGCTTTTTCATCCAAAATGCGATGTCTGCAAGAACTTTGTAAGTGTTCATCGTTCATGTTTAGGGATGAGCATGAAGGTGTTAATTAGAGTTAAATTCTTGATCTGTGCGTTGAATTGCGGTTATTGCATTTTCTTCCCCAGATTCCGACAAATAGGAATGGCCTGATCGAATACCGAGCACATCCTTTCTGGATGCAAAAGTACTGTCCTTCCCATGAAGATGACGGCACTCCTAGGTGTTGCAGTTGTGAACGAATGGAGGTCAGTAAAGGGTTTTATATCCCTCAACCAGACCAGCTACCCCAGGTTGTCTGGTTCCTGTTCCTGGAAGGAACCAGCCTGTTTTCATTAACATATGGAAAATAACGAATTTGAAGTTATGTTTTTCGGAATTAGTATAATCACTTAGTTATCAGTGTAAATAGCTCTATCACTCAGTCCTGCTTTTTTTTGTTTAGGTTCTCAGTGGTGACCTGCAATTAAGTGCCAGGGTCTTGGAATGCTGGCTTAGTATAACATTCTATAGAAAGCTTATCTAACAATTTAATAGCTAGAAAGTAACTTCTGTGTCACTATTGGTTGTTCAATTAATTCTGCAATTACTCCTTTTCCTGCTAGTGATGTATGTGCTCAACTATTTCTGATGATATTTCTGTGACATTTATGAGTTTGGTAGAGTAATAAATTTTCGTTCATCCTGAAATTCAGCCAATGGACATCAAATACATAACATTAGATGATGGGAGGAAACTCTGCTTGGAATGTCTCAACTCTGCAATAATGGACACTCCAGAATGCCAACACCTTTACATGGATATTCAAGAATATTTTGAAGGTTTGAACATGAAAATAGAACAACAAATACCATTACTTTTAGTTGAGCGGCAGGCCTTGAATGAAGCGATGGAAGTGGAGAAAAGTGTAAGTAGCATGGTAGTATGGTTATGTGGTGTGCAAAATGCTCCACATGCTCCCAACTTACGAGTTTTAAATCTCTTTCATCTCAGGGACATCATCTTCCTGAAACCAGAGGTCTATGTCTTTCTGAAGAGCAAATTGTCAGAACGGTGAGTTTTTAAATGTTGCCACATTTCTGCATTAATTTGACTACTGGCGCACACAAATTTTATAATTTGCATGTGCTGAATAATACGATGCATCCAGATCTTAAGAAGACCGATAATTGGACCAGGAAACAGAATCATAGATATGATTACAGGACCATACAAGCTGGCTCGACGGTGTGAAGTGACTGCGATCCTAATATTATATGGGCTACCAAGGTACATTGTTTTAGATTTATTTTTCCTTGATTAGTGAAAACGGACTTGGGTCCTTGAAGACTGATGCTAATTCCACAATCATCTCGTAATCCATCATAAAGTTCTTATGTTTGCAACGAATCCAGATAGCCTTTTCTTATTAATATAGTTGTTATGCAGATTGCAAGCTGGCTCCATTCTTGCTCACGAGATGATGCATGCATATCTTCGTCTTAAAGGTACATTTATTTATGATCATTATTTTTTGGGAGATTCACACGCAACCCGTCCCTTCGTGTTTGTTTTAAGAAATCACTGTTACACTTACTCTTCTTTAACGCCTTTTTTTTTTCTGTAGGGTACCGGTCCCTTAGTCCTGAGGTTGAAGAAGGCATCTGTCAAGTTCTATCCCACATGTGGCTCGAATCAGAGATCATCTCTGGTTCTAGTGGTAATGTCGCGTCCACCTCAGTAGCGTCATTGTCATCGTCATCGTCATCTTCAATTCCTAGCTCATCGAAGAAAGGTGCAAAGACCGAATTTGAGAAGAAGCTTGGAGCATTCATCAAGCATCAGATTGAAACGGATCCTTCTGTGCCATATGGAGATGGTTTTCGAGCAGGCAATCGGGCTGTCGAACGTTATGGCCTAAGAAGTACCCTTGACCATATTAGGATTACAGGGTCTTTTCCATAGGCGTACGTAGGACAAAAATAGAGGAAGTGCTAAAAGTAATAGAATAAAATCATACCAAACATACATAATATATTTGAATGTCTAATACAATCCAAATATATACATGAATAAACAAGAGACAAAGCGAGAATGTAAAATAAACTTAAAGTAGTACCTGGTTAATGAATATAATAGTCTGAATGCATATAAATACCTGCGGGAATCTGTGGAACAAAAGTAGCTAAATTAGTGAGACAATCAGAAAATTGTAGCCGGATCGGCAATGGTGTCATCCGGATTAAAATCAATCCGAGGCTTATTTAGTTGAGTTGCGCTCTCGTTGGTTCGAAGAGTAATACTTGTATTTGGATTGTTGGAGAAATAACTGTGCAAATTTTGTTTTTCCATCTTTTATAAATCTACAATAAATTGTATGTAATCTATGAGTACTAAGTACGTGTAACTAGACTAGACAAGTAAACAACATCATATGTTCACAACATCATCTCAACATTTCAATTTTTGAGTTTGTAAGTATTTAAATTAGTAAGCCACTGAGTACTGATCCTACTCTAATTAGCAATCTATTTGAGTTTATTTCTACAATCCTACTATTCCTGTATTCGGTATTCAGTCAAGTACTCAAGTAGTCAAGTGTGAACTTTAGTCTTTACCTCAGCACTTTAGCAGTTAGCAGGCACTCGGCAGCAGCTCACCACTCAACTCCTTCATAGCCTTAGTCCTCTGTCCTCATGCGTCCTCATTCCTCAAAGGCTCGAAGGCAGCAGAAGGCTCAAAGCTCCTTATCACAACCTCCTTACCTCAGACCTCACACGACTTCCTCAGTTCCTCTTCGGCTCTTCCTCTGTTCCTCGCACGCCGGTCTTCCTCCTTTGGCCTTTATGCCTGCGGTCAGCAGCTTCGCCCGGCCGCTCGCGCTCGCCCCCAGTCGGCAAGCCCACAAGGCCCCAACTACCTAGGGCCTAGGCGGTTAGGCCCGCTGGTCGTAGCTCGCCCCCCGCCACGCTCACCCCCATGCCCCAACTGGCGTTGCTCGTGGCTCGCCGCCTCGCCCCCGTCGTCGTCGTCAGTCAAGCGCCCGCACATGCCCAGCCACCCAGGTGAGGCTGTGAGCCTCCAAATGGGGATAGAATTAGAGATTTGGGGAGTGGAGATGGGGAATTCCGAATTCGGGAATGGGGATTTAGGGGGAGTAGGGGAATTTGGGATTTGGGAAGTGCGAAAATGGGCCATATGATATTGGATTGTGAAAAGAATGTGACCCAAACGGCCCAAATAACCTCGCTTGAGTTGCTTACTGTCTTGATGTCTTTGGTTCCTGAGTTCTTTTCAAAGCTTCGCTGCTCGCCTGCTCCTTATTTGTCTTTCCTTCATAGTTCATGGCGCGGCGCCTGCTGCTGTGCTGCTCAGCTCCGGTGCTCCCTTCCTTCCTTCATGGCACCAGTCGGTGCTTTGTGCAGATGGGAAAGCGGATGAGGAGACGGTGGCAGAGGAGGTTCCAGGGGCCCAGAGCCGGTGCGCATACCCCTACGCACACCAGTGGTGCGTCCACCACTGGTCTTTTCGATATTGATCATTGAAGTGAAGAAGGGTCATTCTTCGAATTATCAGGACGGCTGAATACTTTGGAGATTATTGGTTTAAATTAGACATACAACAGGGTAAGAGTAGTTTACAGTACAGTAAATCCACTGGTACTCTCTCTTTTTTGCAAAATTGCTTTCTTGTTGTCTTTGAAACAATACGTGTAAGTCTTCTGACAGAGAGGTCTATAGTTGTTTCGCACAGTGTACACATCCTTGAAAAGATCAAGTAATCAGAAGCTACTTTGCATCTGGATGCTCTGCAAATCCTTCGTTTTCCTCTCATTCACAGAGCTATTCCAATGTTTCATCTCTCACATTTTCGGATGCAGTACATTATCAAATGGGGATAAGTTTATGTATAAATTATCTCCAAAAAAAGTTTATATAGCCGTGATCCGAGCGGATTTTAGTGCTCGAAGAGCATGTCTACCAAAACCAAATACATTGCCTCGGCAGGATTAATAAAAGAGAAAGTCACATTAGAGGTCCTTGAAACATGCAACGAAGTGTCGCTTAGAGTATGTACAATAGTGTGATGTCAACTGTCTATAAGACTTGTCACGTAAGACATTAGATAACGTGGATGAGAGAGTGGGAGCATAGAGAATTGGATCGTCTCTCATGCAGTAGTCGATTG
This sequence comes from Phyllostachys edulis, assembly GCA_036346405.1. NCBI lineage: Eukaryota > Viridiplantae > Streptophyta > Magnoliopsida > Poales > Poaceae > Phyllostachys > Phyllostachys edulis. The sequence continues at coordinate 7,185,689 of CM070567.1, read as the reverse complement.
TAACACGAGAAATAAGACACATTATACATGAAGGGGTTGTCTATAGAGACATGTAAAAAGACCATCTATTGTAGGAGCTGTCTTTAGTGTTATCTATAGATGACATGAAGAGGTACTATAGACAGTAGTTGTCTATACCATTTTATATACCCTTAGGCCATTGAACTTCAAAATTACCTTGGCAAATCTCGAAACCTATGTCATTTAGGTCATTACAACTTTTATTTTTGCTAAATTGCTGACATCACAACTGAATAGAGATATGAAACTAATATGAGTCTTTTTATATAGATTTTCCATGCACCCAAATTAGGAGCACTGCGACTTAAGGGCATATACAATGGTATAGACAGCTGCTGTTTATAGCAACTCTTCATGTCACATGTAAACAACACTAAAGATAGCTCATACAATGGTACAGATAGTTGTTGTCTTTTTAGTTGTCTTTATAGAACATACAATCTTTTAATGCTTTTCTTGTTTCTTATGCTATAGTCGGCTACAGGATTATAGACATCATCTTTCTCTCTCTTCATTCTCTTTCATCCATGTCAGCAAAAATCCTATGTGGTAATAACTATAGACGACTGATATAAGCCCATTGTACACGCTCTAAGTAGCTTAGGGTGCTAAGGCAGCAAGCGAAGAGATGAGCAATCTTGCGAGTTGAGTGTCACACAATGATACAACTCGCTACAAGTTAATATATATATATATATATATATATATATATATATATATATATATATATATATATATATATATGTTTACAATTATACAAGTTATTAGTATTATTTTTGACAATGCTACGTGTTAAAAAAAAATTAACTGCTACAAGTTAAAAAAATTACAATGCTACAAGTTAAATTATTATTTTTATAATGCTACAAGTTAATTATGAGGTCTAGGGATCCAACTAAGGCTCTGTTTGGTATAGCTCCTACTCCCCGCTTCTCGTTCGGATCCTGTGGAGTTATACTAAACACCTAGCTTTCCAAAACGACTTGATTCTGCTTCTTGCGAGGAGCTGTCTCGAAAATGAACTAACAACAAAAAGCTACCTTCCTGTGGATTCTCGTGAGAAGCAACCCGCATGAAACATGTTTGCCCTTGGAAGTTGCACTTATTTACCCGCATTTTGCCACTCATATACCCCCCAACGCCCATCCCAACCCAGTCCCGAGCACGTACCCCTTTGTTCCTCTCGCGTCGATTCCCCCTCTCTGGCGACGACACGTCCAGGGGCGGCGACGGTAGCCTAGATCCACTCGCCGCCGCCCGGGAGTACCTCGTAGTCAGTACCTCTCGCCGTACCTGACTCCCTCTCAGCCGGTACCTCTCACCGTTCCTGAATCCCCCGTTATCGCCGCTCTATCGGGCTCGCCGTCAGTCGATTCCACCGATGTCGTTGACGAATCGACCTCCCCACTGCTAGATCTGCACCCTCGCCATCGAGTAAGCCTCTCCCTATGCCCCCGCGCGCTCCACTTCCTCTTCCTCCTTGCACCCACCGCTCACGCATTCCCTCCCCTAGCCCACCTCCTCCAGCTCTCGCAACTCCTCGCCGTCCTGGCTTACTGGAGCTTCTCCCTTGTGCTTTCCTTGGAGGAAGGAGGATGATCATATCTTACATGTTGTAGTGATTCCTTGATGAGCTTACCTGTAGTGTTTAACTATTTATAAACAACCAATCAGGGTAGGTTACTCATGTACTGCCAACGCTTGCGGGTAAATTTACTTGACACCATTTGTGCAGCCAAATCTATCATTAACCAGTGGCTTTGATGTACTAGCTGGGCAAGAATTTGTTACCACTTGCATATTGCAATTAATCAGGGATCATTCACTCCAATGTAAGAACAAGTTAGCGGCAGAATCAAGACCTAGTGTACTTACCACCTCTTGAACATTGAATTATCTTTCACAACAATCGTACTGGCATAAATGAATTTAGGATCCAGCTAGGTGTCTTCTGCCTTATGCATTGGTTCAGAATTTCTGTTAATTTACTTTTGTTTGATTAGTGTTGTTCTGTTACTTGAAAGTCTATATGAAGTTCCAATAGACTTACAAGTGTTTTATATGTTAGCTCGATGCAGGTGGCCTAGAGGTAGTGGTGGCGGCATCTCATTGGCCAGCCCTGGTGGATGCGGAGGCTTGATTGTAGCAAAAAAAATCCCCTTTCGATTGCGGTCAATATAAAGTTTGTTTGGTACAATCTATTCTTTTGTTCTAATTTAACACTAATGTGTAGTTTTATCCCAAATTCCACATCTAAACCACAACAAGTTTGTTTGTGTGTAGTTTCATTTCAAAGATTGCATTGCAGCTATAGTGTGTCGGTTAATTTGTTAATGCATGTACATGAGTATGCCAGATGGGAATGTTTGCATTCATGGCATAGCAAGAACACATGGGATGTGAACTAAAAATGTCCAAAGATTCTAGATGCCCATAGGTGTACAGGTTTTTTTAGATGTGCAGCTCGATGGTGAGCGTGTTCTCCCTGACACAGTTGCTGCTCAATCTTGACACTTGCTCGGAGCTAGGAATTGGTTCTCCTTTTCTGTGTCAAGTAAAAATGTCAGTTTGATCAAACCAAATTGTTCAATCTAAGTGAATAGTATCAGGTCAATGATTCTTGCAAATTGATTAGTCTCTTGTGAGCTGGTAGTTGGTCCCGGAATATTCAATCGAAGTGGTTTTTTTATAGTCTTGTATGTTCCGTTTTTTATGCAGTGGTAGTCAAGCTGACATTTTTTCCGATGGAAAGATCAGTGTGCAACATGAACTAGGTACTATTCACATTTCAAAATGATGGACAGACCTAGGTGCAATTTTGTGAAATAATGGAATAAATGAAGGGATAAAGATGGAAATCGACAAAAGAGTTGCTACAGATCAGATGCTCAAAATATTGTGTGTTTTTCTTGTATGTGCATAGCCAATTTAATTGTGAAATGAGTACATGGATGTAGCTAAGTGTGATTTTTCTACTTGTTATGTGTTACGGTGAGATGAATGTATGCATATATCTTAATTATGGTGATGAATGGATGATTCTTAGTTGTAATAATGTAATTGAATGCTTATGAATTGTTGAGTGTGCAACTTGTAACTGAATGCTTGTAATGGGAATCATTGAATTGTATTTGTGCATACACCTGATACTATTCACTTGTGAATCTTCCAAATTAATTCTATTTGTGCTAGCTGCTCGTTTCTTCTCCATTGGACGTTAAGCATACGCCTAGTATTATTCGCATTTCAAAAGCAAGCTATCACTATGTCACTTTGTGCTAGCACTATGTCACATGATACTATTCACATCCAATTTGGTAAAGAAATGGCACATCAATCCTTAGTCCTTACATAATATCTACTCATTCATCCATCACAAGAACAAAGCTTACAATGCCATAAATAAACCCAAAATTACAATTCTTTTGCTTACAAGAACAAAGCTTACATCACAAGAACAACGCTTACATTTTTTTCCATTTATTTGTTTTGGAACAAGCCCCTATGTTGCTTGTAGTGATGATTCCATGATAGTACCGATATATCAGTCACCATACAATGCGGTGGCTAGCTCAAACCATCCATCAATTAATCACATGAAAAAAAAAAGAAACCAAGCCTCTGTAGACAGCCCAAAGACTCTCTTTACCTCCAAATTGCTAAGAAGAGATGATTGTACAAATACAAATGAGTAAGACACAAATACAATTAAAGTATTACAACAAAGGGTAGCATAGTCTATCTGCTTCTAATCCTCTCTCATATGGTTTTTGGAGCCAACCTACTAGCCAAACGTTTTTCTGAGACAGCTCCAGATTCTCAGAGAAGTGGATTCTCAGATAATTAGGCTTATGATCTGAAAAATAAGAATATGGAGCTCTAGTACTTTTTTTTTAGAGAAGGAATATTCTTGCAACTGGTGGGCCAATTTTGAGACAAGGAAAGGAAGCTAAGGCCCATTAGACTAGCGTTGCCAATTTTGAGACAAGGAAAGGAAGCTAAGGCCCATTAGACTAGCGTTGGGGTTGGGGGTCGCCGAGCGGGGGGCTTTCGTGAGCCGGCGACCGGCCCTTCGTCCGACCCGGCCGGCCACCGCGGTCTCTGGCGCCGGCCGACTTGGTGGGCTGAGTCCCCGTGGAACCCCTCGCCGCCTCGCCCGACCCGAGGTACGCACCTACGCGCGCGTGGTTTCGTGCCTGTGAATGACGGGCGCCGGTCGCTTGGAGAGCAGAAGTGTACAGCCCCCTCCTTTTACTGCTGGGGCTGCTGCGTCGGTGTTGGAAGAGAAGCCATGGCCTCGGGGAGCGGGCCGTGGCTGCTCGCCGTGGCGGCGCTTGTCGCCGCTTGGATCTCCGACGTCGCCACCGCTTGGCCGTCGTCTGAGCAGGTACGTGGGGATGGGTGCTCTTGGCTTATATGATTATTTTTTCGTACGATTCTCTGCGGAATTTATGACGCGTTGTTGATTCGTATTAGAGTACGCACTTGAAAACGAATGCTTTGCCAAATTATTTGTCTACTGTCAGTGGATCGCCGTTCGTCCCATCGAGTTATTCCTTGTTTAGCAAAATGTTACTTCCATGTATGTAAGTGGTAGAATTTACTTCGTAGAAGCGTCATCTCCTCACTATTCCGTTTATCGTCTTGCTGTTGATAATGCTTTTTAGTCACAAAACTCAGCCGGAATTGTGCAGCCGTCCATAGTTAGATCTAGGTTACTGTATGTTTGAGTTTAGTGGGCTGTGGTAAATTAACTGTACTTTGTTTACAAATTAGGATATACCTAACTTTTGACTATGTAAGTGCTACTTTGAATTTTAGTGCACTTTTGTTCCGACTTGTTTGATGTTTCTGTCGATAAGTTTTAATTCTACTACTGAACAGGCAGGTACCAGCCAGAAATCCATCAGTTGTTTGCCCTGCTCAAGGATGTACGTTGCTGGTGCATATCTCGATACCTTGACGGGACAGCTTGCTCAACATCGTGACTTAACTGAAATGTCTTATTCTGCCGACTTGCAAAGGGCTTGCTGATGACCTTGATGTGCCTATGCTTTCAGACTTGCATCGGCAACTGGTTGGTGAAGGTTCTCACCGCCGTTTTCTCTATTCTGTGAAATTTGGTAACTGTCAAGATTATATGGTTAATTTCCTTGATGGCTATGATGCCAATCTGGTGATAATTGAAAAGCTTCCGAATGGGGTATTTGCTGACCCATTTGAGCTACAACATTTTGTTGAGCAGAAAGGTGAAATCAAACTCTGAGCTAGGCAATCAGCTACAGTACTACCCATTTGCATTACGTTAAGTTTCTTTTTTATCTTGCAGTTTTTCTTGATGTCGCTGTTTTTGGAGACACCAACCTTGAAATACCCTCAGCTCTGTCCAACTGGTCGGCTGTTGAGATTCATTTTGATCTCAGACCAAGCACATCAATGAACTGTAACCTTGCAATAGAGCTTCCTCTCCATGCTAGATACCTGGTAAGGTTCTAAATAAACTATCTGTGGTAACTACCAACTTGATTTATTTGGTTCATGCTGTCTGCAAATACACGTGCTTCTTATATGGAAAATAATAATAGAAGAGGTATAATATAGCAAGTAAATAACATTGTTGTCCTTACAGACATATTACCTCCCTGATGGACATCGAACAATGCATCCTCAGTTCCTCACAATGTAGGAAACACCTATGTTTGTCGAGAAAAAAAAACACCTATGTTAGGACACGTTAACACACAATAATGGCAAATAATACATGCTTGGCATTCTCTTTTACATGTTTTATGCAGAGCATGCACCTGATGAATATTGAATAGAGATCAGAAAAATCTTGCAACTTCAGTCATTTCTGTTCAGGTTTGCTTTAGATCATAAGTCACATCTCACTAGTGTCCTTGGATCTATGCAAATGTTATGGATCGCCCCTTGGGCATCCCACCCTAAAAAGTTTACAAAAAAATTCAGAAGAATATTGAATCTAGTGTAGGAGATGAACTACATCTGGCAAAAGTGTTTTTTTTTTTTGCGAGGGCAAAAGTTTAATTTCTGATGAACTACATCCTGGCAAAATTTTAACTTGAACTGTATAGTCGGTCAAGAGACAGAAATGAGACAAACCAGAAGAAAGATGGATGCTAGTTACTAAGCGGTTAAAATAACTATTCATTGTATATTTGTGAGTTTTGGCTTCCATCTCTCTAGATTGGGTTTAAAATCTTGTCATATTGCCAGATTGTAGATCCCTACTTACCTAAATTTCGTATATATTTGGGAAATTTTGGAAACTTTCAAAGGTATCAAGGGATGAGTGAAACAAGGGACACTGCAGGGTGAGATCAGACAACCTAGATTGTGAAACGGAAAGTTATAGTAGTTCACTTGATTTACTTTTTTCTACGGAATGCTACTTTAATATGTAATGGAATACTTGCATCTGAAATGCTCAACATGCGTAGGGGAAATTGGTGGATGGTCCAGGAAGGCAGGAAATAACAAAAGGAGAAAAATGTAGAAAGAAAGGTTTTATGGCGGTGCCCATGTTCCCCACCCTGCCATTTTCATGTTCTGTCTCGTTGCAAACATGCCTGAAATGCACATGGTGTTATGAAAAAATTGCATCGTTCCCCTCTTTATCTTTTTTGCTCATTTGCTTTGGAAGTTGGATGTACACATCAGTTGGACAGACTTCTAATTTAAGATTCTAAATCTAGTCCTATTAAGTATTAAGTATTAAGTATAAACAATTTTCAAGCTTGTCAGACAACATGTGGGCTTTTAGTTATTTGCTTCTTTATTAGAATATATTTGAAGAAACTCCAAACAGAGTACTGATTGTCATGTTTATTCGTAGCCTCTTGATGCCAGTGGTTATGCAACGGTTGAGTTCAGTAGCCCGGATCTGCTCCTACGTTACAGAAAAAAGGAAATCCATTCTGATTCCTGCTTATGGGTGCTTAAGAATCTTGACGCAGCAGCTGTGGAGAAAGTTGCATGGCGCATACCCTGTGGAGACGAAGCACATATAGGATTTGTATCTAGTATCACTTTTCTCTCAGCTCTAGTTTGTTCCATGTCCATAGTCCTAGCTGCCCTAATTTTTTGATGCAAGTACTGAAATTCAAGACAGGATGGATTATTCCATCTAATCCAAAAATCAAATTATCGGCATGCTTTTACACATCATCACCGTCTACCAAGGACAACTCTGTTCTCTGCCTCGTTTTTCTTAGAACACAATTGAATATAATATGTATATTTTTCCTTGAAATGAAGTTGCAGTTGCATCAAATGATCAGGGTTTTCTCCCTGCAACATAAAAAGGAGTTCCAAAAGAAAAATCTTTTCCTTCAAGGAAGGTGCACTTTTCATATTCCTGATATAATCTGGATCAGAAGCTACAATATATTATCATCTTGGAAGAAGCCAAGCAGGTGAAGCATCAATTGCAAGCTTGTGTAAACAATTCTACTCGCCTTTTGTCTTGGCACGCTTCACCAACTGACAGAACAACCATACAGCCTTTCCCTGTTTATAAAAATCCATGGTTGCCCCCCCACTTCCTATGATAATCTTTTTCCACTTCACCTATTTTGCCACAATTTTTCGCTTTTATCTCAAAAAATGAGCTAGGAGAATTGGCGCGGCAAAGTGTTAATTCCACTCTAGTTTTCTTTTGTCGTAAGTTTGGTTATAACAATATTATTATTGTTGGCTCTACTTTGAGCATCAGTTGAGCTCGAGCATGACACTGATTCTAACATGGATCAATAATACAAAATCGGACTCGTGAGAACTCACGAAACAATGAGTGGTCTCGTACTTGTTCTTGTCTTTGACGAAGTCTCGATCACAGTAATCTCCACGTCAGGCTCGTCCATTTACTTGCGTAACGAATGCCATCTTCGTTCCTCTACAAGGCTGATGGAGACCTTGCTGCTATGGCTATCCTTGTTACGTGGCCAAAATCGACCCCTTTGCTGCGGCCCCTGTCAAACTCGCCTGAGTGGAGCCAGGCCTTCGACAACGAAAGGCGTGAAAACTATGGCGGTTTCTAAGCATTTGAATTTTGAAAAGTGCATATAATGATACCGAAACAAGCACACAGATCCTCTGTCGTAGCATATAGCTATGTTAGAGGTGCACAGTACATGAGCACTAAGGCTTATCCGAATTGTCCAATTGACAGCGAGAGGTTTAGGTTATCGTGCCACAGTAATGAAGACACAAGCTTTGTTTCCCGAGTTTTTTTTTTGCCATGTAGTGCAGAGTACTGTAGCAGCAGACCCATAATATTGTTGCTATCGTACTCCTCTGCAGTATTGTGGAGGGTCTGGATCTAGATGCTCGAACAGTAGAGTTAATGTATGGAGAAATTAAAACCACCGGTGATATCTGTGTAAGACATGTAATTAGGCCCGCCACAGCTTCGTGCAACCACCTAATTAGGTAAAATTACTCGGAGCAGTACTAAAAACATTGCCTAGACACCAAAGCTAATGCACGGAGAAACATTGCCCGGTGACTCAAGTTTATACGCCTCATCGTCGTCACGCTGAAAACTTTTGGCCGAGGTTGAAGCTCCGAAAGAATCGCACCGTTTGGTAGAAACTCGTGCGGAAATCCTACGGTCCCAAACACGGCCTCACAACGTTGAACTTTTTTTTTAATTAATTAATTTTTTTTTGAATTTTATTTTAAAGTTAACCCCGACACACTTTATTTCCAATTCTGACATCTTTGGTCACGCCACGGGTGGTGGCGTGACAAAACAACATCACACGCTGCTAGGATAAATCCTAAAATAGACTTTTTGTCACGCCACCTGGTTGTGGCGTGACCAATATCATCATACGCCACTTCCAGTGGCGTGACAAAAGTTTGACTAGAAATAGGATAGCGTGACGGTGTTGTTTTGTCACACCACAGATGGTGGCGTGACCAAAAGGGTTAGAATTGGAAAGAAAGTGTGCTGAGGGTTAACTTTAAAATAAAATTCAAAAAATATTAATTAATAAAAAAATTTCCACAACGTTAGAGAAAAGAAAGAAAAAAGAAAGAAAAGAAGGGAAAAGGGGATAAAAGGTGTATGTATAGTGAAGTACACGGTGGATTGGATGGGCAATTGGACGCCTCCCTCCTTCCGGCCTGCGGTGGCTCGCCGTGGGGCGGTGGGGCCCACCCCGGCGACCCAATGATGAGCCCGAAATCGGCATAGCGGCATAGCCCAAAAGTGGAAACCACCCACACACGAACGACGAGGCGAACGCATACATATACACGATTTCTCGACCACCACCTCCTCCTCCGCCTCGAATCCCACCGTGCCCTAACCCCAACCCACCACCTCCCTCGGCGGCGGCGGGGCGAGATCGGAACCCACCGTCCTTCCCAAACCCCGAGGTACGTCCGCCCCTCCCCTCCGGGCCCCACCCGCAATTCCGCGCCCAAGCGATCCGATCGCCGCGCGGTGGCCTCGGATTCGGCGACGAGCCCTAGTTCGGTGGTTGATTCGGCGATCGCTTTTTTTTTAGGATCGAACCGGCCGGCCGCGGAATGGGCGGCCGCGATGAATAGCGTGGTTCCGCGGCGGCGTTGGCGGGGGCGGAGGTTGTGATAACGATTATCATGGTGCAGTGTCTCGACGGTGTGAAGCAGCTGCTCGCGGTCCTGTTCAAGTGCTGCGACGTCGAGCTCAAGCAGCCGCGGGGGCTCGAGGATCCCCAGGTCCTGGCGCGGGAGACCGTCTGTACGTCCGCCCGCCCATTCGATATGCTTTGGTGGTTGTTCTGTGCCTGTGCTGCGTTTGTTTCATGGGGAATTGATTGATCTGTGTGTTCGGGTGGTGTGGGTTGGGTCTGTGTGTGTGGTGCAGTTAGCGTGAGCGAGGTTGAGGCGCTGTACGAGCTGTTCAAGAAGATAAGCAGCGCCGTGATCGATGACGGGTTGATTAATAAGGTCAGTGATGGCTCATGAGTGTTTCATTCACAGCTCAATTTTGTATGTAATCAGTGTAGTTTGTATTTTGAGGAGGGTATTCAGGTATTGGGAATATATGTGTCTGATAATTGATGATGGGTTATGGTTCTTGTTTGTTGGCATTGTGCAGGAGGAGTTTCAGTTGGCGCTCTTCAAGACTAGCAAGAAGGAGAGCTTGTTTGCTGATCGTGTAAGTCTGCATTAATTGCACGCAGTTGATAATTGTGTGCTGCTGCTTGTTATGGTGTTATCGTTACAGATTTGGTGTATTATTTGCTTTGCATTATTGGAAATTTTGCAAATCAATGAGAATCAGGGGCGCTCAATAGTTAATGTTGCATGGGCAATTGAATGCTATAGAATACTCGTGGGTAGCAAACTAGCAATACAGGAGACAATTGACTCCTCCTAATTGCATGGAAATAGTATTAGTTACCCAGGATTCTATTGGCCTACGCTTCGGATATCTATGCCATTTCTATATAATGCGGTAGTTTTCAATTAGGATTTACCGTTCCTGTCTTGCTTTCCCGCCAAACATCTTTCTAAATAATCTCAACCGTTGGTCAGTCATGTAAGGGTGATACCTACCCATTATCTAACTTCAGTCAAGACAATCCAATCCGACAGCGAATATTTCAAGGATTCACCTCCCATGGTCCATGCGTTTCCCTCTGGACCCACCCATGCATTGCTTCCCACACTTTTTTTTTGGGCCTAGCTCATAATTTTCTAGGCTTCTCCCACGTTTTCTGAGTACTGAATGTAACCCATCATACTGTTAGATATATATATATTGTGTAGGGTGTTATTTGCTATTGTTCTTACCTTGTACATGCTATATATTGGCTTTTGGCCCATTGGAATATACTTGAGGCTATATTCAAACATGGTATCAGAGCTAGGGTTTCAAACCCTACCTCTTAGCCACCACCGCCACCGCCATCAGTAGCCGCCACCGCCTCTCCTCGCCACCTCCACGCTTTCCTCCTTTTCCACCGCCGCCTCAGAGTCGCCGCCACCTCCACGGCCTCGTGCACGGATCTGTCGTCTTGAGTTTCGCCTGCCGCCATTCTTAAGCCGCCGCTTGTTCTTGCCCGCCGCCCTTTGCCGTCTTTCGCCACGCCCACATTGCCGATCGCCGACTCGCCGCGATCACGATCTTCGATGCTTGCCATGCCACCATTTTTTTGTACAGATCACCACTGCCATTGCCGGTTGCCCTTTCGGACTGTCGTGGTTGTTACATGCTGCCGCTTCGGAGTAACCCTAAAGTTCCTCCTCCCGCGTGCTCTTCTTCGTTAGCCCTCCTCTTCCTTTTTGTCTGCTGGACTGAGCTACCAAAAAAGAAGAATAAGCCAAAAAAAAAAAAAAGAGGAAAAAAGGTTGATGGCTTTATCGGAGGCTCTTCGCCATCCCGCTCCCCCGATTCGGTTTGATGGGACAAACTTCGAGTGGGCCGTTCACCGAGGATCCACCTCAACAAAGAAGCGTCTCTGGGTCATCTCATTGGTGAAGCGACCATGTCCGCCTCGCCCTACACCACCTCCGCGACCGCTTCGCTTCCTCTCTGGCGCGGATAAAGCGGCTCAGAGGTCGACAATGTTTGCCTGGAGGAGGCTAGAGCTCTACCGATCTGAAGCCGACGCCTTACGAAGGCCGGGCAGAGGTCGAGGCTCGTGCTACCGCCATCTGGTGCGGTAGCATGCCCGTGACCATCTCCATGGATGTGGCGGGCTGCCTCGACCACGGCTTATGTGGGGCGCCCGAGCTTATTATCAGCCGACGAGCAACGCTATGTATCTCTCAGTTGTGCATCAGGCACACTCTCTTCAACAGCTTGATGCCACCGTTGATGACTTCTACCAGAAGCTGTCAGAGGTGTGGCGTCAACTTGACTCTCTGGGGCGGATGTCCGCGGACTGTCCTCATAGTGTCGGGGCTCACGCACCAGAGACTCACCGCCTCTATGACTTCTGACGCGTCTCGGCTGAGTTCGAGATTGTGCGCCGGCTCTGACTCGCCACCGCGTCCGAGCTTGGTGAGGCCTCATGGTGGTCGCGTCTTGGAGACTCGTCACCGTGGCGTGGCTCGGATCTGATCTGTCTTATCTGCTTCACTTTTGCTCCTCCGGTGGTTACTCTCGCCTCCAAGACCGACCGTGATCCTCCCCACTCCTCCAGTGGTTGTCGCTTCATCATGGGTCTCCATCTGCACCAACCGATAGCGTCTTTACCACAGTATCGGGATTGTTACAAGCGCAGGAGGGACCGAGTCGTCGGGGTGGGCGCCCCGAAGGGCTCTGGAGGTTCCTCTCCCTCGAGAGATGGCCTCTCGCCAGGTTCCTCCGTGCCGCCACACAGCAGCCTCCTCTCATCGCTTCACCTCGGTGTCGGCTCGTCCTCGACTCCTCGGGTTCGCTCGTCGCTCTTGCTTCTCGCCAGCTTCTCGCCTCGCCTCCGCCTCCTCCCTCGTCAGTATCTTGTCTCCGTGGATCTTGGACTCGGTGCTTCTTTTCACATAACACCGATTCTACCCACCTTACTTCTGTGCGGTCCACAGATTTTTCTTCCACTGTTCAGACTGCAGATGGTACCTCCCTTCCTGTTACAGGCCGAGGCACCCTTTTCACTTCTTCTTTTCATGTTCTTGCAGTCTCTCATATTCCTCACTATGCTATCATTTTGGCTTACCGGTCGATCACTAATCACGACTGTCGTGTTGTTCTTGAGTCTGACTCTTGTTGTGTTCAGGACCGCTGCACGGGGACTCTGCTTGGTACTGGCCCTCGGCGCCATGATTCGCAGCGTCTTTGGGAGCTTGCCTGGCTTCATCTTCCTTCCACTATTTCCACCAGCCAGTCGGCCACTACCACTACCTCTGCTCTTGCTGCGTCCTCCACTACATCTTTTGCTTAGTGGCACCATCGTCTCGGTCATCTCTGTGGCTCGCGTCTATCGTCTTTAGTCGGTCGTGGTGTTCTTGGGTCTGTTTCTGGGGACACCTTTTTACATTGTATGGGTTGCAAGCTTAGCAAGCAGCTGCAGCTCCCCTATCCCACTAGTGATTCTATTTCTACTTGTCATTTTGATCTTGTTCACTCTGATGTTTGGGGTCCGGCTTCCTTCGTTTCGAAAGCGGGTCATCGCTATTATGTGATCTTTATTGATGATCATTCTCGTTATACTTGGATCTACTTCATGTCTGAGCGCAGCCAAGTTCTTTCTATTTATCAGATGTTCGCCACCATGGTTCGCACTCAGATTGATTCGGCCATTCGTGTTTTTCGTGCTAACTCTGCTGGTGAGTATCTCTCTGCTGCTTTGCGTCGCTTTCTCGAAAGCAGGCACTCTTCCTCAAGATTTTGTCCCGTGCTCACGCCGAATGGTGTCTCTGAGCGTAAACATTGTCACTTGCTTGAGACTGCTCGCGCTCTCATGCTTGCCTCTTTGTTCCCCTCAATTCGGGCCGAGGTTTTTTTATCTTCGCTTTTTCATCAACTGCGCAGTTTCTCATCGCTCTTTAGGGTTCTACTCCTGTTGAGCGTCTCTTTGGTCGAGCTCAAGAGTACAGTCATCTTTGTAGTTTCGGCTGTGTCTGTTTCGTCATTCTTCCACCTCGTGAGCACACCAAGCTGACCGCTCAATCAGTTGAGTGTGTTTTCCTTAGCTACAGTCTTGAGCATAAGGGTTATCGTTACTATGACCCCGTTGCTCGTAGGATGAGGATTTCTCGGGATGTCACTTTTGACGAGTCCCGCCCTTACTACCCTCGCTCCTCCACTGTTAGCCCAGATTCTCTTGCTGAGTCGATCTCCTTTCTGATTTTTCCCGACTCTCAGATTTCCACCACTGTTTCGCCTCATCCTCCATCTACTCCATCTTCTCCGGCTCCATCTGTTCCGCCTCCACCGGATTTTCCTTCCTGCTCTTTTGTTGAGGCTCCATCTTTACCCTTGCACTACTCTCGCCGTCCTCGACCTACTACTTCCTCTCTTGAGCCTCCGTCTCTGCTGGGTCCTGTTCCCAGTTCTCCCTCTCCATCATTGCTGGTCCAGCTCCGCCTTCTCCTCCCCGATATGATCTTCGTGATCGTCACACCGTTAGGCCGCCCGAGCGCTACGGCTTCGCAACCGCTGCTCTTTCTGAGCCTACAACCTACCGTAAGGCCGCTGCTCATCCTGAGTGGCAGCTCGCGATGTCTGAGGAGATTGCTCCTTTGGAGCGTACTAGCACTTGGGATCTTGTGCCCTTGCTTACGCGTGTTACTCCTATCACGTGTAAGTGGGTGTACAAGATCAAGACCCGCTCGGATGATTCCCTTGAGCGCTACAAGGCTTGTTTTGTAGCGCGTGGTTTTCAGTAGGAGTATGGTCGTGACTACGATGAGACTTTCGCCCCTGTCGCTCACATGACCACTGTTCGTACTCTCCTTGTTGTGGCCTCTGTTCGCCAGTGGCCCATCTCTCAGTTGGATGTTAAGAATGCCTTTCTCGATGGCGAGTTGCGTGAGGAGGTCTACATGCGGCATTACAGGTATTCTCATCCTCGATGGTATGGTTTGTCGCGCCGTTGTTCTTCTATGGGCTCAAACAAGCCCTCGTGCTTGGTTTGGTCGCTTCCTCTGTTGTCACTTCTTGCGGTTTCTCTGCCATGATCGCGACCGTTTCTTTGTTCACACCTCTCCACGTGGTCGGACGCTCCTCCTTCTATATGTGGATGACATGATCATTACTGGCGATGACTCTCAATACATTGCCTTTGTGAAGGAGCGTCTCAGTAAGCAGCTCTTGATGTCTGATTTAGGTCCTCTTCGTTACTTCCTTGGGATTGAGATCACTTCTACGCCCGAGGGCTACTATCTCTCCCAGGAGAAATACATTCAGGATACCCTTACTCGCGCTTGTCTCACTGATCAGTGTGTAGTGGATACTCCTATGGAGCTAGGTGTTCACCTTCGGCCTACTGATGGTGAGCCTCTTGAGGATCCCACTCGCTATCGCCATATTGTCGGGAGCCTCGTCTACCTTGGGATTACTCGACCTGATATTTCTCACCCAGTTCACATCCTGAGTCAGTTTGTCTCTGCTCCCACTCAACTCCACTACAGTCACCTTCTTCGTGTTCTTCGATATCTTCGTGGAACCCTCACTCGATGTCTTTTCTTTCCTCGTTCCATTCTTTCTGACTTCAGACGTATTTTGATGCGACTTGGGCTAGCGATCATTCTGATCGCCGGTCTCTTTCTGCCTATTGTGTTTTCCTTGGTTCCTTCTTGATTGCCCGAAGACTAAGAAGCGATCGCAGCTGCTCGAAATACCGAGGTGAGTTGAGAGCCATGGCATGCTGTGATACCGAGATCACACGGCCGGTGGCTCCTTGCGGATTTTGGTGTTTACATTTACCGACTCGCTTTTATCGATAGTATCTTGGTGCGATCAGCATTGCTTGAGATCCTGTGAAGTATGAGCTTACCAAGCACATTGGAGTGGATGCTTCGTACATGCAATCGTAGGTGCAAGACCAAGTTATTGCTCTTCAGTATGTGCCTTCGGAGCTTCAGTTAGCAGATTTCTTCACCAAGGCACAGACTCGAGCTCAGCATAACTTTTACCTCCAAACTCAGTGTTGTTGATCCACCATGAGTTTGAGGGGGGTGTTAGATATATATATTGTGTAGGGTGTTATTTGCTATTGTTCCCACCTTGTACATGTTATATATTGGTCTTTGGCCTATTGGAATATGCTTGAGGCTATATTCAAACACATACATGCTTGTTTCAAATCAATAAATATTTTATATGTGAGGTTTCTTTAATCCAAACATTGTAGCATTACCTTTGAGATGATCATTTTCTTACATTTTGTGCTTACTTGATAGCATATCATACTACGTAATATTCCAACGTGGAACACATGTACCAGTTAGTACTTTCCTAAATTCAGCATGCTCACGTGTCGCAAATGCAGTGTTGCTGTATGTCTAATTGGAAGCTGAATATGTACATCGGATAACTGATTGACCTGTGTTTTGACTAGTTATTTTGCTATCAGTAGGAATTTCTTATATCTGTGTGCTTCTGTATTTGAGTTGTGATCCGGTTGTTATCCAACATTTGGGTAGTTCCTTTCATGGTTCCTACACATCGGTGCTAAATGCATTATCTGTAAACATCTTTTGGGACTTAAAATTTATTCAAATAAATTGGTGCTGTTGAATGACTAACATTGTCCTCTGTATGGAAAGTTGTTGCATCTATCAATTGATGCTACCGACATTGAGAACCATGTTCTATATATAAAAAATAGCTGCATGAAAATTGTTGGTGAATAATTTTGCTTTTGTTTACTAATACCTGACTTCACCATGCCCGTAACATTTTCCCTGCACTTACAGGTATTTGATTTGTTTGACACAAAGCACAATGGAATTTTAGGATTTGAAGAATTTGCTCGTGCACTCTCAGTATTTCATCCCAATGCTTCCCTTGATGAGAAAATTGACTGTGAGTTCACTCATCTTATAGCTAGAGAATTTGGTTCTCAAGTATGCAAGTTATATCCAGGCTCTAAATTATATTATCACGATAAGACTTGGAACTTATTTGAAACACCTGTTAACATTTTTATATATGCAAGGATTCATCAATCCCTAGTCTAATCAACAATTTCTAAATAGTGTATTTGTTGGTAAAGTATTTTTTTAATGATCCAATTTTTATGCTATGCTCCTGCTTCTTCACTTTACTTTGTTTAAAGCTAAAAATTCTGAAGAAGCTCATGTAATCTTTGCAGTTTCATTCCAGCTATATGATCTCAAGCAACAAGGCTTCATTGAGAGACAAGAGGTATTAATAATATTTGCACAGTGTGCTCCATCAAGCTAGCATGTTTGCTAAATATATGGCTTACGCAGAGTGTAAATATTCAAAATCTTCCTTGATTGTCTCTGATACATGAAATCATGGTTTTAGTCAAGTTAATATTATTGTACTCTATGGCCCTTACTGGTTATTTTGGTTGGTTGTGGTGATCGTGTATGGCACACTACTGGTGAAAGAAAGGATCAGATTCTCAGTCTTCCATAAATGAAACTGGATCACTGGTTAAGTGAGGGTTTACAAGAGTTAAGTAGTGGAGCCATTCTCTGAATATAGAGGGAGCCTCTGAGTAGTGACGTTGAAGGGTTATGCAAGTCAGGAGTTAGTTTTTATATAGAGAGGTAGACTTCAACATTCTAACTTCATTAATAGACGTACAGTTTTAGATCATGGGGTAGCTGCAGTAGCTTAATCCTGCTAGTTGAATTTTTTTTACAACATATAGGTAAATTGTTGGTTTTGTCCCTAACATATTGCACTGGGCCTTATTGCTGGGATATGAGGATTTTTATCTGTTGAGCTTTCGAGAACTGCTACACTATTATTGAAGCTAGATAATTTTGCTGAGAATATCATTCTTTTGGTTGAGCTCTTTCCCTTTTCTTCACCGTAATAGTTTATATATTTGGTTATCAGGTTAAGCAGATGGTTGTTGCCACACTTGCTGAGTCGGGAATGAATCTTTCTGATGAAATTGTAGAGAGCATAATTGACAAGGTGCGTTAAAGTTGCCCATTTATCTTTATCTTTTATTCATCCTTGGTTATAGCTTGTGTTATATAGTAATTCTCTAGCTTGCATTATGTAGTAATTCTCAAATCTCAACCCTTTTGTATATGACAGACTGCTACATAGCATCCTATTATTGAACTACATAAATATTGTTTTGTTTTGATTTTCCATTTTCAATAGAAGTATTCTTTCTTGCTTCCTTGTTCCCTGCTATTGTGATGACTTTTATGGAGTTGGCATAAGACATAATCAGAATGTCGCCTTGTTGCTTGCTAATTGTAACTTCCCATGGTAAAATTATTTTTATTTTCTTATTTTAAGACATTTGAGGAGGCAGACACAAAGGATGATGGAAGAATTGACAAAGAAGAGTGGCGTAATCTGGTTCTTCGGCATCCCTCTTTGCTGAAGAACATGACTCTCCAGTACCTCAAGTAAGATATGTTCATTATACTTAAAATAGTTTGTTTTCCTATAGTTTGTTTTCCTACAGTAAACTGAAAGGTTTACTGCTGCTCTTGAATAAAGAGCGATAAGATTTTCATTCCCCATGTAGTGTTAGGTTGCCATTGCAATATCTTGCAAAGCAAAATAATGTTATGCAGAGGATCACATACTTGAAATGTAGCAAGTCAAACTTCCACTATGTAAATTGCACAGGCACATAGGGGGACATAGAGGAGAGCGTCCTGGCTCAACTTTTGGGGTTCTGTGTCAGTGGTTCATTTAAATTCATGCCTTGATGATGCACTACACATAATTGTTTGTGTTTCTCAAAACAAATGTGAGAATGAGTTAGTGATTTAGTGGTTCAGCTTCAAGCAAGCCACTTCATGTCAGGACTTCTCAGTGAAATATCAGGCTATAAGTCTTCAATAAAAAAGTGTGAGCTTTTAAGTCTTTTTTTAGATCAGAACTTCATATTTTTTGGGTCTCTTTTGGGCTGTCATTATCTCAAACTTTTATTATTATTTAATCTATTTTTTAAAAATATTTTAAAGATAATCTCAACATAAATTTATTTCCAATTCTAACCCCTTTTGGTCACACCACAACGCGTAGCGTGGCAAAAACACGTCACACCACAGACCTTGGCATGGCAAACGAGTGCTGTCACGTCACTCCTCTTGGCGTGACAGGACTTAGCCTAAAAAACGGACGCGTGTTGACTCGGAGGGCTATCGTAGCAGGTTTGGTCACGCTGCGGTCGGTGGCGTGACAGCACAGTTTGATCACGCCACAGGTCACAGCGTAACCAAAAAGGTCAGAATCGGAAATAAAGTTATAAAAATGGACACGTGTTGACTCGGATGGCTATTATAGTAGGTTTGGTCATGCTGCGGTCTTTGGTGTGACAGCACAGTTTGGTCACGCTACGGGTCACGGCGTGACCAAAGGGGTCAGAATCGGAAATAAAGCTAGGAAGATGTTATCTTTAAAATATTTTTAAAAAATGGATTAAAAAATAAAAAAATGCTCCATTATCTCAGACGTGGTCAGTTTATACTTTATAACATATTTCCAATATCTATGTTCTTTAGATATTTCACTTCACAAGCAAATATTGCCTTCTTTGTGCAGGGACATCACCACTACATTTCCAAGCTTTGTCTTCCATTCTCAGGTTGATGATACCTGAGATTCTTGGGAGTTCTTACAAGTCGAAACATCAGAAGATAAGCACATGGTGGTTTATTACGGTTTTCGGTATTGGTTTGTTGGATTGACAGAGATCGCGGTGCTCTGAAGGATGTTACATGTCGGATTTGAGAACTCAAATCTTTGTTGTTAATAACCTTGTTTGTTTCATTTGGGAGTTAGTATGGGCCATGGCCGGTAAGCCTTTCGGCAAAGATGTAATCTCTGTCTTCTCCTTTCCTCCCTTTTTGTTTTTGGTTGGTTAGCAATCAGATCCAGTTCTCTGAAGCTTCTGTCTTGTGTACAAAATGGAAACATCCTAAAAAAATCTTATCCTGGGATTTTTTTTCTACATTACTTTGCAATGTAGTGACTGGAGCAGAAAAAAGGAATGGATGGAGGTGACTTCTCCATCTTCAATTATCATTCTTGTTTTTTTTAACAAAAAGAAGGATTCCAAAAATATTCTCTCTACCTCGCATGCTTTCACCAGTTTGAGTTGCAATAAAATTCTAAATTTGATTTCAAGAACTATATTGATGCGTAATATATTCAGTAATGCAAAATGGAGCAAGATGGAGGATGTGATTCTTCAAAATCCCGGCCCATCCATAGGGTGGATTGGCTGTGAATTTGGGTTTCCCAAATAAGGTCTAAAAATATTATTTTACCTGAATTAGATGACAGGAGTGCAGAGTAGGATAAGTTATTCTTTTTTTCTAAAATAATTTTCCGGTCGTAGATTATATCTTAATACGATGACAAGCTATCTGCACGTGAGTCAAATATAATTCAGTGGACCTTCAAAAAAATTATAATTCTGTAATATGTTTCGCAGCACGTATGGTAGAAATTTCACAATAACAATTCATTAAATTGGCTTCACAAACAAAACAAAAAACTATGTAGATTCGATCTCTCTGTTGCACGTACATTAAAATTAGCAACCATACCATGAGCACAAATGAAGCCCCGATTCGAATGAAGAATACTTGATTTATGATGAAAGTTAAATCTGCGTCTAAATACCCAAATTTGCTATGACTTTATTTATCTACTAGAAAATATCTACTCAATTCACATAAAAATAGCATGACTAATGCATACTCAACTCAGTTACAGAAAAAACTATCCATTCGGGATTTTTTTTTTATTTATTATTAATTACGTTATAGAAATGTGATAACATAGTTCTAAGGCGCTATTGACTAGTGCTATGGCATCGGCATGCCAAAGGAAATTCCATCTGCGATTTGTTTCTAATCTGGTCTAGGGCGCTATTGACTAGTGCTATGGCATCGGTATGCCAAAGGAAATTTCATCTGCGATTTATTTCTAAACTAGAAGATAACCCGCGCCTATGGCGTGGATGCGAATAGTTTCAGTCCTTTCGGAGTTTATTTGGTTTTAGTGTAGTAAAGACTGCTGTAATCCTTTAGCATCAGGCGCTGTGATAACGAAGGTTGTGATTGGTAACGGCGACATTAAAGATAGAAGCTTATACAGTTTGTAATGTATTTGTATTGTTGACTGGAATAGCTGGAGAACTAAATTGTAGGTACCTGTAGCATCCCATATGAAGAGCAAGAAAGATTCGAAAGCATTTGTACAAACAGTGTAGCTGCTTACGGACAGGTGGATTAATGTACAACATTGCTAGAGTATTGCTCCAACAGGTGGACAAAAGCAAGGAATTGTTCCTGGGTGAGTAGCGGTTGCTGTGGGGATTGCAAAAGTTTTCTGGAAGATATGTACAGAGCAGGAGCGAGTTATAAGAGATTAGTGTTTTTTTGGGTCTGTGGATGATAACGAAGTATACCTGATGTTGTGGTGGTACGCAGGGTATGCTCATTATTCGGTAGGTTTTTTCATAGCTGAATGTGTTTTTTTTTGTAGGCAGTTTAGCTGCAGTGTGGGTAGGGGTGACGCATATCTGTGTAGGCAAACATGCTTGAGTATTATGATGTGAGAAATCAAGAGGGAAATTTAAGGAATGCTATGTCTAACTTAAGATGTTATACGAGGTTTTTGTTAATATGTGACTGAGACAACGATGGCAGTAGTTGCGGGCTGTGGTGTACGAACTTAAGAGGTAAATTTATGTAATGATGTGTATAATAAAAAATGTT
This sequence comes from Phyllostachys edulis, assembly GCA_036346405.1. Taxonomy (NCBI): domain Eukaryota; kingdom Viridiplantae; phylum Streptophyta; class Magnoliopsida; order Poales; family Poaceae; genus Phyllostachys; species Phyllostachys edulis. The sequence goes on along the minus strand of CM070567.1, from coordinate 7,164,308 downwards.
GTATGAGGTTGCTGTCAGTACGTGATTGAGATGATGATGCTAACATACCTTTTAGCTGGAAAAGAAGGTGGAGGTCTATCCAGCGACGACACAATTCTTCTAGCCTGTATGGATCACTGTAAATGTAAATAAGAGAGATATAAGAGGCATTTCGGGAAAAAAAAATAGAATGTCAATGTAATGTAAGTAAATAGGTGAAAGTCTTGGATGGGAATGAACGAAGAACAGTTATACATAGGGGAGGAGATGGGCCTCGGACCGGTTGGGCAATGACCTGAGGCCTAGAGAAATGCTAGTGGCATTTTTAGTAGGTATGCAACAACAACAAAAGTGCACAGTGAACAGGCCCAGCTTTCATCGGCTCGGCGAGGCAATGGCCCAATGAGCAGCCTCAGGCGCCAGCCATCAAGGCCGCCTAGTCAGCCTTGCCTTCGGTCTCTTTCCCTCCCTTTTGGCTGAAATGCAAGGCACGCGCACGCTGGAGTTCCTTCCCCAATCATCTTCTCCATTTCTCCTCCTTTCTCAAACTTCTTTCCTCAATCCTCCTCCTCCCACCGGTGCCTTGCTCCTTCAGTGGCTTCAGCGTCGCCTTCCTTCATTCCTTCCTCCACCACGCCCTCTAGCTCTTCCCCTCCCCCTAGTGCCTCCAACCACTTCGTGCCTTGACCGCCCGCTTCGCCGTCAGAGCGCCCCTTCTAGCGCCACACTGCCACTTGGCCAGAGTCACCTGGTCATTGGTGTCCCTCATGGCACCACCTCCCCTCTAGCTCAGCCTAGCCCGGGTCCAGCTCCGTGCTGCTCGGCTCCAGCTCCCTCACCACTCCCCTGTGGCCGCGTAGCTCGGCCTCTCCACTAGCCACCGCCTAGCGCCGCCCTCCGGCCCTCCTTGGCTCCCCCAAGCAGTACACCGTTGCCACCGTAGGAAGGTGAGGTGATTTCGAATTTTTGATGTGTTAGTGTGTTACACTTACAGACTTAAGTACTTAACACTTTAGCATAAGACTTTGGCTTGTATGAGCAAATGAGTTAATTAGTTATAACTTATGACTTATGATTTATGAAGTTATGACTTATGAGTATGACTCATCATAACATATGACAGTATGAGACTGAGTGTTAGTGTATGTTTATTAACTTTCTATTTGAATATTTGATGTACTAGAATTGGAAATACATGATGAAAAGGACCAAGACATTGGCATCTTATTTTCCATCGCAATCCAATCAAACTCCGGAAACAATAGGAACGGGAGGTAGTAACACCCTACAAAACAATCCCCGTGTTGTGCTTAATCTGGATGACATTGTTGCCGATCCCGGGCTTCGAAAACCAATTGAGGAGCTGGATGTGGACATTAGGGATGCCGCTACAAGGGAGTATTAGCTATTGGGACCATGCTGACCAAGTGGCCATAAATTTCCACGGAAAATGATAGACGGTAAAATAAGAAGCTTTCATGAGGAATGGTTCAAAAGGTATGATTGGTTGGAATACAGTGTTGCTAAAGATGCTACTTTTTGTTTTTATTGTTATCTCTTCAAGCAAAGGAGACCTGGCAACTTTGGTATTGATGCATATACAAATGTGGGGTGTACTTGCGTTGTACTTTTGTTATAAGTGTTGATAGTATTTTATGTTAGTTATAGACTTATAGCCCTTTAGTTTTGGGCCCTAGGCTCTGTCAAATCCTGGCTCCGTCACTGGTTATACCTATAATTGACATTATGTATGTAGCTTCGGCTGAGTTTTTTTCCATGTTTATCTAATTTATCTATGGAAGTTAGATGTTACTGTCACATTTGGTAGCTGTAGATAGGTATGTCTAATGAGTAAAAAGAGTGTAAAGTAGACTTTGCTCTCTGATACTATAAGGACGTAGTAGATCAATGCATGTAGGGTCTGGATTCTTTTTTTCTATCGTACATCGCATCCACGAGCTTCTCAGTAGTCACAGAATCAAGAAAGAGGTTCTGCGAATGTGTGTGACGAGGATCGGCTTCTCTATCGAAACAAATCGAAAATAGATAAGTTTTCACAGGCAATAAAAGGGTGTTGTCAAAAATTAGATGGACTCAGCGGCAAATCGGGATGGATTGTGATAAAATATAATACCTGGAGGTAGTGCCTTTCGATGTTGGTTGTTTAGTTGCTGAATCTGGTGTTGTCTGGGGGTGGTCATTGTCAATCTTATGCAGTATTCAGTGGTAAAGATGTCAAAATCAGCTATTAGTTAAAAAAGAGAAGCATCCTAAGTGGTACCAACATGTATGGGTGAAAAGTACGTAGTTGGTGCTGAAATTTGTGAAGCAGCTAAATAAATATGGTTTGTGTAGTATTGCTGAAAGGGCATGTCCGTAGTAAGAACTACAGCAGGAGAAGAAGCAGTAACAGTTTTGTTAATTATGGAATTGTCAAAGATGGGTAATAAAGATTGTATAGAGACAGGTATACAGGTATGATGCAGAAACTGGAGAGTGCTATAAATGTTTAAGCATTACTGTGTGATATGTTGGAGGATGATATCTAAGAGAGATGAATGGAATATTTATTGGGATCGGCTGCATATTTTTAATAGCAACAGATATAGTAGGTATGGTTACTAAACTTATATAAAGATTATTACATGCTAGTGTATAGAGTGCATGCCACTTAATAGATGGAGTGGAAGCTACACTGTAATAATCTGTGAATTAGATTAACATAAAGTTAAGAATAGAATAGGGCAAGTGTTACCTCTAAGGTAGTTATCTGTTGCTGCTGCTGCTCTGCTGATGTAGATGAGTGTGGATGTGTGTATTTTTGGAACGACGGTAGTAGCTCGGGATCTGCTAGAGCAATGGCTTGTTGAGGAAAAGATATATTTCTAGAGCTTGTTGGATGCAAGGGTGCGTAGGAATCATGAAAAAGGGATTAATGGAGTTGTTTGCCAAAGTAAGTAGTGATTCTGTGCACTTGGAATGAAGGTTGCTGGCGTATGAAACTTTTTTCGGTTACCGACACGATAAATTTGTATTTTTTGTGTTACGATTGTAGCAACTGCACTTAGTATGTCATATGTTGCATGAGCAGCAGAAATCATTTCATCGATAGGTTCGTGTATAGGACGGTCTACACGGAGTAAAGCAATGAGAGGTTTTTGTGTGATCTGTTGGCTAATTCTTCCAAAGACAATAAACTCTGCCTCGGCAGTCCCATATGAGGCTAGTAAAGAGATGTGATATCTGGTATAAAGTTGTTGTATGTTAGGAATGTTATGTATTGTATTACATACTGAACAGGAGTGCAGTAAGGTTTTAGTTATGAAAAAAGGGAGATTTACTTAGGTTCTGCGTCGGTAGATGCACAATTCGAATCAGAGCATTTGTAAACCTACCCAGTTGGTATCGCTGTTTTGTGACAGAGTCGGCATGAAGGGAACCACCACCGCTGGCCCGGTGATAGGCATGTAACAGTCACAGTACACGCAAAGTAAACACCCAGTGTATTTATTAGAGAGACAATATGCGTAGGTTGCATGTATATAGAGGGCTAGTCTAATCATATAGGATAACAGGGTGTGTACCTCACAGTCAAATAGGTCAAGTTCAAGAAGTTCTTTGATAGTTTTTTCTTCGACAGCTATCGGTTTTGGTGATCCAGAAACATCTTGTGCAGAGGTGTTATTACTTTTAGGGGAGTGAAGTTGGCTTGTATGTTGTAGAGGGAAAGTTTAGTAGATTGAAGTAATTATTTATACGTAGCTAAGTAGCTTTAAAACAGGGGTAAAGTAGATGTTTGGTAAGTGAGAAAGGACATCACCTGGCATTAGCGCATTAATTTATGGTATATCTTCGTTTGTGTACCATCTGCAAGCTACGCTCCCGCTTAGGGTTGTTTGACATGGGTATGTTGTGAAAGCAACATAAATAGTATTAGTAAGACTTTAATAAGGAGTGGAATGACAATAGTATTGTAAGCGTAGACAACCGTAATTATTGTTCTATTACCCTTGAATGTTTTTGGTAGAGTCCTAACGAAGATTGCGATAACAGGCTCTTTTTCACCAATTGCATGTACGGTGTCAGCTTCGAATCTTGTGGTGCATTCACCCCACATATTTAGCCTGGTTTCGTGGTTACTAAGTGCATAACAAAAGTTAGATTTAGATATTTCTAGAGACCGTTAAGAGTTGTGATAGTAAACGACCATTTTAGGATAAGAAGGAAATCATATGTACCTAACATCACAAATGAAGATTGTCCTTTTGAGTGAAGGTGTTGCACGCGATGCAGTTTGGATCTGCTCTATATCATAAATTCCAAAGATAATACCTAAAATATCTATTATGTAGCAAGAACTTCTATTAGGCGGTAACAACAGGCAGTGTGAGCACTATATATAACATAGATCAGCTATCATATAGGAAGTCTATACGTGTATTATTAACTATAAATAGGGGAAGTGTGAACTGTTAGATTAAGACAAGAAAATAGGGGGGGGGGGAGAGATTATAGCATTGTGAAATACTGACCAATAAAGTACTCAGGTGCACTGCTAGGGACTGGAATTTCTGTTATTGGAACCAGATTATATGTCCACATTGGAAAATTGTCTGGCACATGAGTTTATTCTTCAATAGAGGTGTGTCCTGTAAACCAAATCATAAAGGGCGCTCGAACAAGTTTGAAAGCTTGTTTGGTTGAGCAACAATGAACTTCCCAAGCTGATAGACTTTGCCTTCTTGCAGGCAAGACTCGAATCTACCTACATGGTCTAGACCAATCTCAGCATACATGTGGTTTCCCTGAAAAACAAACCGGTAGTCAAATTAGCACAGGAAAATAAACCTATTGAACGATCGTACAAATAAAATAGTTATGTAAGAATGGAGTTTAAGGGGGTATAGATGGAAAATTTTGCTATTTTGACACTACCAAAGATTGGCATTTGCTAATTTGACACTCATGTGTCTATGACATCTGGGCCCGGGACCCAGATGTCATAGGCACATGAGTGTCAAATTAGCAAATACCAATCTTTGGTAGTGTCAAAATAGCAAACCTCTCGTATAGATGTGTACAGGACATGTTCATCGATGAGAACTAAGTCAGTATGATCAATAGGTTATGTGCCAGTGGCTCTACGATGGTGCCAGAGGCGAGAGACCCTAACACAAATATTCCAATGACGGCTGCTTGGATTTATTTGGGAGAGTAGAGGCGAGAGACCCTAACACAAATATTCCAATGACGACTGCTTGGATTTATTTGGAAGAATGGAACATACGCCATCTGCAGCTGAAAAAAGATTTATGTAAGAGTGAGGTTTAAAAGTCTCGTTGGGTAGGAGATAACCGTAGAGCTGGTATATGTTAAAGGACGAATAAGCTATAGCGGGTACAGTTAGAAGTACATGTAACAATGCTACATGAGAAATCCAAGATGAAAGCTTTTTTTTTTGTTTATGAAATGTATGTATAAAGTTAACAGGCGAATTAACAGTGAGACGATGTATATGTAAATATCCTGAGCAGATGTGATATCAGTAGATGCAAGTGGTTATATGTTGTTATCCTTTTTTTTTCTTTTTTCTTTCTTTTTTTGCCTAGAGACGATTAGGCTAGAAGGGTATCTGTTCTGGATTTGGACACTATATATAATGAATTAGAAAAAGCCAATGTGTAGTAGTATACTGCATCTACAGGTAGGGGAAATAGCTGATACTCTAAAACAACGCAACGCGATGTGATGTAGCAGTGCAGTGTGTTGCATAAAGGGTAAATTAAGTAGCAAAAGCAGTATAGATGTCTCATAACTATAGTGGTGATTGGAAAATATCTGTGAAAACGATATTTTGAGTGTGCGAGTCGCGGTCTCCAGCAGTTTTTTCAATCAAAATCTTTAGGGATTTTCTAGATGTGATATGTGAAACGGCAACATATAGTTACCCATGGGTGAAAACAAGGTTTTTAAGGTGTATACCAACTGAGGCCAGAGTTTGACCTTGACTTTTATTTATGGTCATTGCATAGGATAAGCGAACTGAGAATTGGTGTCTCTTAAGTATAAAAGGTCATTTTGGATCACGATTTGTTAGGACAATTTTAGGAATATATACAATGTCCTTAATATGTGAGCTAGTCATAATAACAGCCTCAATGACATGCTGCAAAAGATTGCGGACAATTAAACGGGTACCGTTACATAAGCCGCTGGATTGACTAAGGTTTCTAAGAAGTATAATAGGAGAGCTAATTTATGTCGAGGAAAGTTGTTAATATAGATTGTATTGAGGAACTCGACTAGATAAAACATATTTCCTTCACTCACTGTATCATTTGAGGCGTCTATTGAATCACAGCTTAAATATTTGATGGCAATACCCGGAGCCATAGAAAGGACATGAGAATTTGTCTCGTCTGCAACCTCATTTATAGGCGTTAGAATAGCTCGCTCACTTAAATACGTAGGATTTGTTTAGTTTGATATAAAATCCGTGTAGACAGCACAGATGATTGCAGTAATTTTGTCACTAGTGGTTTGAATAAGAAGGTCTTTTAGAATTTCAATCCAAGTGCTATCATGTTCACCCTCATGAGCAGTTGTTGGTAGCGTACAGTCTCCAAGATCTAGCAGCCACTGCCCAAACAACGCTTTATTGTTTGTGAGGTCTATGCCTGAGGCTTGACTACTAAGGCGCATGTTTATTGTTAGATGCAAAATCGTCACGTAATGGCAGAGATGCGAGTGCATTATTGTAGCATCTATAACTTGTGCTCGAGTTCCGCCCTCAATAACTGGCAAGATTTGTCGAGGATCACCTCCTAGCACGATAACTTTATCACCAAAGGGGATAGATGCAACTGAGGGATCACTAATAGACAAAAGATCTCGAAAAGTAACATCTAAAACATCTAGACATCTCCTATTCATCGTTAAAGCTTCGTTCCAAATAATTAAAGAAGTCTGTGTAATAAGATCGGCAAGTATTGTACCTCATTTGATATCACAGAGACTGTTTTCGTTAAACTGTAGAGGTATTCTGAATCTTGAATGGGCAGTTCAGCCTCCTGGTAAGAGAAGAGACGCAACACCAGAAGACGCAACGATTAAAACAATTTTTTTCAGCTCGTAAAGTTTTTGGAATTGCGGTCCAGAGGAAAGTTTTTCCGGTTTCGTCATAACCAGAGACAAAGAAAAAAGCCGGTGAGCCAGTATGGACATAACTAATAATGGATGTATATGCCTTTTTTATCACTATTAAAACGGGCAAAGAGTTGAGGAATTTCGTGGCCAAGATAAGGTGTATCATAAGAGAGTTCTTCCTGAATGAGTCTATTTTCACCTACTCTTTCTGTGGTACAAGTTGTAGTAGATATATCACAGCTACTTATGCTTGTGCCATTTTTACCAAAAGTAACAGCAAGCTCTTGTAACAGCATGTTCTGAAGAACTGAATCAGGGATAACATAATTGGGATTCTGTAAGGCAAGTCGAGTGCGATATTGGAAGTCATCTGCAAGTTCTTTCCAGTATGTATCAAATAACTTTCTTTCATCTCTAACATCGAAAAAGATAAGTATAGTGATGAAAAGACGCCTGAGTTGTGGGCCACTGGCCGAACACAAAGACTCATCGAAAGCACGGTACCATTCACTGTCATCGCCTAGTAATCCCCGTGCAGCGCACGCTTGTTTAAAGGTGGATAGAATTTTCGAATCATGTGTTCTAACATCGACATAGCATGTGGCACCTTTAACAATCATGATAAGCATTCTTAAATATTATATCTCTCCACTTGAAGGGTGAATGTAGTAAATTATGCCTATTTTACGACCCCTTTTCCACGGTGACCATGATCTAGAATTGATATCCCAAGACCATTTAGTTGGAAACTCACAGTAAGTCAAAGATCTAGCCTGTTGACTATTTTGATTTATTACAAACCATTCGGTGAGCATTGTTTGTTTCAAAAAATCATTGGACACAACACTCGCTAGATCCTTTTCTCTTCCCTTTTTCTCCCTTTTCCTTTCCTTTCTTTTCCTACTCTCTTTTCTTTTCCCCCTTTTTCCTTTTTCCTTTTCTTCCTTTTCTTCCTTCCTTTCTCTTTCTTCCACATGGCCTCTGGCCCGTGCCTGCTCCCGACAGTGCACGAGCCAACGCCGCCCCTGCCCACGTGTCGCGCAAGACCAGCTCATCCCGCCTCGGCCTCGCCACGCCATGCACGCACGCTCAAGACACCATGACCGACGCCTTTCGGTCCGCTAATCCGGCGACCGCCATGACGCCCTTCCCCCCTCTATAAAAGTTGCGTAGCTCTCCTCTTCTCTTCCCCTTTTCCTCCCCCTCTCCCTTGGAGCCCGCGCCGAAGCTTCCTCCTTCTTCCCTACCGCCGACCACGCCACCTCCTCCCTTGATCTTCCTCTTCGACCACTCTTTTGCCAAGCTGAGCGCGTCACCTTGTATTCCCCGAGGTCCTCTTTCCATCCCCGGAGTCTCCCCTCCTCTCTCTCCCTTTATCTTCCCCGCAAACGGAGTTTTTCCACTACCAGCCGAAATCCCTTCCACCTCCGCTCCCGGCGCCATCGACCTCCCCCTGCCACCATCGACCCCCACCACCGGCTTCGCCTCGCGGCGTTCTGCGCCATGCTCCCTTCCTTTCCTCCAGAGCATCTCCGGTTCGCCGGCACCACCATCTCCTCATGCGCCGCCATGCGCCATTTGCGCCGCCGCCTCCGGCCATCCCTCGCCACGCCGCTGCCACCCTTTGCTTCCTCACCTCGCAGGGGTTCCATTTTGCTAGTTTTTCGGCCACCCTATCGTGAGAACCCTAAGACTTCAATTAATCTAAACAACAACAAACAGCATTAAGCAGTAAATTATAGACTAATTGAGAACACGTGGCAAATCATTAACATACAATATTTCATTATCAAGACTTTACAACAGGATTTATAAATAAAAAATATATAACACCATTACAAGCTCAGAAGCAATTACAAGAATTCGTTACAAGCGGAAGTAAAACATAAATACAAACTATGAATTAAGTACAAGAGTTCTTTACATCAAAGAATAAATAAAAATTACAACTTTGAGTACATTACACAAATAAAGTATTGCATGCTTGGTAGCCTGAAGCCTTTTCCTTCCCTTTGCCCATGCATCGCTAGCAAGTAGAGCCCGTTCCTCACCAACCCAAAGCCCTGCCACTCTTCCATTCATTTATTAGCAAAATCCAAAAGACCGAAAGCAAACCCAGAACCAATAAGATGGAGTAGCGGAAAGAAAGAATGCCGTCAGAAAGTGTAAAGCTCACCGAGATTCCCAGACTGTCCGGGGCCAGTCGGCATCCTCTCACTAGGTTGGAGTTTCATCACTTGGCATTTAGCAAAACCCAACACCCACTTTTTTGACTTACCTCAATCACAGAAAATCCAACAAATAGTGCCCTATGGACCAATGGTCCATTCCTTTTACCCAACCAAACAACCAGCCAAGAGAGGGAAAGAGATAAGGTGAGGACAATATGGGCAAGGCACAGGAGGGGGCAAAGCAAATAGCCAGCTACAGCCACAACCAAGCCCCAAATAAAACCCCAATGCCCACAGCCACCTTGCCACTTTGCATTTCTCCAAAAACAGCCACAACAAGCCGCAGGGAACCAACAGCCAAGCCACCACTGTCATTCCAAGCCAAGAGCAAAGGTGCAAGCCAGTAGAAGCAACCAGCTCCATTAAGCCCACAGTCCCCACACAAGGGAGTCAAGGAAAGGGAAGCCGAAGGCCAGAAGGCAAGAGGGTGAGAAGGTAGAGGTCGATAACCAGTGAACGACCAAAGCCACCAGTGGACGACCACGGCAACCATTGGACCAACCATCCCCCGACCAACTGACCACTAGGTAAGCCCACATGATAGCCATTCCCATACGTCCTAACATCAGCACACAACACTCGCACTACACACAACCACAATCGACAAGGCAAGGTGACCAAAGAAAGAGGACACCAAACCTCAGTCGGTTGGTGACCACACTGCCAGTGGCAGCTCGCTAGAGCCACCATGCGCCCTTGGGGTGGGGATGAGCTCCCTGGCGCAAAACCCTTACCCCGAGTATCGACATGACGACCCTAACTAGCTAAACCCCCCCCCCCCAGCATGCATGGTAAAGATAGAAACAGACAAGATCTGAAGCAAAACTAAAATTTACGAAGTATGAATAGAGGAAGGAAAAGTCATTTGAGTTAGGATTTGAAGCTGAGGTAGAACCACCACCAAGCCACCATGCATCACCATCACCAGAACCACCACCAAGCCACCGAAACCCAGCATGCCCAGAACAACAAAGCCCCCACCGAAGCCACAAGCCTCTATTGTTAACATCAAAACCCATTGAAAACCCACCGCAACTCACCATGCCCACAACAACCCTACCAATACCGGAACCCCCAGAAGCCACAAGCCAGCCATAAGCTCACCATGTCCACAACAACCATGCCATCACCCAAGCCACCACCATTCATTCCCAAAACCACCACCAAAGATCACCATGCCCAGAACATCAACAAAACCACCATACATCACCATGCCAATGAACAAGCCTAACATGCCCAAGGAACCCGCACCACATAGCCCCCACCGAAAACCCACCAAATCCATCACCATGTCTAGGAAAACAAAGCAACCCTCAAACCCTATCCTTGCCAAAATGCCCAGCAGCCACGAGCCATCGCCACCGAAGCCTACCATGCCCAAACACCATGCTCCCACCGAAGCCCGAGGAACCGAGCCCACATGCCATCATCGGAATTCCCCAATACCCCCAACAATATCACCAATCGACCCCAAATCGAATTGGGGAAAAAAATCGGTAACGGGAAAAATGTAATACAAGTAAAAGGTAGAGGGGGAAACTGCCGGAGTAGCCGAACGCAGTAGCAACCGATGAGGCCGGCGAGGGAGGCGATCAGGGGTCCAGTGAGCATCCGAGGCTGCAGAGACTCAGTGGAAGACAGACGAAGAAGGGACCGCAAGAACCCACCAGAGAGGCGCCAAAGGCACGGCAGTGCAGATCTGGAGGAGGGCAGGCGCAAAGGGAGCAGCCGGAGGTCCACCGTACACCAGGCGATGCTAGATCTGGACGGGAGAGGAGGAAATCCACCATGGAGAAGAAGGAGAGGAAGAGGCGCAGGAGAGCAGGTGCGAGTGTGAGAGCGAGAGTGTTGTGTGAGGTGTGAGTGTGTGGTGTAGTGCGCGCGTGCGCGCGTGTGTGTGTTTGCTGTTGTGTGTGTGTGTGTTGTTGTGTGTAGTGAAGTAGTGTGAGTGTGTAGTGTGTAGTGTTTGGTGATGTGTGTGTGTAGCGCTTTGTGTCGTGTGCCATGGGCATGTGTCGTTAGGTTAGGATTAGTCTAATTTAGAAAAAAATCCAGGGACCCAGATGCAAGCATCCCAACCTTTCGATTCCAAGCCAACTCAAATTGAGGGCGAGCACATGTGAGTTCCGTGACATGAGATTCTAAGAGCTAACAGGCCGTAGGAAAAATAGCTGTTGGGAAATGCTAACCTAACGGGGATCTGAAAAATTTAATCAAATTAAAATTTGTTAAAAAAGAGCAACGAGTTAATGTATGCATAATATCACCCCCAAACAACTAAGTATTTCTGTTATACGCGTCTATCATATAATTGCAGAAGACGAACCGACTCAGGTAGTAGCTGATCCAGAATTCGTTGACGCCGAGCTTTACTACGAATACGAAGGCAAGCTTATTCTCTTGAACATCAATATGTATATATATATATATATATATATATATATATATATATATATATATATCAAAACTATCTCTCAAAAATCAAATCGGATAAAAGAGATAAAGAGAAAAGAGATGAGAAAAGAGCAGTACAGCTAAAATGAGCAGTTGTGCTGTAAGAGAAATATTATGATGGTAAAGGGGGCTCTTGGCAAGAAAGAGAGGGAAGCGGTGGGACCCTTTACATATGGATAATATATAAGGACCAACAAAACTCTCACTCGAATAAGGGGCCGTATTTAAGTGTCAACCATTTTTCCGTCTTCAGCGTGCAGAAAATACTACGTTGTTATGTTACTATACTCTCCACATCGGGTAAGTAATATAATGTGTGAGTGATGGAGGAACTCAGGACCGGTAGCGTAAGTCCAGAAGTGGGGGATCCAAGGTGCTATAGTAGCACATGTGGAGTGTTGGGTGAAGGGATAACCGGCCCAACCAACACTATTGAAACTCGGTGGAGGACTGGGTGAGCGTCCCAGGACACCGACGAAAAATAGATGGGTGAAGACTTAATAACGTAGCTTGAAAAACGTTCCGTACTCTGAACTTGAAACCACATCAAAGCAAATGCGGGAGACCTACCGTAAAGAGAGCTCAGAGTGGCTATGAGTAAAGTGGTACAAGCCTGCGTGGTGCTAAATAAAACTACGAATTCATGCCTGTCTCTAGGATTGGAGGCTACGGTGACCGCTAGGGGTCTATCTTCTCACCGAGTGATAAGTAGTCTTTTCAGAATTAAATCTGTCACTTAAATCTTGGTAAATTATTTTCCAGAAAAAGAGATGAACTAGAAAATATGATAATCAAAAGAGGAGAGTCATACAGTGCATCATTGCTAATAAATGCTTGCTGAGTACACTAGTACTCATTCTTGCTATTACTTCCTTTGTTAGATCCTAGTCCAACCGGGGATTACCCTGATTGGGATGAAGGATACACAGGTGCCGAGGAGGCCGCATGAGGCGATGGCGCTTACTACGAGGACCAGGGTGAGGTGGACACCTTATTCGGCGAGTGGGACGAGTAGGCGTCTCATGGAGCGAGGCAAGCAAGAGAGGGGGTTTGTCCCGTTTTGCAGTTGCAATTAAATACTTGTATTAAAGACCATAGCCTTGCGTGACTACCTGTTGTAATAAAGTACAGTTTCTATCTTATTGTTCTGCTGCGTTAACTTTGGTAAGGCTTATTATTCATTGGAGCGGTATCCTACAGGGCAAACGAATAATAATCTGTATGCTTAAGTATGATTACCCTTCGGGGTAATGACACGGGGCGCCACACCCATCCCTCCCCTCGCCGGTTCCACCTCCACGTCCGTGCCGCCTTGGAGCTCCAGCTACTCTCTGTTCTTTCCTTCCTTCCTTCTTCCTTCCTTTGCCTCTATGACATGTGGGCCCTCCATGTCATGCTCTCATTCATTTCCTTCACTCCACCTCCTTATCTCACTTTCATGTGAGCCCAATGAGGTTATAATCTCTTTGCTTTGCTCTGTGAAGAGAAATAACCCACAGATTCAATAGAATATTCTGTTCCTTTTTCTTTTTCTATCATTTTATATGATCGCAAACTTCTGGACGTTCGTTCTCCTTCATACGAACTTCGATTCCGTCGATTCTTGTTCCTAAATTCATCTAAAGGCGATATCTTTCTTTTGGTACTAATTTTATTATTTTTGGATTTTATTTGAATTTAGCTTATTTCCGTGTATAGATTTCGACAACTACGGATAACTAGATCTCGACACCGTTTGAGAACAACAACTAGCCGTTGGGAGCAGAAATCCCCAAAAATCAGGATTTGCGGTAGTACCATTGTACAAAACCCGGCCGTGGATATCATGGGGATATGTGCACGATCTTAGGATGATGTTACAATTGGCAATGTCGTTAAATGTTTGTCGAATCACAAGTTTTCATCGAAGTTTGGAATGCTCTTGCTGATCATCGGCCAATCGGTGGCAATGAATGTTGGGTTAGGTCAAGTTCATGGGTTTCATGGTATATGTGTTGCATGATTCATGTTTTGACTAACGTGGGTCAAGTTGTGAAGAACTTGTTCCCGGATTCGATTTCTTTGTCTATTGTTGTGCAGGTTGCTTTGAGGTCAATGACGGTCAACGGCGAGGATGATCGGGACTAAGCTTGCAGAGCTGAGGTCCAGAATGATCGGGGATACCGAGTGAAGTCAATGGAGTCAAGCATGGCGCAAAAGGGACAAAGGTGACCGAAGGCGATTCGGTGCGGCGGAGTTCGATCAGCGGCGCGGGTCGGTGCAAGTGCCATGGTGGTTTCGGTGGGAACCGGATGGGAGAGACTTGCCGACATGATGAGAGCCGCTGGATCAACCTATACGTGGCGAAGCATGGGAGGTGTTTCACGCAGTTGGGACTCGGTCTTTGCAAAAGATCGAGAAGGGTATTTTGGTAATTTTACCAAATCGCCTTTGGTGACCTTTGCCAACTCACGGCGCAAGATGGCGCAAGGTGAAGCGGATTAGGTCAAGAGATGAAGACGACGGTTTAAAATGCGTGCGTATGTGACCCGTTTGTGTGTGGGCCTTAACGGGAGCCCATTAGGGTTCAATCTTCTAGAAGGTCAAAGCCTCCACTACAAATAGAGGAGGGAGGTGGCTGCACCCCCTCAACCCTTTCATTACTTGTAAACCCTAGTTTTGCTTTTGTGCTTAGGGAGAGGATTAGTGGTGGTTAGGGTTCTAGAGAGTTGGATTTGATTTCGTGCTCATGTATTGAGTCTTTGTCCTCCATTGATAGAGTGACTGTAAACCAATACTATATCAAATCAATCCAAAGAAAGTTCTCTCAAGGATGAGTTTATTTGCTTTCTTTCTCTCTATTTGGTGATTTGGGGTCTTTCTTTGATCCGCGAGTTTTTGCTTGGTTTCTTGGCTTGATCTAACTTGCTATGATATGTGGGAACCTATTTAGAATCATCTTGACCATCAATCACCCACGAGCAAGTCTCTAAATCATTTTTCGATTCTTACTCGATTTTTGAGCACACTTCGTTCAAACTGAAAAAGATAGGAACTTTGGCATGGATCTCTGTGATCTTTGATTGGAATAGGTTCCTAATATCTTATAGAAGGTGTGTCTCAAATTTCGTGGAGTTTGGCCTTACGGATCAAAAGTTAGACCAATTTTAGTTTTGGTTTTCGAGCTGATTGTGTTGTTCATCGTGCCTAAGGTCTGACCGCCAGTTTGCCTGAGGTTAGTCCAGCCTGAGAGGTCTAACCACACCTTTGCCTGAGGTTAGTCCAGCCTAAAAGGTTAGTCCGCACTTTTGCCTGAGGTCAGTCCGACCAGAGAGGTTAGTTCGCACTTTTGCCTGAGGTCAGTCGAGCCCTCTGGATTAGATTTTGGTTTTTGGTCTTTTGCTTTGGGGATTTTGGATTGGATTCAATACTAGTCTTCCGCTGTACTGGTATCTTGATCTTCATAGCTTCCATAGCTATTGGAGTGAAATTTGTGTTGAATCTGATCAAACTGAAAAAGTGAGCGTGCTCCTATTCACCCCCTATAGTCGCCTTTTCGGTCCAACACCGGCACTACTATTTTTACTGTTCAATGGTCGGAACAGGTGCATTAACGGCTCAAAAACTAGCCGTTATAGATTTTAGTGTGGTATTACCGCAGTCCAATTTCAGCATATATGACACTCGGTAAAAAGGTTATAACTTTTGACTCCGATGTCGGAATTGAGTGATCTTGGGCTATATGGAAAGCTTATTTAGAGGGCTACACAACCCATCTATTTGCATGATCTCAAACACATTAGATCAATGCAGAAAGCACAAGAACTTACAAACAGTCACTACCATGGTATAAGTCCAAAGAAATACCAACAACCAATCTTTAGACCATGCCAAGGAAAAATGCATGAATCTCAACAATTTGCAAAACAAATTTGCAAACTTACATCATGCCACAAGGAGTAGGTACATGGACTTCAACCATTTGCAAAGTATAGTCCCATGCTACAAGGATTAAACGCATGAGCCTCAACTATTTGCAAAACACAGTCGCAAATAATAGCATCATGCCACGGAGAGCTAGAGCAAGTGGGATTGAGCTATCAACACATGATGAAACTCAAGCTACTAGACAAGACCCCTCTTAATAGTACGGCAATCTATACTAGCAATTCGGTCTTCCAACCAAACACCAAAACTGGTAAAATACTAGGAAAACATTCTTAGCCCTAGCTAGTTATACCTTGCCTTGAACATCCTCTTGAAGCTTGATGGCGCACATCTTTACTTCAAGTCCGAGTCATTGTCATGATATGCATCATCCCATGATGCGTCCTTCATGTGCCCTCCATGGGTCTTCTCTTGACTTGATGATCAACTCATGATCATCTCCTCTTCGACATCTAGATATGCATCAACACATGATACGTCCTCTTCTTGAACCTTGAATTGATGACGATCAACTCATGATGCCATCCAAAGTTTTCATCACCCTAGAACATAACCTATTCATCCAACTCATGAAAAGTGTTAGTCCCACAATTATTAACATTAATTACCAAAATATAGCCATAACTGCCAGGTGTGGTATTTTCGCCAACTAGAATCCGGTAATACCGCTCTCTGGTAGTATCGTTTCTCAGATGCGGTACTACCGATTCCAGAGGTTTGAGAAACACAGAAAAACACCTTCTCTGAAAATAACGTACCGTCGTGTAAAACTCGGTATTACCACACATCGGTAATACCGCTCAAGAAGTGCAGTCATCTCGATTTTACCTGACCACTTGGTCCGACCCGACCAGTTCTCCCAATCGGTCCACACGATCGGACCGTACGTTCGGACCACCTGATCGGACCACACATTCGGACCACCGACCTACGGTACTACCGCCATATAAGTATTGATATTACCGACCTGCGGTAGTACCGCTTCTCACTTGCGGTCATACCATTTTCAAGATTTCAAGAAAAGCTCCCAAAGACATGTTCTTTGTAAAAAAAACATACTGCCACTTATTTCGGTATTACCGACTTGCGGTAATACCGCTCATACACTGCAATCATACCAAATTTGGGGTTTCAAGAAAATCATCCAAAACATGCTCTTTGAAAAATACATACCACCATGAATATTTTGGTATTACCGACCTGCGGTAATACCGCTCAATACTTCTGGTCTTACCTATTTTTCTGAACAGTTTTCCAGAAGCAGGAACAAATGCAATGCATGACTCCTAGTTGATCAAAATGGCACAAGAATTAGATCCTCAATCTACTAGCTATCATCCCTCTATTGTCTTTGCATTGCCATTACCATGTCGTCATCCATAAACCGGGACTAAGCCTTTAAACATCTTAGCACACACGTTAGTCCCTTAACACATTGCAAATAATTGAATATAAAGCAATATGAGTATATATGAACTACACAAGTTTTATATACTCAAAGGATATATTTCAAAGTAGAGATCCCTAATATATGTGGATAAAGAAATATGGATCAATACTAATAAAACCATAAAACATAGAGTGAACTCCCCCTAAATGTGTGCATACACGAATGTGTGATGAAAACATATGCACATATTCAAGTTAGACTTTTAGTAGAGTTCAACCTATATTTTGGATCCGAGGAACGCAACAAGATAAAAGAATATAATATCGAGTGCATACCTCCATGATTTTTACCTTTTCATCCGAATAAGACTACATAATAGGTATATCAATAGAAGTGTTAGTCTCACATATAGATTTGTCATTAATCACCAAAATACTCTATTAACTCGTAATGGCGGGTCTAGATTCTTCACCTACATGGGAGCTTCTCATGGAGGAGAAAATCTGCGCAAAAGGAAAAGCAAAGGAGGTTCAGAAAAGCTTCAGAGGGGGTAGGAGGTGCTCAGAGAGGAAGCAATCGGAAAATGTATTACGAGAACGGAGTCGGGGAAGAAAGGTGCAGTTGCGGCCGAAAATGGAGCAAATCCAAAATCCAAGAGTTCCTGTGAATGATTGGTGAAATGAGTTGAGGGGAAATAAACCTAATGCTATGGAGCACGTGCTGACACACATAGGGAGGAAAATGGCTCATCGGGGACAGAGATGACACGGTGGTGGCTTTCGGTGCGTGCTCCGAAGACGATGAAGACACCTCCGCATTTTGAGCGCTACAAGCAACGACAAGGCCTCGCATTAGCATAAATGGAGACAACGAGGAGAGTAGAAGACGAGGGACAAAGTGGTGAGGATCCTACCCGAGAGAGGTGCTAGAACGAGTGCCCTCCTCCTCAGCCACTGAGAGGAGAAGTAAGGAAAGGAGAAGGCTTGGAGGAGGGTTAAGCACGGGCATGGACGGGGATAGCAACGGCATGAACGAGCACAACTTCGAGATAGGTTGGCGAGGCGGTGGATTCACGACATCGACTGCGCGCGGAAGGAACGCGCGGCTGTGTGGCACTCAGACTATGTCCGCTGCAGCAAGAGTTTGAAGAGGGAGCTGACGGGTGGGGCCTAGATGTCAGCAGCACAGGTAAGTGGGGGCACGGGTCGGGGTTGAGTCGGACTAGGTCAAACTGGTTCGGTTCGAGTCACACCGAGTCAAAGCCCAATTGACTTATTTCAATTCAAACTTCCCCACTTTGACCAGGTGAGTTAAAATAGCAAATAAATTTAGAAAAAACTAAAATTTTACAGAGAGGTTCCTGGGATGACCTAGTACACAGATTTTTTTTCTAAACTCACTGTTCATGTTTTCTTTTGCTTATTTTAATTTAATTACATTAGGGGTTTCAAATTGAGTTAAGAATTTTCTTTAGGTTGAGTTGAGTTCTAAAAATTTGGAACAATTCATATTTATTCTGATAAATATTATAATATTTAAATAAATTATTTCCCAGAGAACTTTATAAGTATTTATTTCTATTTTGTTTTGGAGCTTCATTCTGGGTTAAATATTTAAACTTGGTTTGAAAATTTTCAAATGCAATAATTTGTGCAAATGCTCTATAACTCATATGCATGCTCATGAGATGCATAATAATTTAGTTTAATAAAAGTGGGGATGTGACAAACCTCCCCCCTTATAGAGAATCTCAACCCCGAGATTCCGTCGGTTCGACGAATAGGTAGGGATACTCGGTTCGAACCACTCCCAGCCTCGTCCCCATTCGAACCCCTTCTCCCCAAACCAAGCTAGGTTTAAGGGGAGGCATTGCGTTTGCCGCCACTCTGGCGCCCCTGTCCGTCACGCTTTGGAAATGCTCCACCGACGAGTCCGGCGTCTCCTTCCTCCATTAGCGTGGCCAAACACAACACCTCACCTTTGGCTCCTTCTAACGATGACTAGATCCAGCGCTGCCTCTCCATCCCATGCATCCTCTCCACTGATACCCTACTTCTTCTCCTCCATTGAGCTCATCCCTGGTGTTGATCTACCTCCCTACACTCGCAAGCTCCTCTCCTTTGCCTCCCCTTCCTCTGCCTCTCTGTTCGCAAGGATGTACAAGATTGACTGAGGGAAATCTATGGATGTAGTAATGACTAGATGTTGTAATGATTTTGTGAATTGCTGTAACATTCCAAAGTTTTGTTACCAAAAATAAAATTATTATTTTATTGGATTTTCTGAGTTTTAAAAAGAGTTTTCTTGCTTTTCTTAAATTTCCTAGATGTTAAAGGTCAAAAAGAAACTTTATTGAGTTTCTGGGTTTAAATTTAAAAAGGAAAATTAAATTAAATTCTTAAATTTTCTGGAATTTAAAAAGGGTTTCCTATTTACCAAAACTAAAAATAATTTATGGGCAAAAATAAAAGCCAACTTTAAGTTGGAAGTGATTTTATTAAAATCAAAACTGTTTTATTTGATTTCCTGGTTTTATCTTGGATTTCCTTTTTCCAAGAATCTTCTTGTTGTTTCTTTTGAGTTCTGTTTATTTCTTTTCAGTTTTCCTAAAATTTATTTTATTAGATGTAAAATTTAATTTAAATTAATTATTTCAAAGTGTTGGATTTTAATTTAGAGTTCTTGCTTAAATAATCTCTATTCAAATCAAATCCTGAATCTCAGTTCATCTCCTAATCAAGATCCAAATTCCAATTCCCAAATCCAATCTCGTCGTCAATTTCCAGAATTCAAATTTCGTAATTTGAATTTGTTTCCACAATTTATCTTCGGGCCAAGCCCAATTCTTTTTCTGGCCTATATTCCTTTTATCAATTCAAAGCTTTGTTCCAAAATCAATTCAAATCTTTGTTCCTTGGCACGGTTGCCACCAGTGCACCGCTGCTCCCATGCGCCCGCCACTACCGGGGCGCCTCCCCCCTTGCGTGCGCCGCCTCCGGCCATCCCTGCCGTTTCGGCCACCCCCGTGCCTCCCTGGCACAACCATGATGTTCCCCTCACCGAGGCACACCTGGTGCTCACCTTCCCTTGCCTGCACCACCGCCCGAGTGCCGCCATCGCCCATCCCCTACCAGTGCCCGTGCCCGTGCCGAGAGCTCCGCCCGCATGCCCATGCTGGCCACTCCTCCCCATTCTCCCTCTTCGGCCAACCGTTTGCCAAGCCACCCGCATCACAAATAGGCACCTAGAGCTCCTCTCTCAAACCCCCATCTTCCCCTCGTTGATTGCTTCTTCGTTGCTCCGGATTTCACTGAAGAAGCCGAGCGCCGCCGCAAGCCTCCTCGCCAAACTGCGCTGTCGTCGATGGTCCTCTGTCCGAGCCACCACCACTGTCGAGTTCGCCTCACGATGTTCTACATCACGCCTCCACCCTCTTCATTGAAACCTCGTCGAACCGCCGTCGCTTTGTCTTCCCCAACTCTTGCCGTGCCACCCTCCACTTGATCTACCTCTTTGGTCATCCCCTTGCCTCCCTAGCTGCATCATATCGTGTTCCCGGTACCCCTCTTCCATTCCCCTACCTCCTCTCATTATCTCCCTCACCGTAGAGCCTCACCACCGGCCATGGCCGCCGTGGAGCCACCTCTCCGGACCTTCCCCGACCCCGGCTACACGTTCCCCGTGCTCAGGAGATACTTGTGCTCTCGCTAACTCCCCTGAGGCGCCACCCCTTCGTCGGCGCCGCGCACGACCCATGCGCTGCCACCGCTCCAAGCTACGCTGCCGCCACCTCACTTCACCGCTGGCAACACCTCCGCCTCCCATGGTTTCCTCACCTCCGTGGGGTCCCATTTTGGTCGGTCCCCACCGCCACCGCCCTTTCTCTCTCCGGCGCTGCCGTCGGCAGCCGTGCACCCGAGCCGCCCAGCTCCTCCTCTATTCTTCTTCTTCCTGTTGTATTCTGTGTGTTTCTCCTTTGTCTCACTTCCAAGTGGGGTCCCATGTCATACTCCCATTTCCCTTCCTTCTATTTCTTTCTTTGCCTCTCTTGCAAGTAGGTGCAGTTTGTCATACTATGTTGATTTGCTTTGCAAAGATCAGAAAGCATCTACCAGATTATTCCTCCATTTTTAGAAAATATATCATTTCATGCGATAATAAACCTTCCAGACGTTCGCTCACCCTCATACAAACTCCGATTCTATCGATTCTTGTTCCTAAATTCTTCTAAATTCATTATCTTTCTTTTGGTACTAATTATATATTTTTTTGGATTTTTTTTGGATTTATCTTTATTCGGCTCGTTTTTCTCATGTAGATTTCAACGACTTTGGAGAGTCAATTTTCAACGTTGTTTCATAACAACAACTAATTAAGCAAGGAAAGTTGCATCCTTTGATCATATTTGAATCCCAATATTTAAAATTATTTAAATTCTATTTTAAACAATTATTGCATGCTTATTTATATTCAATTATTTAAATTCCTGTTTTAAATTATAGTTATTCCCAATACCTTTGTATAACCAAATTTTGCTATTGAATTAGTCATTCCTTGATACCATGTTAAAATCTGGTTGGTACATTAGTATGACTAGAACATATTGGAAAATTATGCTTAGCGATGCTTAGACCTAAAATATTTGATTTGGGGAATTTACAACCAAAAGATCAAATGTTGTCTAAAAATTGTATCCATGACATTGGCTTGTCATGGAAGTTTACAAATACTTTAAAAACTGAATAAAATAAAAAACTGGTTTAGACTTGGGCGAAATAGATGTTTGGTGGGTGCATGTTTATGTACGAGCTCAATTCGGGAATGGTTGAGGCCCAGAGTTTTATTGGAAGTCGCCCAGGTCAGTTAAGGACCGGTCTTCAAGCCGCCTCTAGCTAAGCCCCATCGTACTACCACATATCATGTATGGACATGTCTAGGCTAAATAATTTGCAACATTCCTCCGGGTCGTGCCATCTGGTTGTGTGGGTGTCTTAATGACCTACTTTTTATTTATTCCCACCTGGCGCAAGAGGGGGCTTCCGGCGATGTGTCCAAACAAAGCGAAACCTTAGCGGGCATGACTACGTTGGGACGGCGCATTGTAAAGGCCTCATGATATTTGCTTAGTCATACGCCTTCGGAAGCGTGTCTTGGCTGACATATTAAGCAAACTATCTCTTGTGGGTAAAGTTGTACAATCTCCGTAGAGTGTAAAACTATTCGAATAGTCATGTCCACGATGGACATGCTTAGTAAAGCCAAAGCAAATTTAGACTTTGGTTTTGATTTCAAAAGATGTTATCAAATGATTTTGGATAGTTTATCCAAATGGGAATTTTGGGCGGTTTGCTATGTGATAGGAAGATATCCTTCACTAGTTTATGTATGGAGGTTATCATACTATAAAACTTGATAATTTAGAAAATAAATTTTAGTTATAGAATAACTGCTTTGGAACTTAGTACAAATATTTAAAGAAAACCTTGCTTTATGTAGAATCAACCTTATAAGCTATCCTTTGTTATACCCTAATGTATTATAATCTGTTATTGGGTGTAACTTGTGGATTACATTCATTTGTACTCACCTTGCTTAAAAATTATTAAGCAGATGAGGAATACTACGAGGAGGACGAGAACTTAGACGACTAGGCTACGCCCCCAAACGATTGTCTGTGGTGAATCATGTGGTTTACTTTATTACAGCTTCTGTTGTATTTTTCCTTTTGTATTATGTCCTTTTGTAATGAACTTAAGTTATTATGAATGAATCGTGTATTATGATTATGCTATCACCTTTTGTTTGACTGTGTACACTAGCTACTGATCATGAGACTAGTGTGGAATGCACAGAGGATCCGAGATCCTTCGCTCCTGGGTTTGACAATTGCATGTGCTTATGTTTGTCAAATGGTTTGTAAAATTCTTGAGGTTGGACTAATGGAATCATGCTCTTGAATTTGTTTGTGTCAAATTTATGAATTCAATGCACTGTGAAATTGTAAGAATTTGTGCATATGTTCATGAACTTGGTTTGTGAATTCAATGCACTGTGAACGCATTCCAATTTCCCTATTCCTTGCGAATCTCGCAGTGCCTTTCTTCCCCGTCGAGGCTCGCCAGAGCACCACCGGTGTTGAGCCACGCCGTCGCCTTCTTCTATACCACTAATGACCCGCCACTACCATCAACTTGTCACCAAGACAACCACGTCACGAGGTGCATCTCATTGCATTGATGCTATTACCCACCACCGCTGGTTACCCCGTCCACTGTGTGCTGCCACCGCCGAGCTACTCCACCCCGCCATGGCTGCCACCGATGGCAGCATCCTCGGAACCTCCTCCACCTCCTCAACCTCATAAACATGAATCTCGTGCTCGGTAACGCGCCGTGTGCGCGCTACCACCACCCCTAACCGTCGGAATACACCACCGCCATGTCCGTCTCCTTCGTGCCCTACCGCCCCATCCTCGCCCATTTCATTCATCCTCGTCCACCTCTATGCCTCAAACCGTCTCCCCTGGGTCCGCGTCGTCTCAGAACACACTGTGCTCCTGCCTCCATTGACATTCCCTCCTCGCAGCGTCGCTGCCCATCTCTATCTTTCTCCCCTTTCACTCTCTGTCACGTTTAGGAAGAAGCACAATATCGGGTTAGTGCAATTGTCTCGTGGTTAGACCAAGCTGTCCAACTGAGCCATCCTATTTGATCGAGCCTGACTATGTCCACTTAGTCCGACTCAAACCCATGCCTTTGGACCGAGCCGCTTTGACTTGGTTGAATCCAGCCGCCTCAGCCAAACCGACCGAGCCCGACATGCGCACCTGAGCCAAACAGGGGCAAAACAGTTTTTTCATCCACCTTCTCTCTTCTCTCCAAGCTATATATATTATTTTAAGAGTTAATTCCTTATTTGCCATTGGAAGTTGGCGAGCTCCCTAAAATGCCATCGAAAAATTGCTCATCCCTTGTATGCTACTCGTTCTCAACTTTAATCCCTTCTTTGCCACTCACAGTGGGTTGATAGTGGATTTGACCGATTGACTTGGGCGAAAAACGATTTTGCCACTAAGTATCTTTGAGATCTTTAGGGAAGAATTGTTTGACATAGTAATATCGTTCTAAAATTATGAATTTTTAGGGAAGTTCTAACATAGTGTAGATTGTTCTATAATTTTTATAGGGTTTTATTTACAACATGTTTTTCTCTAAAAATCTTTCAAGTTACAACCTAAAAATTTAAAGATTTTTAGAGAAAAACATATTGCAAATAAAATCCTATAAAATTAAAAATAATCTACACAATGTCGAACGTTCCATAAAAATTTTATAATTTTTGAACTATATTACTATGTCAAACAATTCTAAAGATCTCAAATTTCTAAATAATGCACTTAGGGCAAAATCGCTTTCTTGCGCGTCTAAGTCAATGGTCAAATCTACTATCAATTGACCGAGTGTCAAAGAAGGATTAAAGTTGAGCGAGTGGCATCTGAGGATGAACAGTTTTCGATGGCATTTTGTAGAATTTCATTAACTTCCAATGATAAATAAGGAATTAACTCTTATTTTAATAAGTAGAGTGTCATACATCAATGAATCACAAAATTATCGTGTCTTTCGATAAAGATATGAAACTTTGGTGTTCTATAACTAATGCCACAAAGTTACGATGTCGTGTAGCCAATTTTTCTTTCTAAACCTCCAGAAAGGAAACACGAGAATTAATCGGAGAGAAATCTTATAACTACCATGACAAGGGGAGAGAGAGAGAGAGCGCGCCTAAGCCTAGCTAGCCTCCCTAAACCCGATCCGATTACTCTACACAGACAGTGCCAGCCAAATCCCTCGACTCGACTAGGGCGCAGCCCACACGCTGCTCCGTTCCCCTCCATCTCTTCTCCTCTCTCCTGTCTATCTCCTCTTCCACCACCGAAGCCGCCCACGTCGTCACCGCCGCCGCCGCCCACCGCGAGGGGGAGGGAGCTCTCGATCTCCCCGCAGGGACGACGACGCACGCGATTTGAGGGGAGCGGGAGGTGAGGTCAGATCCGGACTACCCGGGGCCCGGGCTGAATCGGCGGAGATTTCTCAGCGAGGTGAGCATTGGCGCGCTCGTGGTCCCGCTCCTCCCCGATCTAGTCTCGACTTGGTCTCTCTTTCGTCCGTCTCGGGGAGATTGGGTTGGGTTCCGCCCAAGAATGGTTCTTGCGCTCTGTCCGCGTCGCGCGCGCTTAGATTGGATTGGGTTAGGTGCCTGTTAGTTGCCAATCTTTCCGTTTGTTCCGTGTTGGTCCGCGCAGTAATTTCTACTAGTTGTTGCAACTTGCAAGTCAGTTGATCGCATCGGAGAAGAAAAAAAATCAGCTTTGACGTAGATGAGTTAATGCTGCTTCGGTTTACAGTCCTTACGGCCTCGGCCCTGATATGCTAGCTTTGGGATGGGTGTCTTCAGTTTAGTTCAGCTGGGAATTAGATGCTTTATAGACTAACCATGGTGCTTCTGGGATCTGGACAGAATTTTTTTATGCCATGTGGCGGGAATTCGTTGTTCTTGGATGGGTTTGTGCGCCGATGTTACCCCGAACTTTATATGTGGTTGCTTGCAGCATTTTGATTGCCCTTTTGTTTTGTTCTCTGCAATGCCTGCTTGGTTCCCAACCCAACACATTTTTGCAATTGCTCGATAACAGATGCATCGTGGCATAGGTTTTACGGACTGACCAGTAAACGGTTATTCCTACTTGCTTTGAAATTTGGGGTGTTGGAGAGTTAGAGTTTAGGTTTACTTTTTTTATTGCTCCTTTTGTAATTTCAGCGTCTACTGAAGCTGATATTTGATGACTTTACGTTCTCATTATTGTAGGAAGGAAAAGGGCGAGGTCGACACTGTAGCTGCACATCCTCAGAGGATAGAACAATGGCTGGCACTTTGATCGAAGACTATACAGGGGATGGTAGATCCTCATCAACTGAGGAGTTGCCAAGTGATCAACAAAGCCATTCTGGGGAATCTTTAGCAGAATGGAGGTCGAGCGAGCAAGTTGAGAATGGAACACCATCCACTTCACCAGCTTACTCGGACACTGACGACGATGGTTGTGGTGTGTTGCGTAAGTCATCTTGCATTTGTTCATATTACCTGCTGCAGCTTTGTCCGTGCATAATTGTTTTATTCCATCTTTTCCGATGTTACCATCTTGCCGGGGCAACCTTGATCTCTTAAATCTTTATTAGATTGTTGTGAAAAACAATCTCAACTGACTTGGCTGTGGTGCTACTTATGACATGGAGGACTAAGTCAATGAAGTCCAAATCACTGTCCATACAATATGATGGAATGGTCAATTAGATTGCCTTTTCTGAGCTTATTTGGTCACGTTATTTGTGCAGTTCTGGGTTATTGGGCTTAGGATAACTAAACACAGTCTAATGGTCTGTAGCCTTTACTGTTATGAACAGATTAGGCCTAGTAAGTTCTGTTTTTCATCGATCCTTTAATTGGTTGTGCTCTAATGAATTAGGAGTTGGAAGCAGTGACAAATAGTTGCATTTGAATCCCTTGAAACATATGCTCATTTCACGCAATTAACTAATTATGCCATGGCAAGTTATCCTATACAAGCTTGACAAGTCTTAAGTGCGATATGATTCTATTGCTGAACTGATCCTAGGTATCTGATATTTATTCAAATATATCAGTTGTTGCACTCAGGTGACTGAAGAATTTAAGTGATGGATTTGCTCATGAAACGTGCAATATCATTCATAATTCATATCAGAATGCTAATTGAAATTTCATTCAAAGCACAATTGGATGGTGGAGATGTGTGTCACGCTAGGCGTCCCTTAACTTAAAAGTCCCAAAGTCCTTGAGCTATTTGTACGAAGCTCAAACCAGTTTTGCTGGACCTGGACCTTGAAACTAAGGTAAAACAATTGTTAGTTTTTGATGGAAATGATATATATAAGGTAATGGTGAAGTACTAAAAATATCACCCTATTTGCTATTTCATCTGTCATACTAGCAAATAGTTCTGACATGATCAAGGATATTTAGCTATGTAGTTACATCATGAACTCTCAAGTTTGCTATCGTGTGTGAATGTCATGAGATTGGACACATATTTCCTAAAATACTATTCCTTAATTACCATTGCTTTTAAAACCGAAACCAGGTTTGGTCTGGTTCAATGGACCACTGCGAGAGAAAAACCAGAGTACATAATTTTTTAATTAGCTTACAGCGGTGGGAATCGAACTCCCCACCTCATGCTTCCAAGGCAGGTGCACCACCAACCCACGTGCACTCCATCACGTGCCATAGTTAGCAAGATGGTTCTATATTACCTTGTTTCAATATGCTCCATCACATTCCACAGTTAGCAAGATGGTTCTATATTACCTTGTTTAAATCATTACTTGTCATTTTTAACAATAGTTTTTTTAATTAAAATCAAAAAAAAATGTTACAATATAATTTCTTAGAACCGTCAGTTTGACCAGTAAAAAGGGACATAATTACTACCTTAGCTATTTGATGATTCTACTGGATTATGTTTATGATAATCGGAGGTTCTGATAAGTTGATTTGGTTTCTACTTTCCTTATATTTTCATTTTAAAGATTTTAGCATAAAGTGTTATTTGACCTGTTGCTTTTATTTTCATGTATTAGGGCCTAGGCCTTCTGAACTGTATGGGAAGTTTACATGGAGGATTGATAATTTTTCCCAAATTAACAAGAGGGAGCTACGGAGTAATTCCTTCGATGTTGGCGGTTATAAATGGTATGATCTTCGAATGGGTATTAATTGGAGTCACCAATTCATCTTTGAAAGTTTTTTCCTACCACAAACTTGTTTTTATTGTGCTGCATTTGGGCTTCTTACTTCCCTGCTAGATGTGAATTGGCTTCTAGTTTTGAATGATATTGTCAGAATAGTTGTAACTAGACCAAGGTGACAGCATATATTGTGACAGCCCAGAGTATATCCACTATTGGCATGTTTGCTTTGGACTGCAAAATGCAAATGCTAAAGTGTAAGTCAACAGTGAATTAGTGATTGAAGGACTTAGGTCATACCAGTTACAACACTCAGAGCACAGCTGAGAGCTGACCCTGTGGATAGGTAGGTTGTTGAAAATGGATGTGCGCCAGCCGCCAGGTATCACAGTAACCTTGCACCCTTGCAGTGGCATGCTAGCACACAAGCACCCATTAGAAACTTGCTGGTAGCAGCTCAATTAAGCAGTAGTTGATGTCTGGTCATCTCAATTTTTGGTTAACAGCCAATAGTTAGCATGTAATGCCATGGAGAAGAAAGGCTAATGTATCATGAAATGTGAAAATCATAAGTAGTAAAAGTGTCTCTGGCTTTTGATATCCAATTCGCTTGATATGCTTCTTATATAAATACTTTTTTCTTCAATTAAGCAGTAGTTGTTTCTTATGTAAAACCAAGCCTATTTTGCTGGAGTCTGGAGCATACTGTACCGAGTGGCCTTTTCTTTTCCTATTTACAAAAATTTACATACCGAAGAAGGAAAGTGTTACTCTTTTACCTTCTCACTTTATTTACATATACATATAGAATTAGGACATGATCTTTTATTTAATTAATTTGGCTATTGTTTTATGTTTATTATGTACTTTGCAGTCTTATATATAGCCTGCTAACTTTCAAATGTCAATGAGTACCATGTTTGCTTTAGATTTATAGGCTCAAGATTTTCTTCTGCATCACATGTTGAGATCTACTGCTTGATTTTCAGGTACATCTTGATTTATCCACAAGGATGTGATGTTTGCAATCACTTGTCACTCTTTCTTTGTGTTGCCAACCATGATAAACTGCTCCCAGGTAGATGAACTGTTCTATGTATTGCCAACCATGACACATTTCTCGATAGCCTAATTGTGATCTTCAATATGGTTTGCTTTTGTTTTAGGATGGAGTCACTTTGCACAGTTTACAATAGCTGTAATCAACAGGGACCCTAAGAAATCCAAGTATTCGGGTGAGTTTGATATACCACTGTTTGGTTTGGCTAGTAAGTTTGCTTGTCTTCTGCATGTGAAGTTTAAAGAAAGTAGTATTTCAGATACACTGCACCGATTTTGGAAGAAAGAGCATGATTGGGGGTGGAAAAAATTTATGGAGCTATCAAAATTACATGATGGCTTTGTTGTCGAGGATGTTCTTACTATCAAAGCTCAAGTTCAAGTTATTAGGTATCTGTTTTCTGTAGATCTTTAGCTTCCATTTTTCAGCTGTTGGTAACACTGACTCTGGCTGGACTCTAGTGCTGGCATCAGTTATTTTTGGAGTTGAGAGTATCTGTTTATTTTGCATAACCATGTCTGCTTCTGCATTGTAATATTTGAGGGAGAAGGCAGACCGCCCATTTCGTTGCCTTGATGGCCAGTACCGAAGGGAACTAGTTAGGGTGTATCTATCAAATGTGGAACAGATTTGCCGACGCTTTATTGATGAAAGAAGAAGCAAGCTTAGCAGGTTGATTGAGGATAAACTGAGATGGTCCAGGTTAAGATAACTCCCTTTTTGTTGCATTTAGTGTTTTATGACCAAACACATTTTAAATATAGTCCTGTGAATCTATTATTAAAATATTTCTTTTGGCAAGTTGCAGTTTCAATGCATTCTGGCTAGGAATGGATCCAAGTGTGCGGCGGCACATGACAAGGGAAAAGACTGACACTATATTGAAAGTTCTAGTGAAACACTTTTTTATAGAGAAGGAAGTTACATCAACCTTAGTAATGGACTCACTATGTAGCGGACTGAAGGCTCTTGAATATCAGAGCAAGAACAAAAAGGGGGTGGTCAAACTGACAGAGACGGATGCTCGAAGCACTCCTATGGTGCTTGTTGATCAGGACATGTTTGCCTTGGCAGATGATGTGATACTTTTGCTTGAAAGAGCTGCATTAGACACACTGCCACACCAACCATTGCCTACAAAGGATGATAAAAGTTCACAGAACCGCACAAAGGTATGGATGTTTCTCTTTGACCAGTTCGTACAGTTAGTTTATTGGGGTAAAGTCCATCCAGCAATATTTCATCTTATGGACAGTTTACTGGATATTAACAACTGTGGATGTTTTTATTTCGTGTCCAACCTTCAAATTGGAAGCAGCTTTCTTCATGGCACCCTCTGTTTTTTTTTAAAGTTTACGCAAAGATCTATAATTTTGAGGTTGTATTCATATTGGATACAAAATTACTTGCACTCAACAAACTAAGCATTCCTACATAATACTGTTCTGAAATAGGATCTAGGAGTTATTATTGACTTATGTGATTATGTCTTAATGAGTTAGAAACTGGAAAAAGGTTCTCTTTACCAAGGATCACATAACCGGTACCGGACCGGATCCCGGCAGGGAGCGGGAATGGTAACTGGCCGGTTACCGGTCAAACCGGCAAAATCTCGGATGAATTTCGCATGAATTTGCTTAAAAACTAGCCGAATTTCAAAAATTAAAATTTGAATTTGACAAGCAGGAAAGAAACCGTCTGGGATTTTGGATCCCGGACCCCGGCCGGTAACCGGTAACCGGCCGGGAATTTTTTCCCTGCTCTTTACGCCTTATGTCTTCATGAGTTTTTGTTCTACATCTATGCAAGAAGTCCTAACAAAATCTGTGATTGTAGGATGGCAACTCGAGTGACGATTTCAACAAAGATTCTATTGAGCGTGATGATAGACGACTTATAGAGCTCGGCTGGAAGACACTGGAATTTTTTGCCTTGGCTCATATATTTAGGTGAGAAGTTTCTTCCAGTTCAACATGTCCATCTAGTATTGGTATTTTGCTCTACAAATGTGTGACAAGAGTCAGCAACTCAATGTCAATTCCCAGTCCTTGATGCTGCACTTGACATGTCTGATTTTTCTGTTACTTTGACACTAGTGCACGACTGCACAGGTGCTAGTTGCCATTTGTGGCAAGACGTATACTGCTGTTATCAGATATTCGATAAATCTGTTTCCAGATTCTTTTTCTCGGGGAAACCAGAAATCCCCGTATGAAATCTGCACATCTTACTTAAAAGTCTTGAGTCAATTATGACCTGCATGCACATCTTACTTAAGTCTTGAATCAGCCGAATTGAAGTGGCATACCAAGAGGCAGTGGCTTTGAAGCGCCAAGAGGAGCTCATTCGTGAAGAGGAAGCTGCTGGGCTTGCAGAAATTGAACTTAAGGCAAAGCGTAGTGCTGCTGAGAAGGAAAAACGCGTCAGGAAAAAACAGGTTTGTTTATTTTGGCTAGTGCAATCATGTCATCTTATTCTGTCTCAGTAGGATTTTCTTTATCTTAATAAATACTGATATAAACATCTGTTGGCTCGGATCTCTTGGTTTAAAGTTTCTGACTTGTTTCCTTAAAAAAAATTCTTTTTCCCCGTCTGATTTGGATGTTATTTTGTATGTGCAATTGGATAATTGGAGATTGGGTTTTATTTTGTATGGGTAATTGGATAATTGGAGATTGTAGTGTTGTGGCCACATTTATTTAGTTTTTTACTGTGTATTATAATAAGTGGGCATTATTCTGTCATGTCCTCTTTGTATTTCTTGAGGACAGTTTTTATAATTCTCCTTTTCAATCTCGCCCAGGCCAAACAGAAGAAAAACATTCGGAAAAATAATAAAGGGAAAAATGAGAAGGTTGACATAAAGGAAATAGTTATACAGAGTAGTCCATCAGATGATAGAATCCTGGATGATTTCTCAAGTCAAACGGAAGAAATGATCTCAAATGCCGATAACCCTGAAGAAGCGTCTGATATCTCTGATAACATAGATGATAATTCAGAGGTGCTTCATATTGATCTTGAAGACCGTGAATCCAGTCCTGTTAATTGGGAAACAGATGCTTCAGAAACTCAAGCTACTGTGCCTGAAGGTGGTGAGGTGCAAAATGAGCAAGTGGGAAAGAGGACTTCTCTTGTGGATGATAGCTCATCTACTTGTTCATCTGACTCAGTTCCTTCAGTTATCTTGAATGGGTTGTATATGGGAGGTGCCTGGACAAATGTCAAATCCTCATCTAATAGGTATATTTTGATATTATTAGTATTTTCCGCATTTTGCGGTCACTTGGTATTCATCATGCTGTATTTTGTGATTCAGGGGAAACAACAGGAGGCATAAGGATACTGATACACGAACAGGGCTTGCACATGGTGGATCAAATTCAGTACCTAATGGTGTTGTTGGATCTGGCAACAATACTTCTGGCAACTCAAATAGACATGAACCTGAGGTACATTCCCTCTCTTGAATGTCTCAGATAGTACAGGGCCTACAGGCCGATAGGCCTTTTGCTTTATGATGTCTTTTGCATTAATCTGTTAAAGTGTTCCACTTGGTTGAATAAGCATTAAATCAACTCATTTCAGGATGACAAACTTGTGTTACAGAAGAAGCAAAATGCACAACGGCATGTTGATGTCACGAGTCCCTCCAAGTTAAGAATGACAGAGTCTTCCTTTTCTTCTGTGAGCCCTGTTAAGAAGCAACTTATCTTCTCCCAGCAGCCGAAGTCTTCATTAGAAAGCACCAATAATATGAGTTCCCGTGCAAGCGAAGTTTCAGGTGCTGTGACTGCCACTACTACAATGGGTGTCACTTCCACCCCAACAGCTCAGCTAGTTTCAAATAAAGGACCTCTGTCCATTGCTGCAACCCATAATGAGAGGTCAGTTCCAGTTGCAAGTAGACCTCTGCAGGTGCCTGCACCCTCCAAATCTGATGCTCAGAAACAGGCTTCCCTGGTAAGCAGTGCTACTACAACCCAGGTCATTACAGTATCAAGGCCCTTGAGTGCCCCGCAAGTCCCTGCAGCAAAACAAACGGCACCTGTTGTTTCGACAGTTCAGCCCGCACCACCTCTTTCTCGTTCGATGAGTGCGGTTGGACGGTTGGGCAATGAGCCCTCTGCCAGTGCTCCTAGCTACAGTCCCCGGCTGTACTGTAATGCCATGATGGAGAAAAGTTCTGTTGGTGCAAGCGGTTTCACTCATCAGACAAGTTCATCGGATCAAGGAGTTGCACGGTCACAATCGATGTTTGTATCGTCACCTTCCATTCTGTCACCAGAGAACTTGACTAGGAAAGAAAAATCATCGCTGAGACCTGGATTTACATTTGGAACCATTAAACCCGAATCACTCAACCAGTACCAGTGGAGAGAAGAGAGCTCACAGCAGGCAAGCAGCAGCAACAGTAGCAATCATGGGCCATTGAGTTCAAGCATGGGAAATGAGTTTGAGAAGCTCAATTTCAATGGAAGACCACGAAGCAAGCAACTCTTGTCTGAAATTTCTGCCAGATTTACTCCATACCAACCGCTAGGTCTGGTCAGTGATGAGTTTCCACACCTAGACATCATCAATGACTTGCTGGACGAGGAGCAGAGCGACAGAAGGGCAGCAAAGGTTCTACAGCAGCGCCAGCAGGGATTTGGCCGGCAGTTCTCTATGCCCAATAACGCCAGCACACCCGATTATAGCATGTTTGGTGATCCATACCTGTTTGATCAGTCCGAGCAATACTATGATGAGGATCTTCCAAGGTTCTATAGTTTGAACGGTGCTCCTCAGGGGCTAAGGGACAGGAGTTATTCACAGTTTGATTTCCCTTCATACTCCAACGGCGAGTTCGATGATATGATGATGAGCCAGTGGCCATACAGCCACACCGACCCCGCTATGCCGAATTTCGGGGCAGACATAAATGGTTACTCCTATCAGTCGAGGGATTATCCGAATTCAGCGAACGGAGTAAGCCGATATCCATCCTATCGCCCTGCCAATGGGCATTGAGCCCCTTAGAGATTAATGGTTGCAATCGTAATAATGTGTTGTAATCCATGCTGTTTGCTTCTGAGCTGTGTAATTGTAATCCTTCCCTATAGCAGTGTTATAAAGAATGGCTCCTTGGTTCCTTATTCAATAGTTATATTTCTTTACTTTCTATAATTCAGTCAGTTCTGCCCTGTGGTAAAAAATCGAAAATCAATTATATACGTACATACATACAATCTGGGCTAGCCTCTTGCCTCCGTGGTTAGGTTACTGAATAATTGCTTTAGTTGAGTCGATCTCATGGTGAAGTTGTAGTTGATGCAATGGCAGGGAGGCGTTTAGTATTACCAGTGCTTTTGTTGATGCACTGTTGATCTCGTGGTTAATAATCGATGATTTCTTGTAAGTAGCAAGGTATTATTCAGTGAGTTTTTAAAAAGGTACTCCGTATTGTTCAGTGAAATAACACTGGTGTACAGCCAAAATTCTGATATTACTTGTCAATTCATTCTCTAGTGTCCCCTGATCGAAAATTATATCTTCACTAAAATCACTTAGGCAAGACCTGTGTGATCAAAAGATTTGGTAGATTACACATTACACCCGTGGAAAAGCTGGGGAAAAAACATAAAATGGTATATCTAATCCAATACAAGGATCAAGCCATTTTAAAACTGACGGAATAAGTCTTGGGACTTCGAATCAATTAATGGAGAGAGCTGCGGAGTCTTGCAACAACTCATATTCGCACATACATTGCAACTTGGGGAAAATAGCATTTGCATTCTCAAACAGGCATATCTGGTGGAAACCTGGAAGTTCGGGAACTGCCTGCCTGGCTGCCTCAGGTTTGCATGCTACAACTCCAGTATATACATTCCCCGCCAATAGAAGAGAGCAACACCTACAATCCTATCAACACTGCAAGACTGCTACCGCGGCCGGGACCCAGGGATGGCAGAGAAGCTTCCGCTATCAGACATGTAATAGTGATTGTAATTGATCCTCGTAACCAGATCCGCAAGATGGGGAAAGTGACCCACATTGAGCTTGAAAGATAGGATCTGCGAAGGTTTCGAGGACATCAATCATACTTGTAGTGAATCTACTGAAAAACCCCTTCTGAAAACATAAGAGATCATCCACTTTTGCTAGAAGAAGATATAAACCTACCCTCAAGAGAAAAATGACACACTCATCAAATTGCTTCTCGATGCGATCCACTTCCATCTCGCATCTTGCCCTAACTGCTGGAGCAGTTCCACCAGTACCGAGAGTTTGTTCTACATTGTGAAAGTCTAGAGCCAATCCGAGAATAGTCTTAACTCGACTGGCAATGAGGGACCACTGCAACACACAGGCAATGAACATTCTTAGCTAGAATTTAAAATTTCGGAATGAAGCGTTGATTGTTATAAGAATGACATGGTACTCACCAACTTATCAGAGGCCACAAAGCATTGTCGCTGAATAGAAGAGAGATACGCCTCATGAATTTCCATGACTTCATCCAGTGTAGTAGCAGATGCCATGCCATCACAAAGCTCAGTCCATGCACTATGATATACCTACTCAAAAACTTTGCCGTGAGTTCAATTGATACAGTCATTAGTCTTGTAGAATGAAATGAATCAAACATGTCTCAACTCACTCGGTCCATGACGTATTGATGAAATGCATCAACAAAATGGAGGAGCTTCTGCCCTACTATTAAGTGTTGTTTAAAATTATGTGTTGTACTGCCTCTGCCCTGCCAACAGAAAAGGGTTGATAGTTGATACATCAGAATGGAGCTCATGCTGATAAGCTAGAGCAGATCCAACTATCCAACTCTCAACACTATATCAACTTATAATCTTTCCAATGTTATCAAAGAAAACCTTGCAAAAAAAGAAAGTGGCATAAGATGGTAACAAAATGATCGGATGGATGAGTACCTTCCACATCCACTTTCTGGTTTCGTCCAAACCAAACTTTGCACGCTTGACCTTGAGTAAGAATCCCATGACCTGATCCAGCAAAATGACCAGAGCCATCATATACATGGAACTCAGTTAAATACTTAATAGTAGAAAGTAAGTAATTACCTGATTATACTTCTTCAGAGCCTCAGTATTAGCAATTAGATCGAGAGGCCAAGACACCTGCCACCACCAAAATACGTGAACACAGTCACACACAACAAAGAACGCAGATGAACCTTGTAATTATTTGGTGCATACCTTATACGTAAAATTAAGCACATCAAGTGCATCAATGCCAAAACCTTGTGCGCGACCTTTTCTGGAAGTTGATGCACTTTCCTCGTCATTGTGTGTGTCATGCTTTGCTAATGAAACAACCAAAGAATCTGGCGCAGTTAAGAGCATTTTGTCAGCTGAATTTCTTATGGATTCCTGCAAGCAAGTATTAACATAAGAGTACGGATGGGACATAAATATCAATCACAGAGTAGATTTGCAAAATAAATCACCTGCAACAAAGTATTCAACTCAAAATCGTCATCCCAGGAATTCCCTTTATCAAGCTTATCGAAAATTGTTATCAGAAACTGCTGCAGCATGTCACCTGAAGGCTCAAGTTGGATAATTAGAATCATATTTATTTATTTACTCATTTTCAAAAGAATAATTATTTCTTAAGTGAAAAAAGTACCCTTCTGTGCAGTAAAAAGTTTTTTATATATGGAAAAGCACTAGTAAAATGTTAAAAACCACTAGATGATGACACACCTGATCCTAGCAAATAAATAGCGCGTAATACAAAGAGTTCATCCATTAATCTCCATTCACCCATTAGCTTGGACAGGATTTGCTTGCCAATATGATCCACCTAACAAGGGAGAGAAAACACAAATCTGTTACACAGATGGATTAACAAGAAATACAACGCAAATATAACTTTTGAGCAGACCTGTCTCTTTATACATTTCGAAAGGCATTCTTGGATGATACCCACTGGTTGAAGAGGATCTTTCAAACTCATGTTCTGAATGAACTTCAGAACTCTTGACGCAAGTGTACTATCTTTCTGCAAAGGTAGGATCTCCGAGAGCAGGACATTTTCCTGAAGGGAAATGGGGTTAGACCTAATTAGATAACATGAGGAATATACTTCAGAAGCAACTCTTACATTTACACAAGGAAGAAGAGTCGGAAATGCATAGAGGTCCTCCAAGGTCCTTCTGTCATCCTCTTGGCGGACATATTCCAAATCATCAAACTGAAAACCAAACTTATAATCAGTTCCGTTTAGTCTGGGGAAAGGGGTTGTAGTGTCACGACCAGTGCTAGTTCCGGCAGAATGTCCAACACCAAATATAGCTCTCCGCATGTTCTCATCATTCAGTGGAGGAAGATCAAAATTTTTAGAGATATTCAAGTCACTCCAAGAGTGTGGATTGCTCTGCAGAACATTTCCGCAAGCAGTGATGGCTGGATTTTCATAGCAGAATTGATTGAAATGCCTTTCTACTGCATTGGAAGATACATCTTGAGGGTATCCATGGACAAATGTTGGATCCCTCACAACACCATTTCTGGACAAGGTTTTCTCCATACCATCATATTTTCTTCCTGATATAGCATCTCTTAGGAGTTTTAGCCAAACCTTTTCAGAGCTGTTTTCTGCACATGCCTCCTCTGTTCCTTGCGTGTTACTCTTACTTTCCACAAAAGCTTTGTTAACTGGAGCACTATCAGCACACAGCTTTCTTAAGTATTCATAAACATGGTCACCATTTTCTAACAGACCAGATAGGCATATCAAGAAAATCTCAGACAAGGTTAAGAGTCCCATTTCGCGAGCATCATGTCCAAACTGACTTGTAGATTCTTCAAGTGCATCTTCGCATCTTAGATGCCCATCCTGGATTCCTAAGTTTGAGATATCTGGACAAAATCTCTGTTGACTACTGTAATTGGAATGCTGATTAACATTAAACCCATTTATGCCTTCATGAGTTCGAATCCGATGTGCGCCTTGAACATGCTGAACGAGTTGAAATGATTTTCCAGCAGATAAAATGGCCCTTGCGATATCCTTCAAGAAAATCGGGCATAATATATCCACACAACCTTGATTACTGGTTTTCAAGCAAGTTCCTGCAGTAGTTGGTTCCTGGTTGCTTGATTCCTTTTTCCTGACAGATTCACTGTCAATTAATGTTGCTGAACTGTCAGCTCGTGATCCTCTTACTCTGAGCATATAGCTCATTTCCCAGAAGGCCGGTTGATCTATCGTAACGGAGTTATTTGCATAAAAGAACATCTACAGAAGAGAGATTCACAAATCACAACAGGCAAACCTTCAAAATTAACGTAACACCTTAGAGAATAGCTGCTTTAAAAAATGAATTGTTATTGAATTCCTACATGATAAATTAAGCTGGTATAATCAAGGTAATGCTTAACTACATGATATCACACAGTAAGTAACCCTCCAGCGGCCATGTTTTAAAAAGGGCAAGGGTTCATATTTCATAAGACTTACAAAACTTTAGAATTATTCCAAGAAAAAGAAACATTTCAGACATCAAAGAGTAATAACCTCATACTACAAAGGGTTGGAGACTTGGAGTATGAGCATAGCATATATACAGGTAATAACTATATGAGATTATGGGTGACCTTCAGTGTGGGGTCAGGATCCCAGCCAGCCCAACCAAAAAGAAGAAGAAGCAAATAATCATATACGTCTTTGCAGAAGTCTACAAGGTTTATAGCATAACCATCATACTCTCATGGTTTAAGTTTAATCTTGAGGAATACAAGTAGCTAAGATCAAGCAAAGAAGACAAGCCATTCTTATAGTAGTGTTTCAGTGTGTGACACACTGACATATTAGAGCAAACTTTGATGTTATGAATCATCTCTCAAAAAGCAGTTACGAAAGGTGTTCCTTCAATACCTCTTCATAAGGGTCATCAAGAATACCATCATAAAGCCAGGAATCAAGACACTGAAGATAAGGTAACAAGCTTCCAGCAAATATCACTAGCAGCATATGATATGGTTCACCCTGGAATTTATAGAGATTTAAAATGTAACGTTAATGAACATTCTGAAAAAGAAGCATAAACAATCACATATTTGGAAAATTAGATCGTGTTGCAACCTCGCCATCTTCCACAAGACATAATTCATTTAACTTCTTAAAAAGATGGTTCACAATATGAACTGCCACTTCACTAGGTGCCATGTTTGCGCCAGAATTCCAAAATCCATCTGGCACAGCTCCATGCACAACTTGATACAAATGTTCTGCTCCAGAACATAAACTGCAAGAAATTTTATATCATTGGTTAATGATGGCTACAAATCTAAATATGTCGAGTGCTAAAGACTGCATGAGAAGCACCTGCGCTGCTACTCAAAATATGAGTTGTCATTTGTATGATCCTTTTTTGCTTCTCAAGAACTATCCCAAAAGAAAAAGGAAGGAAAGAAAGAAACAGTAGGAAGTTTTCTGTCACCACACATCACACATGATTGCTAATCTCTCTAAAATCTACTAACATACTTCATCACTAAAAGTGAACCTAGTTACCCATTAGTATAACACAAGCGCTCAGAGGTCCTTGACTAAAATGCGCACATACAAATGAACAGCAAAATGGAGGAAGAAAAGTAACAAAGTATCCTACTAAAGTTTGACCTTGACATAGAATCAGTCAATCCCAGAAGAGTTATAGTCCGATCCACTGAAAGAAACAACTGCTCTTCCTCCTTGAGAGTTGCTTCGCGGAGCCTCTGTTGTTAAAATGACAACCAACATTGGAATTTGGGAATCAGCAAAAATCATCTATTGAGACTAGACAAAATGTAACCTCAAGAAATATACGCACGGCCTGAATTGCAACCTCACCGTAAGCCAAGAATGGACTGAACTAGCAAAGGCATTCAGCGTTGGAGTTCCCTGACCGCACGACCTAACCTTCCCAACAAAGAGCTCCACTTGCTTCAAGCATGTCGCAGCAAACAGGAAAGGATTCAGCACGGATCTGAGGCTTGTCTGCGACAGATGCGACACATACATCCCCGCTTTCTCGCAGTACCCCGGCACATTCTTGTTCCAGTAGAGAAATGCCGTGTCGAAACCTTGGAGCACTTGGAAGACACTTTTAACCTGCAAATGCGTGACGACATTATAGTACAGTGCATGAGCATGAACCTGAAGAAGTATAGCACCGATCCACACAAAGAGAAACCGCAAGGTAATGAAATTCCTACCAACTCATGTTCTTCTGTCCTCAATTCCGGCACCGGCGCCGCGTGAGGAAGGCCCTTGGAGACGCTAAGCTGAAGCTTATGTATGAAGCTCTCGGCAACATCGGTCTCCAGCGATTCTGCGGTTTGCTGAGAAAGAACCATGGTTGGATGAAGGCCCTATCAATGGACAATGGGAATGGGATGGGATCAACTGAGATCGATCGATCTTGAAGAAGATGAAGAAAGATCTGGTTGGATTGGATTGCTCACAGCAAAGAAAAGACCGGAGCAAAAAGAACAACAATCCAAGCAAGCTAGGGCTTCCTTACCAAGAATCCAAGTCCGGATGGATCTTCACCGAGGAGGAGAGGAAGAGGAGGTCTCAGAGGTAGGGAAGAGGAGAAGGCACCAAGAGAAAGGAGGGTGGGAGCTCGATTGATCGGTCGGAATGGAGACGGCGGCGGCGCCGCGCCCTGTCGAGAAAGAGTAGGCGGGGAAGTCAGTCGATTAGACCATAGATTACTAGTCAGTAGACTACACAAAGGGGCGCACGGAGGAGAACTAGCTAGCCGAGTGCTTTGCACAGAGGAGAAGCTTCACGTGCCGGAGGAAGGAAGACATTTCATGGCGGATGCGCTCACCGCAGGTTGCTCGCGACAACATTCTCGCGATCTCCCCAAGGGCAGGGCGAGCCCCGCTCGTGCGCCCGTGGGCCGGTTTGGAGACGTTGGCGGGGCGAACCAGGGGTTGCTCGATCGAGACGGGTTGCATCGCCATGGATGTACAGTAATGGGCCGGTCCATAAATTTGGGACCAATTTGGCTGTCCTATTTGCTCATTCCTCGTGCGGGGCTCCGACATCATCTTGGCGTTGGATTCCTCGACATCCCATAGTGGGAGAGCTAGGTTTCCTGGCCAGGAGAGGCGAAATTCGGCGATTAGGGTTGGGAGCTAGAGTAGTGCGGCGGGTCGGTGAACTAGAGCCGCTACTCCATTCCTTTGCAACTGTGGTTTAAGAAGGGGCGATGGATCGTGGACGAGGACGATTTCCTTGTCGATTGGGGGTGGAGCTCATCAATGGATTGGGGGTAAACGCAATGCTCCTAAGGAAGAGAGGGACATTCTAGACCTGAACAAAACAGAACAGGTTCTTCATAGGAAGAAAAGGGGAATGCTGGTAAAGAGGAAGACCAGAAAAAAATCCTAGGGGGACATTGGACCGAACACGGGGGGTTCTTCGTACAGAAGATCGAGGCACCTATTTTAGATGCTTACAATCTAGTCATCATCAAGCGAGGTGTAATAATCCTCCAGTTTGCTACAAATGTAAGAAAACGAGACATTTGACCTCTGGGTGTCTAGAGGAGAAGAGGAATCGGGGTCTGAAGTTATTTGGGTTTGGTATTCCAGACCAGGGCTTTTATAGCTTGCCGATTCCTGGCTTGAAGAGTTATGAACATCATAGCGCTTCAGGGGTGATTGTGATTAAAGAAGGGGCAGCTACAGTTCAGAGAATAGAAGCAGAATTGAAGCATCTTATCCAAGATAATTGGGATTGGAAAGTTCATAAGGTTTATAATACTGAATATGCAGTAGTCTTTCCCTCAAAGGAGACTCTAGATACTTGGTCTAAGACTAGAGGGGTTAAGATGGCTCTCTATTTCATTAAGGCTAAAATTGAGAAATCAACTATTGATCATGAAGCTTCTTCTATTCTGATTCCTGTTTGGATTAGGATCCTAGGGATCCCAATTCATGCTAAGACTGCAGAGATTGTCAGAGAAATTGCAAGCACTGTAGGTGAACCCATAAAAGTTGATGAAATCAGCCTGTTGAGGGTGGATCCAGATAGGGTTAAGGTTTTTTTGTAGGAACCCTCGTAATGCCAGTTGCTTTATTGAAATTTTTCTCAAATTTGTGGGATATGAAATGAAGTTCGAGGCTGAAGGGGTGGATTTTACTAAGAAGGGGGGAATTATAATGAACCAGAGCATAAACACCATGATAAGAAGAAAGATGATGAAGACGATAAGGAGGAGGAGGATTCTAGTGATAGTAACAATAAGACTGAGTGGGAAAAACTAGCTGAGAAATTTGGAGGGGATTCTATTCAGACCTCAGACCAGAAAAGTGGAGGTGGTTCTAGTAAGAACAAAGTTGGCAAACAAAATGATTTAGCTTCTGGAGAAGAGAGTGTTAATTCTGGAGAAGAAGATAGTTGCAATCAAATGGTTCAATTCAAGGGGAAAAGTCAGGCCTTAGCAGTGATGCCTATATCTTTTAGTTATCCTAATTCTGAATTACATCAAAAAGGGGCCTCTGATCAACAAATTCTTGACTCTAGTCTGCTTGGTGTTGTAACTCAAGGCAACCAGACTTAGGAGATTGATCCTAAAGTTGATTTCAAATCCAAATGTCTTTCTGATGCTATAGTGGTTCATACCAAAGCAGGCCCTACTTATATGGCAGTGGCTTTATGGCCTTGTCTACACTCACCTGATAAGAGAAAGTTTTCAAGTAAGACACAAGATCCTATATAGCCAGGATGCTAGATCAGTTGAGGGGAAGGTGAAGTCTCAGATTCAGAAAACTATGATCAAACAAAGCTTATTAGCAGAAGACAGAGTTGATGTGGGTACTGAGAAGGAGAAAATAGAAGAAGTGAATCTCAATACTGGGGTGACAAGCATCACTGCTGGGGAGGTTTCAGACATAACACCTTCCCAGGAGATTTGGACAGAGGGGTGGATTACTTCAAAGAAAAGGGGTGGTAAATCCAAGTTTAAAGAGCCACAGTGGCAATAAGAAAAAGTACTCGTATTCAAGATCAGGGGATGCCAATCTAGGAGAAAGCAACCTTATTGAAATCTATTCAAAACCTAGAAACACAAGGTAATTCTAATTCTTTCACTATTCTTAATGACGCTTCTTTTAGTTATTTAGAAAATATTGCTTCCTCCTGTGGTATTATGTTGGGTTCTCAATATGAGAGTCCTAGAGAGGTAATTTCTGCCTTCAAAGCTAGTGAATTAGTGAGAGCTGCCATTGCTAAAGCAGATTTTGAACTAAATAGGAAGACAAGACAGGAAGAGATCAGCCATGTTGATGAGAAAGGGGTGATGGATGTAGAATAGGACTGTTTGAAGGTTATTGACAATGAATCAAAGGGTGCAATGGGGTTTAAAGTGAACAAGAGACCCAAAGGAAAGCTGAAAGCTGAAAGATCTTCTTATAAAAAGTGTAATCTTCTTATAAAAAGTGTAATTCATGAAGATTCTTTTCTGGAACATAAGGGGGTTAAGTAGACCTGCTAGGAGAGGACAATTAAAGGAGTTGA